>JAXQQM020073399.1:0-96039 GCA_034641835.2 Pinus albicaulis
GAGGAAGCCAAGATCAATATTCGACATTAAGAAAATAAAGAGGAGGAATAGTTTGGATTTCGTATCTCATGCCTTAGAGTTAGTGAATTGAATAAAGGAATGTGAAAATTTTGAAATTTTTATGCATGAGGACATGAAAAACCCTCGGCGTGGGGAAATGTTGAAGTCTGGAATTGTCCTCAGTTTTACAACCCTTTAGCCCTCCTTCCATCTCTTTCCATAATATTTTTGTTGCATTTTCTAGATAAAAGGTCATTTTGGACATGCTCAAACATCTAAAAAGGTATTAATCATCCATGATTTATGATATGTTGTTTCTTTATGAAATTTAATTTAAACATTCCTATATCTACTGAATCACATTCATTGTGCATCTAACCTAGAATTTTCTAGCTATTTCCATGGTTATATAAGTTCTAGTACACTAGAGAATGAATAAAAGGTACATGAAGATGGAAAATGGTAAATACATGGATATCCACCTGTCTTGGTGATCTGGAAAATCACATGGATTGAGAGATCTAGAAGTTAAACCAGAAGTGAACTCTGGTAATGCCACTCCAATGATAATCAAACTTTGAAGGAGGCTCGTGGCAGAATTAGGTAGGAATGGAAATGATTGAGAAAAGTTTAAAGCTGATGTGTTCTATTAAATACCCCATGATTTTCTCTTTCAGTAGCAAACCATGACGTGAATGACTTTTGTTTTGATTTTACTTCTTAGTTGTTGGATTAGTAAAGTTACCTCTTGGCTTAGGAATCTTGGAATAGTTATTTAATAAAATAGTATAAAAATTCCTATGATGAGGCTAGAGATTGTAGTTATCACTATTAATTGTTGCAATCTCTTTGTGCTGAAGACTTCTGTTATTAATATAAAATACTCTATTTCTTAACCAATTCATGGCTAAGTGATCTGATACTTTGATTGTATACTTACACTCAACAAGAGGGCCCACTAGAGAGTTGTAAGACTAGAACAATTTTGGTTATGTTCATTACAGTTTAGTTCTTTCTTCACTGAATTTTATTGATGCATTTAATTGGTATTTATTTCATCAAATTCTAGTTTAATTTTCATTGCTCTTCAATTGAACAGAGTGCTCATAAAATAAAATAAAAAAATACTTCCGTCAATTCATTCCATTCAACATTTTCATTTTGTTGTTTATATGGATTTATGTTAGAAATTTCATGAACGATGGATCAAGAGACTTTAAAGTGTCACGCTCAGTAGTAATCCTTAAAAGTTACGATTTGATTTCATATTTTGTTGAGGAAGTCTAGTTTCAATTCATTCCTTTCTGTCAAGCATTTTAGAATTTGTAAAAGTAGTTAGAATTATTTTTATTCCTCACAATTAGGATTACAATTTCTATTCTTCAATTAGAATCAATTATGTTTTTTGTTGTATTTTAGATAGAAAAATTTTAAATTCATGTCGCAATAGATTAAAATTTCCAGTTCTTGATTTAATTTTTCATTGAATTTTTCATTTGATTTTAAAAGAGGTATTTTAATGGAAAGAACATGTGTGTGGTAATAATTTGAGTTAATTTAACTTCATTCATATTTATATGAATCTTGTCTTAAAAAAAATAAAAAATAGGACTCCTAGCATATATTGTGCACATGCACTTCATAAGTACACGAACCTTGGTTGAAAATTAATGAAGTAATTTAATCACAAGTTAAATTACCCAACAATCATTTTTACGTGAGCATTTTTCTAGGGTATGATACCTCTCAGCATTTTCTAGGTTTGTGGCCTAGTTTTCCTAACGAATGAGGCCTTTCAACCATGTTCAATCAACCCTAAGGCCCTTATGAGGTCAACCTTGAGACCTCTTGGCCCCCTCCAACCAGCCCTAAGTCCTTATCAACCCACCTATAGTCAGACTGAGGCCTACTCGACCTCCTTCCATACACTTCCAAGGCTTCAACCCTCATACAATATTTCATGCTAGGTTTTTCAATTTCAAATAAAATTTCATAAAGGTGGCTCTTTAAAATTTTCTTTTATACCATGTTCATTTTTCAAGTGCTAATAAACAAACACAATTTGTTGAAACTCATAATTACTTCCTATGATTACTTTATCATATTTATAACATCATCAAGCAATTATGATTCAAAAAATTCAACCATAAATGTAATAATGATAGTAGGATCATGAAGAGACAACTAATCACAAAAAAACACAAATTTTTACCATGGGAAAACCCTAACTAGGGAAAAACAAAACAACCTTTTCTTAGGATAAATTATTCAATTAAAGAAATGTACAATATGATTGTTCTAGAAAAAATTAGTCAAACAATACCAACAAATCAACACAAGTCAAACCTCACTAAATTTATTAGAAATTTCTTAGTTAACTTGTGGTCAAACTTCAAAAACATATGTCGGATTTCAACCTCCTGATTTTGCCCAAAAAAAATCATTCTACAACCCGAAAATCTTGGTCAATTATAATTATAAATCTTCCGGAAATCACATAAGAAATTTTTAGAATCGACGTGTTTCGAACTACCAATTGTAGTTCATCATCAAGTGATAATCTTGGTCAACCTGTCAAATCCTCACACTTCTTGTCTGTTCTTCGCATGTGTGAACAAAAAACTAAATATTCTTGTGAAGATCCAAATTTTTCTTGAAGTGATGAGGTTTATTAGAAATATGTAGTCATTGGGGTTCTCAAATTATTATATCTCTTCACTGAGCTAACTTGTACTTTTGGAGGTATGACTTGAATTTTGGAAAAAAAATAACAAAATTTAAATTTTAAATTCCCTCTTTTTTATTTTTCTTTTTAGGTCCAACTTAAGTTCAAATTTGTATTTTTTATTTTCTTTTTCTTTTGTGGGATAATTCAATTAATGAATATTGATCAAAAATACCAAAAATTTAGCATTGTATGCGTTCCTTGGGGAGATAACCAAAATTATTTCCATATTCCTAAATTCGTTGGTGTCCTCTTATAAACTCTACCCATACCACTTCTTGATGTAATGCCACTGGATCCATTGGTCTTCTATATACCCAATTGGGTAGAAATATTTTTTTTATGAATGTTTTGAAATAATCCCACTTAATTACTAGAGGATTTCCCTCCAGCCTTAGTTTTTCCATGTGGCATTCCCACTAGGTCAATGTGCAACCTTATAATGTCAGGCGTTCAAATGAAATTTTTTTCTTCCTCTTTGTGGTGAATACTAAAATAAACCTCTAACCGCTACAATAAATGATCTAACTTTAAAGCGTCAATATCCCCTTGATATGGCTTGATGTCAACTTTCACTTTCATCACGAATAGGTATAATGAATGGTTCATGTCATTAGAACTAAATTGTTCATTGTCAAGTTCTTTCTTAGGCCCCCTCTTTGTCTCTTTCCATTCCCACAATCTCCTGTCTGATTTGAAGTCTACATTAAAACCTCCATATTATTTGAATAACCTAAGCTTATTATTCAGGGCCGCCATGAGGCTTACATTACAGTTTATATCTGCGTCTTATGTTTCCAACAACACAAACCTCTCCTTTATGTGATATTTATGGTTATTAATATGTTAATCATCCATGACCAGGGTTTTAATTCTTTTATCTCAACCTATCTAAATCCCCTACAAATCCCCATAATATAACCAAACAAACTTACTCTAGTACCAATATGATTTGTAAATTTTTGTCAATATTCCACTGGATAGTTCATCAAAACATATCTATCAAAATATGTTTGAAAATCCAAAATACATCCCTTGAGGTTTTCTTTTTCCTTATATTTTTTTATTTTTTATCTATTGTGTTATGCTTATGCATATAGTAGATAAAATATGGAGAGTAGAGAATAGTGAAATAAGACTCAAAATCCACAATAAAGGAAATATATGATCTATGAAACATTTATAGGACAAAACCTAGTTGGAAGGTAAGGTTAATTTTCTATCTGTTTCTCTAAATGGAAATGGACGAAAGTAAAAAGGAGTGAGACCCGTGGCCCATGGGCTTCTACTGTATGCAAACCCTATCTGTTTTATGTCTCTATATCCATTGTCAACTACTCTACTCATTTTTGGAACAAATTGCACTCGAATAGAATGGAACCCCTTTTTCCTAGTTATAACACAAATAAATACCCAACTAGGGGTTAAATTTTACCCATTATACCCTAAATATGAGTTACAACCCTAAATATGAGTTAAAACTTGATCCTTCTTGTATTGGTAAAGATAATTGGTTTAAATTTTGAGTTTTGGTTAGATATTTTTAGGTGGTAGGAATTTTTATTTTATTTTCACAAAGGAGAAAAATTCACTGTTTAGCCAACAAAATTACATGTTACACTTTGTTGTAATTTCAAATAAACAGGAAAATAATTTGCATCTATAGGCTAAATATACAAGGGGAGTGAAAATTAGATTTTCCTCCCTTTTTTCTTTTCAACCTTTCGCCATGGACCAGGTGATGGCTCGGTTGTGATAAGTGCAAGTTGATTTTCTACTGTGTTTGCTCCATTGTCCTTATCCAAATCAGAAGTGTCTGAATTATGGTGTCTTTTGTGTCCTCCACTTTCTGGTGCCTCTTGGTCCAATCATGCTGGAGCAGTGTTTGGAGGCTCTAGCATCTCTTGTTCTTGTGTCCCTATTTCAGTTATTGTCTGGTTGTTTTCTTCTGGGGTAGGTTCCGTCGCGTCTTCTTCCCTATCTGGTTCTGGTTTATTAGAGGGATATTGTCATCCCTTTGTAGCTCTTCCTGTCTTTTTCTTCGTTATGTTGTCTCTTTTAGCTTCTAGACAAGTGTTTTGTAAATGCCCTGTATTCCTACATATTCTACATCTGAAAGCAGTGTTCTCATAATCTAGATGATGCATCCATTTTTTTTTTTTGTGAGTCAGCAGGATGCATTTAGGAAGCCTCTTGTTGAGATCCGCTTCCACGCAGATGAATGCAAAAGTTAAAACCCTCTCCTCCATGCGTTTGGTATCTGTTTTAATATAATTCCTAATCATGTCTCCAATGCTGCCCAATACATCTTCATTCTAGAAATGAAGTGGGAGGTTGTAAAGTCGCACCCAAACTGGCATTTTGGATACCGCAATGGTATTTGCTTCAAAATCTGGAAACGATGGTGTGGTGAATAGTCCGGTGGAACCCCAGAACCATGGTCCAACCTTTTGAATTTGTTCTCTGGCTGCTGAGGATAAAAATTTAACAATGAAAAACCCTTTTGAGCAGAGGTTTACTTCACATTTCGTCGTCTAGTTAGTGAAGATCCACTGAAAAAGCTCCATTGGTTTTGGCCAGAAGCAGTTAAATCTGCATATGAGCACTTGTGTTTCAAAGACGGATCTGTAATCATCAATCTTAGGTAATTCAATCTACAATTCTGGAATCTGGTTGAGCTGTTCTACAATATACGGTTTAGGGGCATTTGCTGTCTGTTCTGTAGGAACATCAGATTTATTTTTCCCCTTAAGAATGTTCTTATAGGATGTTCCTTTGGGGTACTCATGGAAGGTAGAGTTTGATCCCCGAGGTCCCTGAGCACTATGTTGCCCAACAACACCCCCTCTCAATCGCAGATTGAGCTAGATGGTGGAAGCATGGTAGATGCCATAATCATTAAGAATGCCAGAATCTTGTAGTGCCCTCCCTCCATAAATGAGGGACTGTTCCTGACGAGGTATCTAATGGTTTGCCCAATAGTTTTCTTCAGGTCTGTAACCTGTGCAAATGCATGTGTCCGAACCAATATGCTATTCCCCATAGGGGTCTTGATAATGATCTGAAAACGATATGGGCTTACCTGATATCCGTTTGTGTTAGTGTTGTATGTTGGCTCTGGTAGTTCTTGTTTAGTCAACTTCAATGGAGTCTTATCAGTGGCTAGTCTCCCATTGCGAAGGCAAAGATGGGCGGATGCCCGAGTGTAGCCCACCGGCAAGGGTCCGCAAATGTCAATAGCCAGCATACAATCCGGTGTGAAGGGCTCACGACCACCAAGTGTATACAATACTGGTGAGGGGTCAACAAGGGTTTCATGCTTCGTGGCCATCGGCAACAAGACTCTGCCACACCCACCAGAGTACCAATAGTGCATACCAGCACAGGAGTCTTACGCCACAACTCCGACCAAGTATGATGGCCAATGCAATAACACAGTCCGTCGTTCGAGTCCGCAGGGGCCGCCACGAATATGTGCACCATCCTGGTCAGATTCCATAATCCATCCATGTACTGGGGAGCATCATCCAGAACATCGGGGGAAGCACTATGCCGAAAAACATGGTATCACCTTCTATTTGGCAAATACTAGCTTGCCAGCGGTGGCAATGGACACAAGAAACCCTAGGGAAAAATCACTTGCACTTGCGCTATCCATATTTTTCGTGATTTTTTATTTGATCATTCATGCATGTGAATGAATTTCATGGAGTTGGGATTCATGAGAATTGTTTAGATTGTTTTTGGCTTGAACCTTCAAGAGGGTTTAGTAATGGACATGATTATATATTAAGGCCATACTTTTCATAGTAATATTCCAGAATATTATATTTCCCTTTAGGTGTGTAAGATATCATTGGTATGGACCCGTAGTGGAAGATCACATTATCACACTAAATAGCAAAATTTGGGTTAAAAAGGTAGATTCAAAACGTGGTGGGAAGGTTGGTGAAATATTTTTAATGACTCTTTGAAGGTTTGGTCATACCAGGAAGTTATGGGCATTTCTATCACATCTTTTCCCACTCATATAATGAATATGCATGAAATGGCCCTAATTATTAACATCCTTGTAGTTGCAAATGCCATATCTGCTAAAATAAAAATTAAAAATACCTTTTGGCTTGCATTCACTAAAATTAATCCAACAACCTATGTACATATCAAGCCCTAGTTAAGAAAAGCACATATATGTGCAAGTTTCCCATTGAAAAATTACGTATACCTCCCAAATTCATTTAAAAATATAAGTGTGCCCAAAATTATGATATATTGGGTGGGTTTTATGGCTTTTATAGGTTGATGACCTACTATTACATGTATCTAGGTACCACAACCAATATCTAGTAGTATAAAATAAAGACTAGGGTGGAGGAGAATGGAAGCACCTTATGCTAGATTCTGCAAGCAAGTCATTCCCAGGATTTTCAAGAAACTCCCCATTTAGAAAAACCTTGTTCTCCAATTCATTTACCTCCCCATATAGAATAGGTGAAAGAAGCTCATTTTTTCATTCCATGCGTTAAGGATTGAGAATATCATTCCTTTAGTTTCCCAAGAGGGTGAATCCAAGTTATTGTTTTAGGTGGTGTTGATGATAGAACCTAATATTATATCATATAGTTGTTCATTTTCATCAATAGATAATACATTCCTTCCCCTATCCTAACTATTAATTTCTAGGATATTTCATTGTATTCAATTATGAAGAGTTGGTATGACACTTATTATTTGGCTTCGAAAAATTAAGGTAGTTAGAGTTGGGTTATATTTTACTTGTAACTTGTTCTTTTGTGTTTACAAGTTTGCAAGTTGATTATGGAGAGTGATTTCTGAGTAAGGAATTCCTAGTAAAGACCTCCTTCAACTATTATTTCTAGAGAAATACTATATAAATTAATAATTTTTTACCAAAAATTACAACGATACTACTAAAATTGGTCGTACCATCGAAAATTATAATAATTAATGTCAATTAAAAAAAAAATAGTCAACCCAATTTCGTTGGTATTCAGATGACATGTCTCGAACACGTTGTAATTCCATCGATACTCCCCCACACTTTTCTAAGAGAAATGGAATTTAACGGTCATCGCAATAAAGATGAACAACCTTTTAATCTATATGTTGTGTTGTTATTGGAATGTTGGGTCACTTTTTGACTAGTCAAATTTGACTTGGTCAACTCCCAACGAAATTCCAATGGTAAATAAATTTATAAATATGTTTCTTTTAAGAGATGTTGCGAAATTTTCTTTATAAATACAATGATTCTGAAAGTTTGTAAGTTCTTCGTGTTGAGAAAAAAAACATATTGATTTATATATATATATATAGATTTCATTACAAAATATATTATATATAGTACACTACTCAAATTTAGAACATAATTATTACATGATTGTTTTGTGGGGAAGAATGTCAACAAACATTAGGTGGAGGAAAAATCAAGGGGATGATGGTAGATGTTATTTCCCTTGTGTTTAATGTGGGTGGTTAAGTCCCATAAGGGTTTTAAGAGAAATAAATAAAATACATTGTAGGAAACATGGGCACATTGAAGGGGGGCTAAAGGAATATCGTCCCATGGTAATCTATATATTCATTATCTATTGTGTTTATATTAATTGTATTTATGAAAATTTATAATGTTACAATATTTTTTATGCATATTTATTTTAATTTACATCGTTGTTTTGGATTATAAAGTCGATTCCCCCCCTAGATGGTGTTTGAATGACCCAAGGAATAGTAAAAAAGTTGTAAAACTTGAGAAACATGGAGAAAATATTGAAGATCTAGTTAATGATCATATGGAAGAAGATGATAAAAATAACATAGTTCAAGATGATGGGACAAATGAATTTATTGAAGATTTTTTCGCTCGGCTAGTCAATGATGAGGATGAGGATGAAGAAAATGATGATAATAGTCTTGATGAACCTTTGCTAGAAAAGGAAACGACACCAATTTATAAAGGCTCAAAAAAAATATCTTCTCTCTGCTAAATTATTGTTGGTGAGCTTAAAGGTTATGAACGGCTTGTGTATGGAACAAATATTAAGGCATGCAATGTGTTTGATCACATATTATACATAAAGGTTTATTTTTTCCATTTTTGTGTTAATTAATGTTTAAAATAAGAAATAAATATTTACGATTAATATTTTTTATAAAACGAACTAGTGGTTTTTTATGTTGTGTATTGTTAGGTGAAATTCTATTACCATTGTAAAATACTTTACCTCGCACGTACCGAGATTTATATTCCATTATCAAAGAAATTGGAAGGGAGTATCAAGCTATAGCTACATGTCCTAATGATCATATTATATATTATAGACAACATGCGTTGAAAACAAGTTTCCCACAATGTCAGAAAAATAGATTCAAACTAATCAAATAACAAAAAGGGTTCTTCATAATATTCCTATAACTCCACATTTCTAAAATAAAGAAAACATCACTATGTATGACATCTATAAACCAAATAAAGAAAAGGAAATTTTAATTCCATGGAATACTTGTATGAAAAATTCATGATGCCCTAGGACTAACAAATTTTTTTGGTATGTATCATTCCAATATTGCACTTTAATAGTATATACTTATTTGAAGATATCATCCATGTTTTTCAAATAATTTATTCATATAATTGGCATTAATCCATCTCTTGTTGTAGGTTTTCAAACAAAGGGTAAATTTTCATGTCGAGTTTGTGGTCCTAAGATGAAATCATCGTTAAAAAAGTTAAGGAAAAGAGGTGCTTGATGAGTATAGGCACTTCCTCTCTAAGAACCATAGGTGTCACACTACTGAAAAACATCTTTTCAATGGAAAATAAGAGATTGGATTAAAAAAATGGAAAATTTCCCCTCACCTATGGAAGTTGAAATATATAAAAAATCATCAAGGTATGAATTTTGTCTATGTATCATATATGTAAGGTTTTTATTTTTTATTTTTGTATAAATTATTTTATAATATTTGATCATTACTGTTGTGATTTATTCTATGCTTCATCATGAAGGTTGCAAAGGTGTTATTAATGGGCTTCAACAAGAAATGTAATTTTATCCCACTTAGTTCATGAGGTTGCCATATTATGAGGACCTAAGAATAGTTCATTTGTTTGTTACAATGCATATCAGGAAGAATCTGACATAAATATTATGGTGAGTCATAGATAGTAGGAGGGATACATAAAGCCTTGTCAAAATTTGTAGTGACATTCAGGAAGCCAATCATGCAATGGAAAGTGTGAGCCAATCAAATAATGATGGAGATTGAAATAACATTCCATGGATGTTAACATAGAATCAAAGCAATGATGTAAAAGAGTTCGTTTGAAGAGTTAAATTTCCCATAGGTTTTTCTTCAAACATTGAAAAATATATTGATAGAGAAAGGTGAATTTGGTGGGGCAGAAACACATGATTAGCATACTTTCATTAAGGAAATTATTTTGTTATATATGTTTCAATATTGGTATACATCTTCATATTTTTTTTTTTGTCTATTTTGGATTAAACAAATAACAATTAATTTTTATTGTTATAGTATGTTCTACCTCTATCTCTCCCAGAATAATTTGGCAAAAACATCAAAATAATGATATATCATCTTGGGAATACATGAGGCAAGTAGCGATTTATATGAATTTTTTTTTTTTCAATTTGTTGTTCAAATTAATGACATGTTTTATTTGTAATGTAATATATTACGTTTTGCTGAAAATTTTTATTTTCTTATATCATCTGTAGATGGTTTTCATTGAAAGAAATCAATAAATAAGCTCTAAAATATTGGAAGAGATAAATTGCCCGACTAATGTGTTAAATGCAAAATTATCTACCTCTATTATTTTTCAATGTATAAGAACATTATTTCATACATCAAGTTTAGGAGATTGAATTGTGTGGACCTGTACACACAATATCAATGTGGATGGTGGAGAGGCACTTGAAATCATTGAAGGCTTTGGTTAGAAAAAGCACGTATTGAGGGTTTTGTGGTGTAGGGATATATGTTATATAAATCCATGGTGTATATTATCCATTATGTTCCTATATTAGCAAAAGATATGCATGTTAATCACATTTGGGATGTCAACACCATCAAAAAAATTGAAGGGGAGAACCTATTAGAGAAAGGTAGAATAACCAAAGTGAGAGGTAATTAAACATTTAATGTGGAGCTTATTTATGCTACATGTAAATTTTCATTTTTTTTATATTATTCTTATTTCAATTTTATTATTTCATCAATTATTAGTATTTACCATGGTAACTAGTATTTAGTGGTGAATTTTAATTTTTCTCATAAATTTGGTTGAGAGTGGGATGCACTACATATGTACATTGCAAACAATATTGACTGTATGAAGGTATGGATTGAAATATGTATACAAAATAATGGTAGGTTATCATGCAAAGGGGGGTATAATTTGGTTATAAAATATCATTATAAAGGAGATACTAATCTTACGCAGAGGAAAATTGATTTAGTAAATAGTTTGAAATATAAATGGGGAAGAATGCTTTTTCACCCTGTAATATCTTATTAAGTTAAATTATAAATAATTAATGTGAATGTAGGTATGGTTTTTTTTAGATAGTTTCCAATTTACATAAATATTTTTATTAATTAAAAATGAATTATGTTATGTGTTTGACATATTTCAATTGAAACATCACAAGACTATGTGGTACAATGGCCATAAATTTTACATCAAAAAGTTGGGTGAAAAGAGAAAAAATTATGATTATGGGATAACTGTAGTCTTCTAGGTCATTGATCTTTTCTCTAGAAGTGAAGCATGTTCAAAACTCTTTGAAAATTGATACTATGGCTATTTGGATGACATACTTGAGTGTGAATTTAGGTCCTTCAAATTAGTTTTTTTTTATGTCAAATGGTACAGATTATGAATGAATGAATAGAACTATGATTCAACATGATAATGGATTTACCATGGTTAATACAAGGCCATTTGAGCTAGGACCAAAACTATATGTTATTCCAAGCCAATGTGGAAATTTCTTTTACTCAGATGTTCCAAGTAGAGAGACTTGGCCATATATTGTTAGATATGATCCAAGAAGAAGGTCGATAGAGTATATTATAGTAGAAGAATATGAACTAGAGGAGCAGTTGCTTCATGTGTGAGATGAAGATGTCCAAGAAATTCAAGAAGATGTTAATCAAGACAATGTTCTAGATGAAGACAATATCGACAATGTACAGTCAGATGAATAACTTGAAGAAGTTGAATGAAACGTAGGAGAAAATGTTCTTGATGATTATAACAAGGATGATATGATTGGAAATGGCAACATTGATGACGATGTTGATATGACTAATCCTTTCAACAATAATTCTGAACTGGATGATACAAATGTTGACTTGGATGAAGAATGAGATTAATGATATGAAATTATTGAAATGTATGAGGTATGTGTTTATATGTTTTAAATTAATTTGTCCTCTTTAATTTTCCTTTAATTTTTGTTTTCTTTCTAATTTGTAACTATTCTTGATTCTTATTATGTTTTTTTCAAATATTTTATAGTAATAAATTGGGTATTGGGGAATTGAGAGTGATGTGAGGGGGGGGGGGGGGGGCATATGAGCTCCCACCTTCATGTGATTGGTCTTGTTCAATAGAGAATATGTTACCCTTGAAACCAAGAGAAGCTCATTCATGTATGCAATTAACGTCATTTAGGGTTAAGCATTTGATTGGTTGAGTACCCATTGTCAAAGCACCTTAATTTTCTATTGGGAGGTCACGAGTTCAATTCTCTTAATTCTCTCAGTGTCATGTAAATGTTCAATTCAGTTAAAAATTAGGAATTGGTGGAAATTATGCTTTAATTAATTGAACGTGCACAGAGTTGGGGTTTTTGAATCGGGCCAACATTGAAATTTTTTCATCTTTTTCTTGTATACACTGAAATTTCACATGGTTATAGTAGATGCATGCATTGACAGTATGAGAGGTTTTACAAACTCAAATAAAAATCACATAAAGAATTCAACAAAAAACTAACTTAACAATCGTCATAACATGGCTTCCTTAAATCCTAAATTTCTTCGTTCTCATAATAATGAAACAATACAATATTGAAGTGGAATTAAAGACTAGTGTCGATGAAAATATTTAACAACAAGAATTTTTCTAGCCCTCTTATCCTAATCTTCCTTCATGGAACATATCCCTCAGTTAAAAATTGGTTCCCATTAAACATTCAAATAAAAACAAATACATCTCAACCCTATTAACAAAATTGAATATCGGTTATTTTTACCTATATATTTAAGATCGTCTATATGTACCCTTACTCTCATTTTTTTGAGTTTTTGATGTAAATATATTTTTTATATAGCAGTATTTTTCTAAAAAATAAAAAGAATACATATCCATTAATATTCAACAAAAAATTTCCATTTTTAATTTATATAATTGGCTATGGAACATGCTATATGATGATCAACACTAGAAAGGTATGAGGCTATGGAAAACAGAGAAAAATAAATTGTTGGCATGAAGGGACCAATGTCATCATGATTTTTGGCCAATATGCTTACATTCAACCAAAAAAATGCATAAGGCGAGCACAACTTATAATGTTGAGAAAAAGTTTTATTTGGGAATGGTAGACCTTCATGTTAAAACCTGAACTAAGATTCCATCCTATATGATGAATATTTGAGTAGGAGAAGGGGTTATTTGGCTGAGAAGAGAAGAAAATTTATGCCTATATTTCACTAAGAAGCATATAGTTGGAATGGAGAGAAAATTTCATGTTTTGCATAGTAAAATCCTAGTTGGTGAAGCTAACTGAATGTTATTTTTCTCTTAGGGTTTCCATGATATTTCATGTCTTAATGCATATTTTTTTATTTCGTGGTCATTATTTTATTATCTTAACCTAGATTTTTGGTTTATTTAGCTACTATGAGTATTTAAAGTTTTCTATATAGATATTTATTAGTGTTGAGTAGTTAATGAGTTGGTAACTCAATGATATTTATACTATGGAGGTTTTGTTTCATTTTACAATGTTTAATATTTGTCATCTATCTCAATAGATATTTATGCTCCATCATCGGGTGATGTCAAATATGGGAAATAAATACTTCCCATTCCAAAATTACCACTATTAAAATAAACTAATAGTTGTTAAATTTGTTTTCATAAATGTTGCGGAGCCTTTTCTCACTTCCATAGTCTATCTTGAATTGTTGAGCATGTGTTTAATTCATGCTCTCTAGAGGTTCTGTCTCCTCTCTCAGCCACATCCACTCACCAACTAGTGTCTACAAACGTGCCCAGAAGTCATACATTATATTAATAAAATGAAAAAACTATATAATATATAATATATTGAAAAATAAATAAATGTTTAAATTTTTAATATATGAAAAAAATTATAATATAGGGTTTAAATATAGGCTTTGATTATATAAATAAAGTTTATATGATTTAAATGTTATATATATATATATAATTACATAATATAAAGAGTCATAATATAACACCCAAACATATACTATTCATACTAATTCAAAGTCAACCCACATACTATTCATTCACTTGTGTACTCTTCATGGGTCGTGCCATAAACCCTAATGAACACCCTATTGTGTTCCCCATAGGTCTCACCTATTTATTCTTCGTTGGTCACACCATAAATCCTAATCAACACCCAACTATGATATCCATAGGTCTTACCTGTGTATTCTCCATGGGCCGTGCCATATACCCTAATCAACACCCGACTGTGTTCTCAATAAGTCTCGCATATGCATTCTGTGTGGGATGTGCTATATGTTGAGAATAATGCTTAAAGCTTTCCATGTAATTGCTGATATTAGCCAGCAAATTTTATGATTGTGTGTTATTAAAAAATTAGTGCAGTAAATTATTAGAATGGCCAGTGCTTAGAGTTATTAATAATCATGTCAGTAGATAGTTAGTAGTAGATAAAAATGATATTAGTAATAGGTTTATTATATAAGTATGTATTTACATACCAGATTCAACGTGAGATTTACAAGTTGAGTAGTGATTTGACCTGCGTTTTTTTCATTGCTTTTTATATGTCATAATTATTCTGGTTTATTAGTTGGCTTAAAGAGAAGTGGCCATTTCAGATTCTACAATTGGTATCGGAGCAGGTTAAATTGTTTTGGGTTAAATTTTTTATTGCTGGAATTTCACCAAAGTTAGAAATGTCGAATTCTAACATGCCTGTTCCAGAATTTGATGGGAATGATTATGATTATTGGTGCATTAAGATGTTGAATTTTTTTATTGGAAAATATTTGTGGGAGATTTTTGAATCAGGTTATGATCACGCAGATGATTGGAATTCCCTTACAGCCAATGAAAAAACAACAAGAAAGGAAGCAAGGAAGAAGAATGCTCAAGCTTTGTTTCACATTCAGATAGCTCTTGATAAGAGCTTATTTCTATGAATATCAGGAGCAACAACTGCCAAAGATGCCTGGAAGACTCTACAAGAATATTACCAAGCTAGTGATCAAGTTAAGGTGGTCAAGCTTCAGACATTGAAGAGAGAGTTCGAGAATCTGAAGATGAAAGAAGCTGAAAGTATAAGTGACTATTGTGTGAGAGTCAAATATGTGGTCAATAAAATGGCTACACTTGGGAAAATGGTATGTAATGAAGTTTTAATGAAAAAGGTATTGAGATCTTTAACACCTAGATGGTATAATGTTGCATAATATTAGAATAAAGCGAGTATTTGACACAATTAAAGTTTGATCAATTGGTTGTATCTCTTATGTCTCATGAAGAAAGATTGAAAGACACTTTTGAAGTTGTAGAGAATTTTTTTCCTCTAAATTAAAAATTACACAAAATGAATATGCAAGAAGAATTAGTGCCAAAACAAATCAAGATCGAGGTAAATGGAAAAGCTAAAAATTTTCTAAAGGTAGAGGCAAAGGTGGCTTAAGAGGAAGACGTACTTCCATAGAAAGAGGTAGAGGTAGATTTGATAAGAGAAATGTTCAATCTTATTATTGTAACAAGTATGGCCACTTTGAAAGAGAATGCAAATTGAAAGAAGGTAAAAATGCTAACTATGCTCAAGAAAGTACTGAGTATCCTACAGATCACTTATTTTTATCTTATGCCAAAGGTGAAAATACTAGTAAAGATGTTTGGTACATAGATTTTGGATTCTCTAACCATATGACAAGGAATGAGAAATTGTTTTCAGCTAAGGATGGAAGTTTTAAATCCAAGGTCAAGCTTGGTGATGATAAATATTTGTAGGTTTCTACCGAAGGAGATATGGAGATCCAAACAAAATAAGGTATAAATATTATGCATGATATTTATTATACTCCACAATTGAACCACAATTTGTTAAGTGTTGGGCGTCTATGTGAGAAAAATTATAAAGTAGTATTTGAAAATAAGACATGTACTATCTATGATAAAAATAAGGGAAATAGGGTGATCACTATTGTGCCCATGAAAAAAAATAGGATATTTCCCTTAAGGTTTGATGAACATAGAAACAACCTTGTAAATATGGCTTATGAGGTTTCGAGTTGGTTATGGCATCTCAGGTATGGTCATTTAAATTTTCACAGTTTGAAGTTTCTAACCTCAAATGCATTAGTTTCTGGTTTTCCCAAGGTAGAGGAGCATAAGGAGGTTTGTGAAGGATATGCTAAAGGAAAGAATTCTAGGGAAAGGTTCCCAGAGGGAAATGCATGGAGGGCTCATCACGCATTTCAACTTGTTCATTCAAACATATGTGGTCCTATGTAGACTAATAGTTTGGGTAAGTCATCATATTTCATCACTTTTATTGATGGTTACTCAATAAATTGTTGGGTATATTTTTTGAAGGGAAAAAGTGAAGCCCTGGATACATTTAAGAAGTTCAAAGCACTTGTAGGAAATGAGAAAGGTTGCAAGATCCAATGTTTGTAGACTGGTGGTGGAGGATAATTTTTCTCAAAATATTTCGAGAGTTATTTTGATATGAATGGCATCAGGAGGCAACATACTACAACATACACACCCCAAAAAAACGGTGTAGCTAAAAGGAAGAATCTCACTGTGGTTGAAATGGCAAGGTGCATGTTACAAACTAAGGGATTGAGAAATTCTTATTGGGGAGATGTAGTTGCTACAGCAGTGTACATCCTCAATCGTAGCCCCACCAGTGCACTAGAGAAGATGACTCCTTATGAATGTTGGTATGGAAAAAATCCTAATGCTAATCATTTCAAAGTTTTTGGTTGTTTGGCTTGTGTGCATGTACCTGATAAAAATAGAGAAAAGTTAGATGCAAAGAGTGAATTATGCATTTTCATTGGGTATAGTGAGACAAGCAAGGCTTATAAATTATATAATCCCCTCACTAAAGTGCTTATTGTATGAAGTGATGCAATTTTTGATGAAGGGGTAGTTTATGGTCATCAAAAAGGCCACGTTGAGAAGAAAAAATTTGTTTTGAATGATGATATAATTGTTGATATTGAGCAGCCAACTAATATTTCTCTATCTAGCGGTTTAACTCCACCAAGCAGCCCTTCATAAATTTCTTCATCATCAAGTTCAATTCTAACTTCTTCTCCAAGTTCTACAAGGAAGGTAAGGAGATTCAGTGATATATATCAGAGGACTGCAAATCTAGCAAATGAAGAAAACCCAATAGGTGAGATAGTGAATTTTTCTTTATTAGCCAAGCCTGGTTTTGAACCATCATGTTTCGAAGATGCATGTACTAATGAGGTCTGTGTGCAAGCTATGCAAGAAGAGATGAATTCCATTCACATGAATGACACTTGGGAATTAACAAATTTTTCGAATGACAAGAAAAATATTGGCACCAAATGGGTCTACAAGACCAAATTTAACAGTGATGGGAGTATTGACAGACATAAGTCAAGATTAGTGGCCAAAGGATACACACAAAATTATGGAATTGATTATGAAGAGACATTTGTACCAGTAGCAAGACAGGAGACCATTAGAATGTTGATTTCATTAGCATCTCAGAAAAGGTGGAGCATACGTCATATGGAAATGAAAAGTTCCTTCTTGAATGGGTACTTAGAAGAGGAAGTATATGTGGAGCAACCACAAGGTTTTGAAGTGGAAGGAAAATAGAATAATGTCTACAAGTTGAAGAAGGCTTTGTATGGTCTCAATAAAGCACCAAGAGCATGGTATGCTAGGATTGATGGATACTTTCAGGAAAAAGGCTTGTAGAGAAGTAAGAATGATCCCACCCTTTCCTACAGACAAGAAGGTATTGATATTTTGACCATAATTTTTTATGTTGATGATCTATTGTATATGGGTAGTAGTTCCAAAATGAATCATGAGTTCAAATTTTCTATGATGAATGAAATTGAGTTGAATGATCTAGATCTCATGAAATATTTTCTAGGAAGGGAGGTTTATCATACTAAGGCTGAAATTTTCATTTGCCAGAAAAAATATGCACATGATATTTTGAAGAAATTTGATATGCTTGATTGTAATGGATCCCCTACTCCAAGTTCTAATGGAGTTGTATTATGTAGAGATGATGGTGCTAATTTAGTTGATGAGACAAGTTACAAAAGTATTATGGGGAGCTTGATGTTTCTAACCCACACAAGACCTGATATTTCATTTTCAGTTTCACTTTGTTTCAAGGTATATGAAAAATCCATTTCAAATACATATGAAGGAAGCCAAGAGAATTTTAAGGTATGTGAAAGACACTCTAAATTTTGGAATTCATTACTACTCTGCCGAAAAGTTCAATCTTGTTGGATTTAGTGATTCATATTGGGGAGGTAGTGTGGATGACCGAAGTCCACATCTAGAAATTGTTTCTCTTCTAGTTCTGGTTTGATTACTTGGAGCTCAAGAAAACAAGGCATTGTTGCCCTCTTATCCACATAAGCAAAGTATGTTGAAATTACTTCAGTAGGTACACAAGCTCTTTGGCTCAAAAAATATTTGGAAGAAATTTGGGAGAAGAAAATTCAGCCTACAGTGATTTTTTGCGATAATGTAAGTGCCATCAAGCTAGCAAAGAATCGAGTTCATCACAGCAGGACAAAGCATTTTGACACGAAATATCACTTCATTCGGGATTTGGGGCAGAAGAATGATGTTGAATTAAAGCACATAAATACTAAGCATAAGCTAGCAAATATCTTCACCAAAGAAGTTGCAAAAGATCAGTTTTTGAAAGTAAGAGATAAGCTAGTAAGCCCTCATTAAGCATTAAGGGGGAGTGTTGAGAATAATTTTAAAGCTTTCCATGTAATTTCTGATATTAGCCAGCAAATTTTATGGTTGCCTGTTATTAAAAAATTACTGTAGCAGATTATTAGGATGCCCAATGAATAATGTCCAGTGCTCAGAATTATTAGTAATCATGTTCGTACATAGTTAGTAGTTGATAAAAATAATATTAGTAATAGGTTTATTATATAAGAATGTATTTACATACCATATTCAACGTGAGATTTACAAGTTGAGCAGTGATCTAATTTGTGTTTTTTTCATTGTCTTTCATTTTTTGTATATGTCATAATTATTCTGCTTTACCAGTTGGCTTAAAGAGCGGTGACCATTTCAAATTCTACACTATAAACCTTGATCAACACTCGACTATGTTATCCATAAGAATCTCCTGTGTATTATCCACGGGTCACACCATAAACCTTGATCAACACCTAACTCAGTTATCCATAGGTCTCACTTGTGTATTCTCTATGAGTTGCACCATAAAAATTTATCAACACCTGAATTTTTTATCCATAGGTCTCCTCCACGGATTGCACATTGTACACCCTGATCAACATGCCAGCGGGCCAAAATTAAGCTATTAAACCCTGATCAACATTCCATTGGGCTAAACCTGAGTCATAGAACACTGAACAAGGGAAGAGGATTCTATTCTCGATGGGAAGAAGAATCACATTTCATGAGCACTAGGAGATCACCAAGAGAGCACCAAGACAAGAAATGGAGGTAATTCTGAATTCCTCTATTATGGTTTTATATGAATAAATTCACAATGTCTGTAGTCTATGTCACTACATTTGACACTTTTTTTTTCTTGAAAATAAGAATTGGTTGAATATTAATGTTTTTCAAACTATTTTGTACCTAATTCCATGAATTTCAAATCAATCCATAGCAAAGTGTAGAAATAAAACCCTAGACATCCACTCCTCGTGGTTTCATTTTCCAAGGCTCGATCATGGTGCAATCCATTGCTAAATTTGTTCCTCCATGATACACACAAATTCCATAGCTTCAACATGGTTTTCTTCCTTCGCTCTATGCATATTCTATTAATCCAACCAATTGAGAGACACTTTGCATTACATGAGACAACATCCATGTGAAGAATGAAATACCCATTTGGAAAAACTAGGTTCCTTGCAGGATAATACCCATAGCAACCCCTAGAGGAGGCAACACAAGTATTGGGTAGGGTATCTCTAGGGCTTTAGATGAAATTCATACTGAAATTGGTAAAAGGAAAAGTTAATAATACCTAGTCTCAAGGCCTATTAAGCCCTCGTTTTAGAGATAAAAAAATAAGTAATTACTCAAAAAAAAAAAGATGGAAATCATATTATTTACCTCCCAAGGAAAAGGAAGAAATTGAGTGCATTCACATATCATACCCATAATTGAATAAAACAAAAAATGGATTCCATGCCTATTTTTTCTAGCTAAATATCCAACACAAGTTTATCTCCATTATTCAGGCCATCGTAGGATTACAAGATTTCATTTTGAATATAAAGTAATGTAAGGGATGCAATGAATAAAATCTCCCCAATATGAAAGGGAATTTTTCTGTACATACCTGAATAAAAAATTATTTTTAGGAATATGAAGAAGATGAGTTGGTAAATTAGATCCTATATATCGAGTATTGCTTCCAGCTCCCAATTATTACAAATACATCTCCTATTATAGTTAGTCCCCAGAATGCCATCGTTGGAAACTTCTACTTGCAATTATCCTTGTCGGTATATACAACACTAAAAAATGGCTTAAAATTCTCGTTGGCTATAAATATGACAGTCAAAGTTGGTTGTTTTCAAATTGAAATGAAATGTGGTGTTGCATTCCATGAGACAACATTCTTATGAGATACTTTATTCACCACCTTGCGAGCAACACCTACATGGCCACTTTTTGAATACATGTCTGTCAATGCAATACATATGAAAAAATCATTTGAAAACATCAAACTCTTGCTCATGTATGATCACATAACAATGGATCTCCTTCCCTTGACATTGTTTTGAGATTTCTAGGAATTTACTTCATCATAAAAAAATGTTTGTTGAACCATTGCAACAATTCGAGAAAATGCATGCATAAAGATTTAAAAATGAATGTGTCATGAAAATTAAACATGTTCATATATTGAAATTCAAACTATAGCCCTAACACTCTTGCATGTATCTATGAATTAAACAAGCACATAATAAATTATTGACCAAATATGCTCATGAATCACCATAAATATAATTCCTAATGTTGCAAATAAGTAGGTTTTTAACTAGCTCATGCTTGGATTAGATTTAGAGAAATTTTCATCATAATCATGTATAATCTTGTTTTATTATTAATAAAAATTGTTTTGGTAAGTAATATCAATTTATATGAGAATAGTTCATATGTACATACTATTTACTTTTTTCACAATAATAGTTTACTTATATTGTTGTAAACTGCTATAAACATAAATAAATAAAATATAAATTAAGGACCATTGAGGTATTCTACAACAAGTTCTTCCTAGTTATCTATTTTGGTCATTTTTCCCCAAAAAGGGCAAATGGAGGTTGTAATTGAGGTGGGATTAGTCAAGGCATCAAATTTTTCAATTAAGGTGGGATGAAGTGTGTGCCATGAGATTAAAGATATTATTTACAGTGTTTAAATGTTCAAGTTTCTTACCTCATAGAATGATCATGATCATTCACGACTCACTTTCCTAGTCCTAGATAGTAGTGAGGTTATTTCCTACCTCTAATGTATGCTTGTACCTTGTCAAATTATTGATCAATTTTTTTGCTCACTAGCCTTCTCCCAGTCATGTGTCAAATTATTGACCATTTTATTGAATTGATTTCCCTTGAACACTAGTGGAGGCCATGAATAAAACCTATTGTTTCCATGAGAAAACAAAAACCTATAAATCATGGAACCTAATTCCCCTAGGATGCTTTTTAGGTATATTTAGTGAAGATCAAAAGTCATCAAATGAGATGTTGGGCGGGGAAAGTAACAAAAATTCCATTAATTGCTCCCCATTATCCTAGATATTCAATGTATAAACCATGCACATGGAGGAATTCTCTTCCACATGTACTTATCGTCATTTAAACCAAAAAATTCATTGATTTCTAATTTGTATGGAATAAGTGTAATTCCATTGTTGGAAAATGAAGTTCGCATGAAGGAAGATCAATAAAATATGACATTCTCCATAATATTTAAGTGTAAATGTGGGGCAGAGGTGATGGTGAGACAAAGGTATTTAATCCTCCCTATCAGCCACATGCATGAGTAAAAAAATCTGGAGGGGGATCCACCCCCATTAAATTCCCAATGTTATACCTTTTGAGGGTTTTCAAACATTAGAGGTATATAAGAACCATGATTTAGGGGTTAGGTGGGTGAGTTCCCTTATATCCCTTGCATTGTTTAAAACAAAATCACCTTCACTCAATGCAGGGCCCTTGTTTTCCATCATGATAACCTCTAAGATGGGATATAGTAGGAGTTGAAAGTAGGAGATGGGGTGGAATTTTCAGGAAAAAGAGTGGGCCCCTTGGATGAGTTCAACATTTATCTATCTTTTCTATTGTATTTATGTGTTCAACATGATAAATCCAAACATATTATGGAAATGGATTTCACATAATATTGAATAAACAAGTAACTTGTATAACTCACAAAATTGGTATCATATAACCAATTATCTATCCAAGTACATGTCCATATAGGAAAACAAGACACTCTTTGTATTGGATAAATGGGAGAGAGTTTATAAACAAGATTAATAATTGATCTTGTAAGGATATCCTCAAGTTTACTAGTCCTTCCTTGTCACAAAGCACACCTCAATGTCACCCTAATGCGTGAATATGATGTCTCCTTCCTGTTCAAGGCAGTAGCATATGGGCATAGTCAATATCCAAAAGCCAACCATGATGCTATGAATTGTACTAGATTTATAAGAGAGGTAGGGTTGTTTAGGATTTATGATAATGGGATTAAAATCCACATATGATGGGAGAATGAGCTTAATAGATAATAAGTGAAGTCTCCAAGGTAGGATAAAATAGCATTCGAGTTATTATCCATGATAAATGGTTAAAAAAACCCCTGAAATCCTTCAAAAGAGGAATCTTTGTAAATATTTTTAATTTTCCTGAACTCTTTGAGTAGGCACACCTGCAGAATGGAGAAACCAAATATGATCAGCGCTAGTGTAGAAAGGAGTAACTAGTGGTGAACGCATGTTTCTAAAGGGATAAGGTGCGTTAGGGTTAAAAACACTTGTTCTGAGCATTTAATCCCAGAAACTCGGGATTTTTGGAAATCCCATTCTTAGCGATTTATCTAGGGATGATGAAAACATGTTCACATATATTGATTGATCTAGTTTGCATGCCTATTGACCAGATGTGAAAAAAAAATCATATAACAAATTGTCCCTTAAAATGAAAGGTCAAAAGAGGTAGTTGATTATTGAAGTGTTGCACCGTAACAAATTTAGATTAAGAATAAATGGTTGAGATCACCATATATTACAATACATTTTTACCATGATATATTTGCTGAGGAAGGTATACATATGCCCAACACATAAGCTAGCATTACATGTACAATGATCAAGAAGTCTTGTCCACTGATTACAGAGAGTGGACCCATGATTGGATGATTGTCTGTATGATCAAAGCCATCATACGATATAAGCTTTGTATTAATCCTGAAACCCCAAATTATATTGATGGAAATAGATTCAAGATCTTCTATCTTATTCATTCAACCGTCCACTATAGGAGTCTCACCATCTGAATAAATTAGTTGGATTCAAACATGACAGGCACCATTTGAATACCAACTAATGATGTAAGTTGCTAACAGACATGAGAGAAACCACCAATTATGTTAATAGCTCTTAAGGTACTATAGTAAAATATGTATGGTGTGAACAAATGAGCTGAATTCGAACACCACACATAATATTTCAGTCGATGGCCATAGATGAATACATGTCACCAAGATCGAGGAAACTTGTCATTGATGTATGCAAGATCCAAGGTACCAAAGTGAGTTTCTAAGTCAAATTCCTAGATAATGAGTTGATGTAAAAAGGAAGTGACCCATCACATGAGGGCCTTGATGTATCCCTCGTCAATGACATGAAACGGTTATCATGATTTTGAGATAGAATTATGCTCATGTGGAACTATTTCAGGAACAACATACATGAATGTACGCTTAAGAGTATCGTAGAAGATATCAACTGAATGAATTCTCTTGAACTTACCGGTTACACAGTACACTTTATAGAGTTGGAATCATTGACCCAAAATCGAATGCAAAGGCTTTGATATGGTGTGATGAAAAAAAAAACAAGAAAATTTCCCAACCCAACAATCACGAAGATGAAGTGAAAGTGTGTCATGTTCAAGAGTGACTCACTGCAGTTAATACGTCAAGTACACTATTTTCCAAATTTTTCCAACCATTTTTGGTCAGTACCACTTTATTTTTGACAAGATTGAAGAGGAAAACATATGCTTGATCTGTAAGTTCATTATTTATAGGAATCCAAATTAGTACTTTTAATAATCCCTAAGAATGGGTTGGTTGATCTCGTCATGTTCGATGAGTCCATAATTTTTTGATGCTTTTACGATTCCAGTTAAGGTACAACTCGACTCCTTTTTCATATTTAGAGAGTTTGAAAAAGAGGCGAAAAAAGAAAACTCCAAAGTTTCCTTTTCATAAATAGTCTCTTGACTCTGAAAAGGTAGAAAATGATCCTCAAGAGAACCTCTTAGCCATGTTCGACTAAGGCATTCATTTTTTGTAAGTAGTCTACCTAAGTTTGGAAAAGTATTAAACTTATGCCGAGTAGATGTATTTTCATTTACTTTAACGAGTTTGAAAAGAAATCTGCTCGACAATATTTTCATTTTTAGGGAGTTTGAAAAGAGTTGAAAGATGACTCCTCCTAGAGGAATGAGTGGTATAAAGGGTAGAAACTGGTTCTGGCCATGATGGAACTACTCAAAACATGTAGAGGTCAAGATATTGGCTAATAAGACCACTCATCGCAGCAATTCCTTACGAAATGATAAAAAAAAAGTGAAAGAATATGATCAACCAAGAAGATGGTGGCAATGGAATGATAAAATGAAGGCTCATATGGTAGAATATAGATAATGAAAATGTAAATCACAAAATATAGGATGAGAATGGTTTCATTTTGACACAATCTTGAAACATGTGGAAACTATGTTTGAAATTGGTTTCATTTTTACACTAGCTTGAAACGGAGAAAAAAGTATCCTTGAGATAAGTATGCATGCCCCCAACATAATGACTCAATTCTAGGAACATGCTACCCAAGCTTCATTTCATTCACCTAAGTAAACTTTTGATTACTAACATGTGGATGGAATGAAGTTTCATTTACGATATCAAGTGAAAGACTCTACTAGGAATTTACAAAGTATAATCAAGGACTCTAATTGGAAAGGGATCTGTTTCATTTTTTAACGAGCTTGACACATCAAAAGAACTATGCTCATAGCACGTTTGATTTTTTAACTAGCTTGACACAAGAAAAGGAAATCTGCTCCATGAACTTGTTTCATTTTTTAAGGAGCTTGACACAAGAAAATGAAATTTACTCCAATACCTTGTTTCATTTTTTTATGATCTTGACAAAAGAAAATGAACTCTGCTCCATGAAACTTGATCATGACCTTCAGGAGGACATGTCTTCAAAGAGGTTCTCATCAATTGGAAGAATAATTCTCTGGAAGGTTTCAAGAGATCCAAAGGAAACATCATACTCTAATGCACCCAATAAATGATGCACTACCACTCCATACACCAGGAACAAACCCCAAAGAAGGAAGAAATGAATCTAGCCATACCTTGTAATGCATTGGAAGGAATTACCATTCCTCAAACACTCAATTTAGAAGGATATATCAAGAAAATAAAGGTAATAGTGTTGATAGCTTCAAGTAGTACTCATAATTATATTCATTGTAAGATAGCGAAGGATTTGAATTTCTTCCTATAACCAACACCAGAGTGTCAAGTCATGGTTGCAAATGGAGGAGCTATAAATTTCTCGCGAAAGTGATATAATGTAAAGCTATTCATGGGGGGATATGTATCGAATATTCTAATGCTTTCTATTCCAATGGGTGGTGTTGATGCTGTATTAGGAGTCCAATGGTTCCAATCTTTGGGGACTATAGCTTTTAATTTTCAAGAATTTTCAAGAATTTTTTTTTGGAAGGAAATGAAGATGAATTATGGGGTATCATAGGGAAAACATGAAATATAATTAGATATAATGTCATGACAAAGCTCTTGAAGAAATAAAAATGAGGCATAATTGCACAATTATGCTTACTATAGGTTCAAACAATGAAATCAATTATTTCTCCATATCTCCAAAAATTCTTGGACAATCATTCCAAGGTGTTTGAGACTCACAAAGGCCTCCCACCCATTTTTGATCATGATAATGCTAGTAATTTGATTCCAAAAAAATTTCCTCCACACATGAGGAGCTATAGATATCCTTATTCCCAAAAGAGTGATATTTAACGTATGGTTGCAAAAATTCTAGAGGTCGGTATAGTTCAACCTATTCATAGTTGTTTCTCTGCTCTAGTAGTATTGGTGCACAATAAATAATGATCATGGAACATGTGTCTGTATTATAGGGAGCTCAAAAAGCTCACTATTAAAGATAATTTTTCATTCCTGGCATTGATGAATTTCTGGATGAATTACATGGAGAAGTTTACCTCACCAAATTGGATCTTCATTCAGGATATCATCAAATAAGAATGAAAACTGAAGAGATTCTCAAAAAAACATTTAGAACTCATTAGGTTCATTATGAATTTTTTGGTCATGAATTTTGGGATTACCAATGCACCTTCTACATTTCAAGCATTTATGAATTCCATTTTCAAACCCTTCCTTAGAAAATTTGTGCTAGTATTTTTTGATGATATATTATTCTACAACAAGTCTTTCAAGGATCATTTTCAACATGTTGAGAGGGTGCTCAAACTATTGGAGGAAAAAAAATTAAATGTAAAAGCCTCCAAATTTTTCTTTAGAGTACAAGAGGTGGAATATTTGGGGCATAATGTATCTCATGAGGGTGTTAAGGTAGACCCTAATAAAATTAAATTCATTAAGGAATCTAAAATCCCCACAACCATAAGGAATTTGCAAGGTTTTCCCAGGTTGACAAGGCATTATCACAAGTTTGTTGAGAATTATGGGAGAATAGAAGAACCTCTAACAACATTACTGAAGATAGATTCATTTTCTTAGACTCTAGAACAAACTAAGGCTATTGAACATCTTAGAGAGGAAAATGTGCCAAGCACGAGTTTTAGCTACGCCATAATTCACAAAAACCTTTATTATCGAATGTGATGCCTTAGGAAATGGAATTGGTTTTGTTTTAATGTAAGAAGGAAGACCCATTACTTTTGAAAGTCATCTAATCAAAGGAAAGTATATACAAAAACCTATTTATCATAAGGAAATTTTGGAAATACTATATGCACTTAATAAATGGAGACCTTAGCTAATGGGAAGACACTTAAAGGTAAAAACGGATCATGATAGTCTTAAATATTTTTTAGAACAAATATTTTCTTCAAAAGAGCATAAAAAATGGGTCACAAATATGTTGGGATATGACTTTGAAATCATCTACAAAAAAGGGATGAAAAATGTTGAGACAATTAAGACCTCGAATCTCCTACAAACTTCATCCATTCCAAGTCAACGTTGGGAGGAGGTTTCAATGGATTTTATCATGGGTTTAACCAAGTCCGAAGCAAACAGCGTCATCATGGTGGTAGTTGATAGACTTGCTAATGGATCGGGGTCCCTTAGGTCCGAATTTTGATACATTTTTGGTATATTTTTTTCAAGTTTTTGTAATTTTATTAGTGTGTAGCACAAGTAAAGGGGAATTGCAGTGGGTCAGATCCCCTCATGAGTTGTAAGGGGTTAAAGGGTATAATTAGGGGCTGCAAACTATGGTTTTGGGACCTTAGATGAGTGCAGGCTAAAAGTATAAATGGTATTATAGATTGAGTCAATAATCTATAATAATGTTGTTGATGATAGTGATCTTACTGTATTTTGGTATTATAGTGAACTTGTCTGGGTTATAAGGCTCCTACTGGCTGTGTGCGCGGAGACCTTAGTCATGTTGTGTGCGGACCCCACTGGTTGTGTGTGTGGGTAAACTGAAGGTGTTGTAAGGGATATCTAAACTGTTAATGAATGAAGAAATGTTTTAGATGATATTTGAGTACAAAATGAATCTAATATTTTCTTTATGATTGTTTCTGCATGTTATTTCCGATTATTGAGTTATTTGTATTAAAACCGTTTACACAACTATTTTCTATATTAGATGAATGTTAAATGAATGGATATGTTATTATCAAGCTTTAAGAATCTGTATTAACGATATCTGAAACGATTTCAAAGTCTGTTTTAGCATGTGCATAAGGTATTCTGTGTATTTGACCTAAATATGTTTGGTTAGGGTTTTTGTTTAGGGCTTCTACTACGAAGGTCTGATCATCATTGTTTTATATCTTAAGACACCCACATCATTTTAAATCTCTCTCAGGGTGTGGAAACCTGGTTTTAGCACCCCCCCATACTGCTTCGAGTGAGACTCTGACTTGCGCAAGCAGGTCACTGCCTAAAGGGCCAATAATAAGAGGGTTTTCTTGGTTAACCTTAACTCTAAACTTGGGTCAGGACCCCTCAAGCCAAAAAATGGTTTCGTTTCCAAGACTGGGATCATTTTGAGAGATATTAGATGCTATGGTAACCATTAAAGCCTGAACTAGAGGACTGGTTTGAGAAACAGATTCAGGAATTTTTCCTAAAATAAAAAAGAAGAAGTAAGAAGCTGTGTACTGAAGATTGGAAACAAAAGTATATTTTCACAAAGGTTCACGAGATATTATTTGTGACCTTTATGAATGAATTGCAAGAGTGGTTGTCAAGATTAGCGAAGTTCCAAACCTGTTGGAAGGATGACAAGGTCACACAGTCGACGCTTGAATTGATCCAAAAATTGGAAAAGACTAATAATTCCATCACTCAGACTATAGATCACTGGGTTGACAACATCTTGGGTGGGTTTGTGACAGAATTTGCAGTAGATCATTTTGTGTTGTATTTTGAAGCTAAAATTATATTTTTCAAGGGATTGAGAGGTAAATTCTTACGAACTTTGCCTCTGTTGATTAACATGCTATTATGTGAAAAGGGTGTTTTGTGCAAACACACTGAGTGAATGACCTTTGATAATATCAAAGTCACTACGCGCAATGGAAAATATTATCGGGTCAATCAGAAATGGGACAAATCTCTATACAACCCTTGGAGAAATTCACCTGATATAGAATGTAGCAAGCCTATGCGTGCTGAAGGTAGCACTTCTGCTACACCACAACCAAACTCATACATAGGTAAGACATCTCGTACACCGCCAACACTACCACCTGCGGAAGATATGATCACACATATGAAACTACCCACCTTTAATGGTGTGGGAGACAAGGATATGGATAGGTTCTGGTTCATTGCTAATACAGTGTGGACTACACAAAATGTGAATATTGATGCTGTTAGAAGAGAAAAACTGGATATGGCATTTGAAGGTCACATGTTAGATTGGTTCATGGGATATCTAGCTCAGAACGTTGATCCCACATTTGCACAGATTAAGGATGCTCTAAAACAACAATTGAGGAAGCTGAATTCCTACACACAATGCGTGATAGAACTAAAATATATCAAACAAGGGCTGAAGGAATCAGTTTGGGAAGCTGATCAGTGAGTGAAGTGCACCATTACCGAAGGAGGTTTTGTTTACGATGATAATCAGCATAGGGAATGATTCATTTCCATGCTTTTTCCACATCTACATGGGACTATGAGTCAACAAAATATTGATTCTCAAGACGAAGCTCTGGAAGTTGCTATGAAATTGGAAGCTATGCCTAGAGAATATTATCAATTAGGAACACTGTAGATTCAAAGTGAATTGTAGGCTATGCACTTATAAATTCATAACCTACTCAAAGATTGGGGTAAAGAAGTTGGCTGAGATGCCTGGTGCATACGCTGTAAAGGTTTTGGCCACACCAAAGATCAGTGCCCTTTGTTCTTGGATGGGGACTAAATCCACTGCGTCTAAGGGATGTTGTAGGGCCAAGTACCCCCACACTATGGTGCACTAATTGTAGGGTATCTAGACGACATGATACAAACCATTTCCCTTGACTAGGAGCCTATGTGCCAGAGCTAAAACAAAAGTGGCGCAGATTTTTCTCTTCAGTTGGTCATGATGAGAACCATTGCTGAACGTTCGACATAATGATAAACAGTTCTAACCTTTATAGAGTGCAGTCCAACCCATCTTCACCAGCATCCCCCATGGGACGTGGAGGATCCCCAACAAGAGGGAGGGGACAGGGACGAGGTGGAGGCACAGGTCGGGGAAGAGGGAAAGTAATCTGCTATAACCGTGGGGATGTTGGACACTATGCACGTGACTGCACAAATGTGGCATGACAATCTTGTAGGTACTATAGGGAATTTTATCATGTCATTGAAGCTTGTCCTATGTTAATTTCTAAAATACAGGAAAAGTAGCAGCACACATATACGCAAAACATATAGATGGTTAAAGTTGAACCGTGCGATGATGGTCCAAGTGTAAATGTAATTACACGCAGTGATGCTACTACCGTAGGAGATTAGGAAAAGAGGATTGATGCAGAGCCATTGATCAGAAAGGCGTCTGAAAATAAAGAAGGACTCAACCTAAAGAAGGAAAAGGAGATTTTTATTGAAGCCAGGAGGGATTTTTCTGATGCAAGAGTGTCAACATCTATCATGGAACCAAAGGCTTATGATGAAGTCAAGCCATTCCTACAAGCCTGTATAAGTTATTTTGCAATCAGAGGGAAATAGATAATCTTAAGACCCTGATCGATAGCTACGCGGAAAGAGAAGTACCTCGAATAGAGATGAAGGCTATGAACATGATTTATAAGAACAAAAAGAGAACTCAACAGGACATGCGCATGAGTGTGCAGATTGGAGAGTATGAGATGGATCAAGTCATCCTGGATCTGGGGTCTATTAAAAAATTTATACCTAAGAAAACCTAGCGGAATATGGGAGAACCAAATTTTGAATGGTCCACCATTCAGTTACGCGTGTCCAATCAACAAAAGATCATTCCGATTGGAATAATTCCACGGATCTTGGTAGACATTACTGGAGTAAAAGTATGCGCGTATTTTGAAGTGATACAAATTCTGGATGATGCAGACCCCTACCCTGTGGTTTTAGGATTAGATTAGTCCATTGATATGGGAGGCATCATCAACCTGAAGCGTAGAAGCATGATCTTTGAGAATGATGGTACACGGGTGATATTCCCACTAGATCCAACAGAAGCAGAAAGATATACAGAGACAGTACATGAAGGAGCTGATGTCGACCATATTTACAAGATGACTGCGTGGGACGAAGATTGGATCAACCCTACAACTGATGGGATGATGAATTGGGAGAAGGATAGTTCGTGTTTCTCATATTCATATGGTGAGATGGAGAACTGGAAAAATTAGTTGCATGATGTTTTTGCCTTGCGCTGCCTCATGGTCAATAAGAAATTCTGGTGCATCTCCTCAAAGGTAAGTTAACTACCTTATTTTGAAGGTTCTGGTAGTATTGAAATAATTGGAAAAGGTTGTCCTAAAAGAATGAAGGTTCTGGGCACTTGACCTGGCTATGTGCGCAACCCCAACGGGTTGGTGGGATACACAGAAGGGTGTGTTTGAGGATTGGAAGGAGTGTACAAAAATGGTGACGTTGTGCTTTGAACCTCCCGCCACCCCACTAACTGAGATATTCTATGGTTAGGGAGAGTCACACAAGAACCTGTCCATATGGATGGAATTTTGGAAGGAAAAGACTTGGAACGAGTGGGTTCATATGTTTATTCATTCATTGGGGCCGGTACCTACCACTCGGTATTTGAAAATGGAGTTGCACCCATTAGGGGAATTTTGAGGTCTAAAATGGGCCTCCTCTGAAAAATTTACAACAAAAATAAACTTTATAAAAACCAATAGGATTCAAGATGATTATGTCAACCGTGGGGGATGATTCACCATTTTTTAAGTAAAAGTGTAAAAATATAAAAAATAATAAAATAATAAAACTACTTTTTGAACTCGTATTTTCAACTTATCTCCCAATTTTTTTACTCAAATTTAGAGTGGGAGTACTTGTTGGATGAAAAATTTAATTCCTCATCGAAAGAGTACTCATATTGCATACTTTCTATGGACCCTGCTATGCGAAAAATGAGAAATACATGAAAACGCGTGATTGCAATCACGTTTTTCATGTATTTCTCATTTTTCATGTAGCATGTTCCATCGAATGTATGGAACATGAGTATTCCTTGGATGAGGAATTAAATTTTGCATCTAACGAGTACTCCTACTGCTCCAAATTTGAATAAAGACTTTGGGAGATAAGTTGAAAATACGAGTTGAAAAATTATTTTTTTCTTTTTTCTCTCTAAGATTTGATGATGTCATAAAATCTTATTTTATTATTTCCACTATTATTTTATAATTTCCTTCGAAGGCCCATTTTAGACCTCAAAATTCCCCTAATGGAGGAACTCGCCGTTGGATCACAATGACTGATGATTTCCTATCAACCATTATCTTGGTCAAGGGATCAAATAAATTGGATGAAGCCCTATAAGACATAGATGCTCTTGTCTTTGATGATTCTCGACCTCGAAGGGAATGTGCTGGGTAGATGCAAGACATTGTCAATTGTAGGGACTTGTCAATAGAGGATAATGAATATGATCCAAGAATTGTCAAAATCTCTAAGTCTTAAGGGGAGCGCATAGTTTCAGGGCCTTCGTTGGGAATGGTAGATGTAACTAAGGCTCTGAAGTTAAAGTAAGTCAACATTGGGACAGAAGAGTGGCCCAAGTTGGCCACAATTGGGGACTACTAGGATGATGACAAAGTAGGAAAGATTGTGGAGCTCCTGACAGAGTATCATGACCTATTTCTTACAAATTTTTCTGAGCTCAAGGAAATTGTAGGAGACCTAGGTGTTATGAAGATCATGTTGAAACCAAATGAGCGCCCTATCAAGCAGCAAACATAATGTAATATCCCAAAATGGAATAATGCATTGATACACAAACATAATAATTGTAACATAGAAAATGTACATGCAAGTTTATGATCAACACAGATATAGACAGAATAGCTGAGCCATTTTATTCACAGGAGAAAATTCAGTTACAAAGTGTACAAAATATGAGGTAATCTAGTGAAGAGGTTGCTTAAAATGACCCTAAAAAGATGCCAAAGTAGGCACTGTGTAACTAGAGAGCTGCTAGAAGCAAATGCATTGTCCCTTCAATAAGTAATGAATATATGACTGTAAGTTGAAAAGAAAAATTCAGATCTACGATAATATAGAGCTCTGATGATGCCAATACTCTAGATCTAGGCTCTATGATGGTAACCCAAGATAACCCAGAAAAGATTTCTCAGATATGTCAATCTAAGAGAATCACCCTCTTGGGGTTTTACTATAAAACTACTGGGTATGCAGATCTGAAGTTGGATCTGAAAAATATATGGCTACAGTATGTCATAAGATCAGATCTAAGCTTGAAGGGATGATCCCTTCACTAGATCCTCCAGCTAGAAGCTCAAGATCTAGCTCCTCAATCCTCCTTTGAAGATTGCAACTACTGCTACACAACTGCTCATAAAAGTTGTGATGTAAAGGAAGGAGGCTCTCTAGCCTCCTGCTAAGATATGTTATGTAGCACAAAAATGATGGAAATAATGCATATAATGTGAAGGAATGGTCCTCCACTAGATTACTAGCTAGAATGCTAGCAACTTCCTTCCTCCCTTTGACCTACAAGAATGGACTGCACAATTATTGATGGAAATGTTGTTATTGGGAGATGAATAATAGATGGCCTGATGCCTGATATAGATATAAAGCATTGGAAGGGTGATATTGATGCTCAAGTTGATGGGATGAATCCTTCACTGGTTCCTCAACTGAAATATTGAATGACAACCTCCTCCTCTCAAACTGATTTTCAGAAATGTGCAATTTCTGAATATGGATGTTTTGAAAAAAATAGGAAAAATATGGCACCAATGCCTGATGATGAATATAGTTCAATACTCTTTCAAGAGATACTCAATGAAAGAGGTGGGATTCCCGACCAAGAACCCCCAATTCTAAACAACACTTGCAATCTTATCTAAATAGCCAAAGAAAGCATGGAATGTCAAATGACAATTCCAAATCTAAACAGATCATACATCAATAATAATCTCAAACATGCCTTCTATGTTTCCTTCATATTCATTATATAGTTTGTGAACCTCCTCATGCCTTGGCCCACCTCATAACTGCACTGTACATGTGGACATAGGTCTCCGTGTTGACTGCATTGTCTCTCCATGATCTCCATCATGTGTGAATGCAATTATCACCCTCTCCATCATGTGTGCATCAATGCACCACTTCCTCCATCATATTATCATAAATGCTCTATGACCTTACATTTCATTCCTTCTAAGATCTTAGTTGATTGTTTCAACCTCCATGATCTTGTCATTAATGGTACATGATCTCCAATCCTTTCACATTAAGTAGCTGGTGCACTACTCCATTATGTAGATCTAGATCTGAAATATCAACATACACACATCAAAAGTGGATTTTATTTATCTTTAGGGTTTGTGGGTCCCTCCACCCTCTTATTTACTTAAATAATTATGGAAATTAGGAACTCTAATATTCCAAATATCATGTGAAAATTTAGGAATATTACACATACCGATTGAATCCTAAATATAAGTAGAAAGTTAAAGAGGAATTAGAAAAGATGGTGGTTGTAGACATCATTGAGCCTGTAGAGAAGTCTGATTGGGTGAGCTCAATGGTGGTTCAAGAAAAGAAGATCAAAGGAGAGATAAGGATTTGCGTAGATCCTCACAAGCAAAATGATGTGTCTGTGCATGACCCCTTCCCTACTCCATTTCCAGATAAGATCCTAGATAATGTGGGAGGACAGGAGGATTATTCATTTACTGATGGGTTTTCAGGGTATCATCAGATCAGAATTGCGCCTAAAGACCACAAAATAACCACCTTTGCAATAGAATGGATATCTTTTCGTACACTGTCATGCCTTTCAGAGTGAAGAATGCACCTACGATATTCTCGCGTGTGGTAGTGGTTGTATTGAAGTAACTCATGCATAATGTTTTGGAGGTATATTTTGATGACTGGACAGTGTTTAGATTGGTAAAGAGCCATATGTCAAACCTGCGCATGATGCTTGACACTTGTAGGCATCACCATATTTCTCTTAACCTAAAGAAATGTATATTCTGTTGCATTTTAGAATTTTTTACGGAATATAGTATGTCATCAAGGATTGATGGTAGACCCAGCAAAGATAGCAGTTATCATCAACCTAGAAGTTCCCACTAATAACAAATAGCTACGCTCCATCCTTGGACACACCGATTATTACGGGAATTTCATTAAGGGTTATGCTCTGATCACTGCACTAATGGAGAGGTGATTGAAGAAGGATGTGTCATTTTTTTGGGAAGAGGAATGTCAGAAGACCTTTGAGTTGCTGAAGGAGAAAATGGTCGCTACACCTATTTTTATATTCTGAGACTGGTCTAAGGTTTTTCATGTACATGTGGATGCATCTGGTATAGCACTTGGGGCTATTCTAGCACAGCCGGGAGAAGGAGCCATTGATCACCCAATTTATTTTTCCAGTAGGTAGATCTCCAGTACAAAGCGTAACTACTAAAGCACAAAAAGGGAAGTATTTGCCGTGGTGTATGCTTTGCAAAAATACAGGCGCTATCTGCTAGGAGTGCACTTCAAAATTTTCACTGACCATTTTTCTTCGAAATACCTGGTCAATAAGCCTGTGTTGGGGGGGAATATTTCCATATGGTTGTTGTTATTTCAGGAATATGACTTTGAAATCATTGTGAATCCTAGAAGACTAAATGTTGGACCTGATCATTTTTCATGTATCGAAAATGGGAAAGAACCAACTAGTCTGGAGGAGGGGTTACTTGATGTGAAACTCTTTGCTATCAAGGTGGTTGATGAGCACTTTTCTAATATTATTCACTTTTTGACTACTGGAAGCGTGCCTACTGAATATTTGGTACATCAGAAGGAGAAGTTGATTACGTGCGCAACTAATTTTACCCTGATCGTGGGTCAGTTGTATAAGTTGGAGGTAGATGAAGTATTGAGAAGGTATGTGTTGGAACATGAAATACATGATATCTTGGTTGAGGCCCATGGAGGGGTGGCAGGATGACACTATGCTAGGAAAGATACTACATAGAAGGCATTGCATGCTGGGTTATGGTGGCCCACACTACATAGTGATGCACATGCATACTGTCGGGCCTGTGATGCATGTAAAAAAATAGGGAAGACCTCATGCAGAGATGAAATTCCCATGCAACCATAGATGGTCTTACAGGTCTTTGATAAATGGGCTATAGATTTTTTTGGACCAATGAATCCTCCAGGGAAGAAGACTAGAGTGCACTATAACATCACTGGCATAGATTATGTGACTAGATGGGCAGAAGCTAAGGCAGTTAAGGATTGTACTGAATTTACTGTTGCACAGTTCATTTTTGAACATATTTTGACTAGACTTGGATGTCCAAAGAAATTGATGAGTGATAGAGGTACGCACTTTGTTAATGAAACCAGTGAAGCTCTGACAAAGGAATTTCAGATCCATCATCAGAAAAGTACCACTTATCACCCACAAGAAAATGGCGTAGTAGAGGTTGTCAACAAAAATTTGGAGAATGTGCTCACAAATATATGTAATGCCAATAAAAATTACTAGGACGTGCACATCCCCTCCATGTTATGGGATTATAGGACCACATGCAAGAAGTTGACTGTGGAAACACCTTTTAGGATGGTCTATGGGCAAGAAGCGATCATGCTAATGGAGTATATTTTCCCAAGCCTGCACATCACATATTTCAATAATATGGTTGAGCCTGACATTATGGAGGAATGTTTGGAGGAATTGGTTGCCTTAGAAGAAGATTGGTTCATTGCTAACTTCCATCAGCAAGTGCAAAAGGCACATGAAAAGGCTTGGCATGATAGGAACATCAGATGAAAGGTGTTCAAAGAGGAATACTTGGTCTTTCTATATGACATTCAGTTTGCACACCATTGAGGGATGTTCATGAAGCATTGGTAAGGGCCATACATTGTGATGGAAATAACTGATGGAGGTGTAGTACACTTGGCCACGCTGCGTAGTGAGAATCTTCTCGGGTATTTCAATGGAAGTTGTTTGAAGCCATATCGAGACAATCTGGTGCCGACCAAATGAATATATGGTTGGATACTAAGAAGCTAGTGGTCTACGAGTGGCGCAAAATAAAGGTGCATATAGGTGTGATGGGAGCGCAGGGGTGATGCACAGGAGAAGAAAATAGTCGTTGGAACAGTGAAACTGGGTGAAAAGTATTTTGTCCATTGGATGGAGCATGTTCTATGGACCTAATGAGGCGATATTACTGTACTTTTGACCATTTATATCGAGGTAAGTTGAATTTAATGAATATTCGACCATTTTCACCTTAGATTACCTATAAAAGGAAGGGAACAAGTCACAATTGGTTCCTTTTATTTCTGAGTACATTGTGCCCTAAGTTTATCAATTACCTGTGATGTAAATTTGTCTGTAAGTGTTAGTATGAATATTTTGTCAGAAAAATATCACTTTAGCTACGCATAGAAAATAGACCTAACATAAATTATGGCTGCCAATATCTTCAAATATGCAGTTAGTTGATCAAGACAAAGCTGCACAAATCCAGATCTATGCATAAAAAGACATTAAGCAGTGAAAATAAGGTTTTTTTCCATGCATCCAATAGACAAGACAAGAACAATATGTTTGAAAGAATTTTTTATATTAAGGGCACCTAAGAGTAAAACAAGAAAGGTGTTTCCAATTCTCCTCAATGGGATGGGTTTTTGAAAGTCCTCAGCGCTTCAGATCTAGCATTTCTCTCTCTTGTTGGTGTAGAAAACCCAGACAAACATAGAACTCAAAGGGAGCTCACAAAAGCAAATAATGGAGAATGTGACAATGATAATGGCTCAAAGTTAGACCAAGAGTATAGATCTAGAGTGATCTAATATGCAACAAAAGGTGACAAATGAATGAGAAAATCCTTCTATTTATAACAAAATATTGGGTCATTATAGATCTTGGTGTATGATTAGAATAATATTAACCAAATCTAGATCTACCTTTTATGGAATATTATATTATATTTGTTGGAGGGAAAAGGTTTTTGACTTGGGTCAAATCCATTTATTTGTAAATAATAAATAAATAAATTATTTATTTATTATTTTAAGGAAGTGGTTGAATGATAATTAAATAAATAATTATTTATTTAATTATTTATAAACGATTTAGTCATATTTAACAAGGAAAATTATTTAAATAAGATTTAAATAACTATTCCTAGAAAATAATAAGATAAATAAGGATTTATCTAATTAATTTCCTTGTTTTGGGTTAAATATAACTTGAAATAATAATTAAATTATTGTTTAATTGATTATTCCATAAGGAAAATAAAACAAATAAAGATTTGTTTAATATTTCCTTTTGGGGTTTCCTATTTGGACCATAAACAACTTAATAAATGTGTTTTATTAAGTTATTTTACATAGCGGAAGAAATTTTACTTAGGGTAAAATTGGTCTTATATTTTTGTACTTGGGTCCATCTAATGATAATAGGTTAGATGACCAAAAAATGGTGTAACAGTAAGTACTGTATGTCTAGTCGAGAGACCTCATCTAACATGAGAAATCCTGAATTTACCTTTCGCCTGAGAATGATGACCACCAATCCAGAGAGCGCACCTACTGAGGAGCACTCTGTGCCCCTCACAATATCGAATGAGCCGGGATCAAATGATGTCCATGAAGTGATCCCTGAGGTTGAAGAAGTCGCTCCCACACCAGATAAAGGAAAAGGAAAAATATCGAAGTGGTCCACATCAAAGCCGCAGACCTCCGTGAGGACTATGACATCCATGCGTCTAGCTATTAAGGAAAAGTCGCCTATCGGTGAGCCCTCGAAGAGACCAATGAGTGCCACTGAGGAGGTTCTATTCGTCGAGCCCATCTCAAGGTGGCTGCCATATGTCAAGCCTTGCAAACCCTCCGTTCATGCCCCAAAGAATGTAGACACAATGCAGGACTACCTTCAGACGCCTATGGTCCCGCAAGTTGTTCCTCTCATGGATGATGTGTTTGGCAAAATACTGAGCGTCAAGTTTGATGACCACAATTTGTAAAAATAAGAAACATTCCCTGAGCTAGCTCTAGAGTACTGCTTGGAGAGGGTGCTCTGTGATCATGTGGTAAAGGTTGAACCGATGCTATGGGCACATGAGCTAGGCAATGTCATGATCCTAAATTTTCTAAGGATTCCGAATATTGGGAGATATCTGATAACTACTATCTGTGTGCGCCAACTGTTGGTGTTAGTTCATGAGGGATGTTTGTGGATCTGGGGAAACATTTCGATCGATGCCACATTGATCCACTAGATCACCAGCCTGCCTAAGGAGTGGCCTCATCCAATGACAGGTTTTGGAAAAAGCAGCGATCTCAAGCTCGTAGAAAAAGTCAAGAAATATTACAAGGTCAAGCGAGACAAAAGGGGATTCTTGGTACAAATAATTTCCGACCCAGGAGTGCACCTAGTATATTTAGTCCTAGGCTGCAATTTGATGCACAAGTGTTTACCAAAGGAAGTATCCGTGCAAATAATTTCCTTGGCGAGACAATGTGAGAAGGGGGTCAGCTACAAATGGTCCTAGTATCTCTGCGAATAATTCTTGGAGAATGTGTGCGAAGTGCAGGAGCAGGGGAAGCTATTTAACTACTCTTGGTTGTTGTTAATTATTGTAAAGATAGCATGGGAGTCTCTAGTGGATGTATTCCCCCCGAAGATAGAGCCAAGAGTATTGGAGGGGGTGTGCTATGCCAATATGTGGGGTTCCCTAATCCCAAGCGCTTGAAATAAAAAAAGCTTTTCTGGGTACTATTTGAGGGCGCGCTAGCCACTGCAATCCACTGACGACCAATATTATCACCAACAGTATATGAGAAGTATAAAGGCATCATTGATTTTTAGATCACAATGCACCATGCTCAGATCAAGGTGTGCAGTGACTCTATGTGGTATAACTTACCTTTCATGGTGACTCAGGTGGAGGTCGACTAGGTCATTGCGACCTGGCCAGCAACATGGAAATTTGGGCTCAGTTCCACTCAGCCCGTTATACCATATATCTTAGGGAAAGAAACAAATGAAGGTGATAAAGAGAAAGAGGCCAAGCTACGAACTAATAAGGATGCAGAAACAGGAGGACTGAAGGAGAACGAGAAATATCCTGAGCAGGAAGAAGAGAAGAATACAAAGTAAAACATTGGAGGTGAAGCTAATGTGGACCCCAATGGCCTAGATGGGTTATATGGTGATGGTTCTGAATCTTCGCATGACACCAAGCATGGTGCATTAACTTCCAAGTGCCTGTAAAAGAAGCGTAAGGGATCCAAGGTCGGAGGAGCATAAGAGGTCTCCCTAACTGAAGAGGAACTGGATAAAATTGTAGATGCAATCACTTGTGTTTCAGAAGATAGACAGACTGCAATGGAGGAACAATACAAGGTTTCGGTGGAGGCCTTGCAATCTAGATTACAGGCTCCCAACTTAAGGATGACGATTTTCAAGAAAGCGTAGATCAAGAGAGGTCGATTTAAGCGAGCCCGCTGACATCCATGATCATCACAACATCAAATAGCATAATATTCCCCTTCCTGGGTGCAACGGTTACAGTAGAGAAGCCATAGTTGCGCACGCAGGTGCAAACCTACCCATACGTTGGAATCGACCTCTCTAAATTACCAAGTGGAAAGATACATGTTATCAGGACCATTATCTCCAACATGCTGCAATGTAGGGAGGCGTGCATGTAGTAGTAGTTGAGAGAAGTAGAATAGACATTTGCAGCAAAAACGAAAGAGTTTCTCCAGGAAAAAACTGTGCAGTAAGCGGCTATGGCTTAGCATGTAGAATTGGAACACTTGATTGACAAACTGTGCGATGATCTTCCTGAAGTGGAAATCCCAGCATCCGTTACATCGCAAGTCAAGATTGAAATCTTGGTTTTCACATTAAAAGCTTCCAGGATAGAAGTGAAGATGGTTAAGACTAAATTTGAGCAGCAGATTGCACCATTGTAGGCTAAGATGCAACCCGAGACTCCCCAGGAGGTGTGCGCATAGCGGGTAGCCTTAGTAAGAGAAGCATCATAGAGCATCTTAGAAAATTTTGACAAAGGCTACACATTTCTTGAGAGAGAAATGGGACTGTGGAAATGTTTGCAAACAGACCCACTGGTCAAAAATATCAATCAGGAGTTGTGCGCCAAGGAGTAGGTATTTGATGACCTACAGGAGGGATTGGCCACTTTCGTTCTTGCCCACCGCATGGCCCACCTGCAGACGAGTCAAGTTCTATAATATTAAGACGAGGAGCTCCGCAAGAAGAAGCATATTGTAATCGAGCATATGAAGCTGTGGGCAGATGAGGCAATGAAGCTATCTCAAGAACTGGATGTAACTGTTAAGAACCTAAATCACACCCTACAAAGTATCAACCTAGCCACAGAATGGTTAACATCAAATAAGATGGTAGATACCACATAGAGCGCAACAGATCAGAGTGTGGGCATCCTAATTCCATTTTCTATTGCTATTGAAGAACTATAGAACAAGATGAAGAACCTAGTACCGCTGTGACTCGGGATGAGTCATAAGATTGTGTTGGGGGCCTATTGGAGCGTGGTCCCTTATGTATTAATTTTGATACATTTTTTATATATTTTGTAAAGGTTTTTTAATATTAGTTGTGAGAAGCACAAGTCAAGGGCCTTTGGGGCAGATCAAAGACCCTCATGAGTTATAATGGGTCAAAGGGTAGAAGTAGGGGCCGCAAGCCACGGTTTGCAGACCTTAGATGAACTCAAGCTAAAAGTATAAATATGAGTCTAGATTGAGTCAATAAGGGACAATAATGTTTTTGATGATAGATATCTGACTATATTTTGGTATTTTAGCAAACTTGTCTGGGTTAGAAGGCTCCTGTTGGCTGTGTGCATGGAGACCTTAGTCCTACTGTGTGCGGACCCCTCTCGTTGTGTGTGTGGGTAAACTGAAGGTGTTGTAAGGGATATTTGAAATTTTAATGAATGAATAACTGTTTTGGATGATATATGAGTGTGAATGCATCTATTATTTTCTTTATGATCATTTCTGCATGTTATTTCCAATTACTGAGTTCTTTATATTCAGACCGATTGGGCAACAATTGTTTTTCTTAGATGAATGATAAATGAATGGATCTTTTATTATCAAGCTTTAAGAATATGTATTAAGGATAATTGAAAGGATTTTGAAGTTTTTTTTAGCGGATGCATAATATATTTTGTGTATTTGACCTAAATTTTTATGGTTAGGGATTCTTGTTATGGCTTCTATTGCAAAGGTCTGGTCACCATTGTTTTACATATGAATACACCCACATCATTTTAAATCTATCTCAGGTTGTGGAAACCTGGTTCCAACACCCCACCATACCTTTTTGGGTGAGACTTTGACTTGCACAAGTAGGCTATTTTCGAAAGGGCCTGTAGTAAGAGGGTTTTGTTTGTTAACCTTAACTCTGAAACTCGGTCAGGATCCCTCAAGCCAACACTTACCAAGTATGCACATTTTTGTGCATTATCACAGCCATTTAAAGCCAGTATAGCTTTTACTCCATTTATGGAAGAAAAATCAAAAGCTACATGGAAACCCAAATATTATTGTAAGAGATAGAGATCCCATTTTTACTAGAAAATTTTGGACAAAATTATTTTCTTTTCTGGGTACTCAATTAGCTCATATCTCATCTTACCATCATCAATCTAATGGGAAAACTAAGATAGTGATTTTTTTTTGGAAGGATATATTCATTTTTTTGTATCTGGTAAACAAACACAATGGGTCAAGTGGATACCTTTGGTTGAATGGTGGTATAACACTTCCTTCCATACTGCAGCAAAAATGGCACCATTTGTGGCACTTTATGGATATCATCCACCATTCATCACATTATATTTAAGAGAAATTTCTAGATTCAAGTAGTGGAAGATCACATCGAGCGCCAATGACAAGTTCTCCAACTCTTAAAGGATAACCTCACTTTGGCGTAGAATCGAATGAAACAACAAGAAAATCAACATCACAATGAAAAACGTTTTGATGTAGGCAACTGTGTATTTTTACGGCTACAACCATACAAACAAATGTCCCTCAACCAAGCTAAGAAGTATAATAAATTATCACCAAAGTAATATGTTCCTTACAAGGTATTGCAAAATATTGGTACTATGGCATACAAATTGAAGCTTCCAGCATCTTCCCTAGTGCACCTAGTTTTCCATGTTTCATGCTTAAAGAAGGTTATAGGTGACAAGCTCCTAGTTCAAACAATATTTCCAGAACTTGACAAGGAAGGAAAAATCATATTGGAACCTGAAGAAGTCATGGAAAAAAGAACTCAACAGCTAATAAATCGATCAAGTTCAGAGTATCTCATCAAGTGGAACAACTTACTCGCTGAAGATTCCTCGTGGGAGGATGATAATTTTATACAGAAGCTTCCATAACTACTCAAGCATTGAGGAAAACACTTTTTTGAAGGAGAGGGGCATGTTAGGTCCTTATAAGAATAGTGTATCCCCTTAGTGTTATTGTTATTGTATCCCCCTTATTTTTATTGTTGTACCCATGCAGTCTCCATAGTGTTATTATTTTTTCCTCATAGCTCTACCATTGTTTTAGTTTTTTTGAATAAGACTAATTCTATTAAGAGGAGAAAAATATGGTACAATCAGGCTTACATGCAAGCGAAGTAGACAAAGCCAGGGAGCCGAAGGTGATAGGCTATCAGCCTTGCTCCTGGATGACAATCAGAGAATGAGCAAAAAGATAACATAGAATAGAAGAGAAGCTGGATCAGAACAGAGGTATCTACCCAGAGTGGGTGGATACTACCAAACGACCTTTTTTTCCCTTTTTTCTTACTTACTTTGACCCATCCAGTGGAATTTGGCTGAGCCATGACCAGTTGAAGACTATTCTGCCCAGGGGGCGGAATATCCTTTTCAGAATCCGAGGACGAAGATACGTGTGTGCGTTTCTGAGAGATCGGCAGGGCAGAGGGATCCGCAGGAATAGCTGAGGGAACATCCAACGGAGACCCAACATTCTGCCCATCTGCTTCAATTTCCTCCTCATCCGAGCTGGAGGAATCAGAGTCATCCATGGGGGGGGGGGGAGGAACATAGGGATTCCAGCTCTTGGATTTGGGCTTGCGTTTCAGATTCTTCTTTTTGTCGTGGTACTGGGTACAAGCATTCTAGAGGTGCCCCGTTTGATGGCAGTGGCGGCAACGAAAGGCAGTATTTTCATAGTCCAAGGTTTGTGTCCAGTGGAAATCCCCTATCTTGAGATTGATCTGATTTGGCAACCCTTTGCTGATGTCTATTTCTGCACATAATCTACCGTAGGTGTAGAGTCCAGTCTCCCTCCTTGAGGAATCTGTAGCGAGATAGCGACCTAATGTGTCTTTAATGGCTATGAAAATAGAGATGTGCCATAGGTGCGCCGGAAGGTTCGGGAGCCTGACCCAAATGGGAAGTTTGGTGATGATAGCTGTAGAAGGGTCAAAGTCTGGAAACCATGGAGTGAGGAAAAGTCCAGCCAAGCCCCAGAACCAAGGGCCTCCCGTTAAGGCCTTCTGGTAATCTTCATCTGAGTCAAAAGCTACAATGAAGAAGCCTTTCGAGCATAAGTAGATCTTGCTTTTATTAGTCTAGTTGCTATGGATCCACTGGTATAGATCTGTTGTGCGAGGCCAAAGACCATTAAATCTGCATATGATTGTGGATTCTGTGAATTGCTGGTAGTGATCATTAATCGCCGAATGAGAGAGTTCGATGGAAGGAATTTCCTCCGATTTATCCACCAAAAATGGCTTGGAGGTCATAGGTGGTGGAGCTGCTTTCGAAGAAGACTAAGGATGGGTAGCACCTTTATGAACTGCATCTTTAAAAGAGAAAGGAGGAGCAGAGGAGGTCTGCCCAAAGGACCCTCCCTTTAGACGTGAACTGACCATAATATAAGCGTCCTTTTGAATGCAGTAAAAGGAGAGGGGAAGGTGATCCTTTAGCTGTTTACCTTGAAATAGCAGTCTCTGGAAAGAGGAAGGGATCCCTAGCTAGAGTTCGAGTTTTAGCAAAAGATCCTCCACAAGATCTGTAGCCCGCACCCATTGCATCATCGTTTTGCCAGAGAGAAGTGTGATTTGGATCTGAAAAGCAGGTGCTTCTTCTGGCAGATCTGGCTGATTCAAGAGACAAGTCTGCTTCCGGCAAGCTGTGGAGGCAGAGTCTGAAGCCTTTCCTGTGTGGACCGCATGGTCTGAAGCAACCTCCTTCCAGCAACAAGCCACAGTTCTGCTGTTGAGATAGGAATTTTCTAAAGCGGCTGAGCCTTTGGTGAAAGCCACAGAAGACCGAGCAACAAAAGGGTAGGCTACAACCCAATGAGGAGGAGAAAAACCCCAATAATGGGCTTTATCTGAAATCCCTCTCCCTACTATGAGGGCAGCTCTTGCAACTTTTCCAGAAGCAATAGCAAGATAAGGATTCACTCCGACAGCGTCCCCCTCAAAGCTGAGGAGAGTCCAATGCTCTTTATCGCAGAGGATGGTGCAGATAAAAATGGTTGCAGGGGCTAGTCGAGACCCCAAGTGGGAGCAAGCTCGAGAAAGGTGAAAATCTGCAATAAGTGTATAACATTTACCTCTGCAAGCGCGAGGAATAATGTCAATGACGAGAATCCTGCATTTGGGGCATAAAATCTTCAGTCCTGAAAGAAGCCACCGGTTTGCAGAACGCGTGGGGGTGGCTGACCCAGTGCCGCAGAGGAGGCCATTACGATGAACCCTAACCGAAGCGCTTTCCATCGTGCCCAAAAATAATTGAATAGAAGCCCACTATTGTTATTGTTGTGCCTCACATTATTATTCTTATGTCACCTTTGATTATATTGTGACCCTTAGATCTCTATATATATAGAAAGCAGGTTTTTCTATTTTAATCATCCAAGTATTGTTCATTTATGTAATGTAAAGGAGGTTTCCCCCAAAAGAGGTCAATTTCTAAGTTGTTTATCCATCTTTTCTTCTATTTTGTGGGTTGCTTTCATAACACTTCAACTTTAAAAAAATTGATTATAGTTGAAAAAAACAAATTATATATATAATAAATTAAAAAATACTAGTGAGAAATAAATAATCAAAATTAAACTTTTTCTATATATGTATGTCTCCGCAACTTGTTATCATGTTGTTTGTTTATTTTTGGATTTTAAGTGTGTGTAGAATTAGAGTCGTTCAAAATTTTGGATGGAATCAACACCCATGTTCACGAACATAAGCAAACTATAGTGAATTTGAAAAGAGTGTCAAGATAGTTATAAAGAGTATTAGAGGTGAAGATAACAATAATATGAACATTAGTATTAACATTCAAGTAAGAGTTTATAAAAATATCAATTGATGCATATTTTGATTTGTTAATAAAATAAAATTTTTGAGGGTTAACCTTTCACCAATAAATTGAAAGTTGGATTATTAAAATAATAAGTATTAAAAATAAATATTAATTAAAAATAATTTTTTGACTTGGAAGTTTTGAATTATCAATAAAATATATAACCACTAATCTTTGACCAAACAATGGAAACAAATTCTAGAGCTGAATTATTAAAATAACAACCATTAAAAAAAGTAATAATAGTATTAAAGTAATATTATCAAAGGGGTATGATTTAAATACATTGAATGGACCTATTATTAAAATAATGATTTTTTTTAATAATAGATACTAATAAAATGTTTAATGGATCATCCATTAATGGATGATCCAATAAATGGTGCGAGGAATACAACAGAGGAGAAGGGCAAAGGTAAATATAAACATATTTGAATTCATCTATCATTGCTGTTTTTCGGATCGCGAGAGAGGAAGAGGTGGATAATTCGTTGGCTTGGATGGGATGTAGAGAAGACATTTGAGGTCTAAATTTGGTAGGGAGTTTAGATACTTTAGAAGAGTAAAGTATGAGATTGTGGCACAATTTAATGTTTGAGAGGAGAGGGGACACTTTGGCATAGACTTTGCATTGGAAGGGAGAAGAGGGAAACTCACAAGGGAAGGGAAAAGAGTTGAGAGTAGAAGAGATTAGAAGAGAGAATTGATATTTGTTTTGGATTTCTAATTTGGCTATTGTTTATATGCTTTTTCTTGATATGCATTTATTTGTTTTTCTTTAGTTTTTATTTTTCTTTTATTTTATCTATTTTTTTTTTTTTTTTCCTTATTCATGTTTTTTCATTTTCTTTGATTTGATTCTTTTTGGTTTCCTTTTCCATTTTCACCTACTTGGTTTGTTGGGGCCAGTAAAAAAAATAACGTGGGAAGATACTAGAAGAGATGTTGGTTGTTATTAGAGTGGATTAATCTATTTGAAGGATAAAATTAGGTATATTGTATGGTCTAATCATAATTTTACTTTTTCGTAATTTATTATTTACTTTCCTTGTTTTAATAACGCAATATATAATGTAAATGCATATAGAAGGAAAATTCCAACTCACATTGTTGAATGTAACACTAATGGAAAGAGACTAAGATGCAAATGAATTCCACTAGGTAAGTGATTACAATCTTCCATAACGGGTGTTAAGTCCCTATATTAATAGTGTAGTCCCTTATTATGTTAGTGTAGCCCCCCTTATTGTTATTGTTGTACCCCTATAACCCCATATTGTTATTATTGTGCCCTTACATTATTATTGTTAGGTCGGCTAGGATTACATTGTGGCCCCACTAGGATTATATTGTGGCCCCATGGACTCCTATATATAGAAGGAGGTTTTGTTCACTTGTATCATCCAAGAATTTTTCATTTATGTAATGTATTGGAGGTTTCCCCCTCCAAGTGGATTATTTCTAAGGCGTTGATATCTCTTTTCTTCTATTTTTGGAGCTGGTTACACAACATTTGGTATCAGAGGTTTGGATTCTAGGGTTTCGCTGCTCCAAACAGGTCATCGTGGAATTTTCGCTATAACTTTTTTTCTACGAAGTTTCAGAAGCTGAAATTTTTATGGTAAGCCAAGATCCTCACATCATCAGAAAATTTGTGAGCTTGGTTGAAAATTTTTTGGAGATACAACTGTGCAAGTTAGGTCATTTTGTAGGCTCCTGAATTTAACCTAAACAGGTTAGCATGGTATTTTCATAATAAATTTTTTTCTACGAAGGTTCAGAAGCTGAAATTTTTAAAGTGCGAAGCCGAAATCCTGAGTAACATCATCGCAAAATTTCAGGTATTGGTTCGCAATATTTTCGGAGATATGATTTTTTGTGGAAGTTAGGGCTTTTTCAGGCTTCTGAATTTCATCTCAAAGAGGTGATTTTGGGAAAATCTTCATAGCTCTCTCTTTGAGCATTGGATTGGAATGTTGTAAAAAGTGGCTACAACTACACGGACTGTAGTTTTCGGTCTATCAATTTTATAGCCAAAGGAGGAAACAATGACATGTGGCAAGTCGTATAAGTTCGCTCTACTAAACCAGTCCAAAATTGGGTCATTGTGGGAGATTGGACATAATTTTGCCTTGAAGAATCCAAATCAGATCAGACCTGGGGCATTTGAAAGAAGCTTCAGAGGGCTACTACAGGGCTGAATTTCAGATATTGAGGATCTGAAATTATAGAGATAATTCAATTTCAATATCAAGCTCCTCAAAAGCAAGTAAAAGTTATGTATTTGGTTTTAAAATTGCATAAATTTTTTTTTTGAAAATCAGCTTGAAGTGATTCCAAGGGAATATTTTAGAATTTTTATCGCATTGGTTGTATAATGCCTCTAAAAAATATTTTTATGCCCATTAAGCCCTCAGAAATCTATACTATGATGCATGAAGTGGAAGAATTGCAGTATGAGATATCAAAATTACGGTACCAAGTGCAACAAATTTCGATCTTACGAAGAGAAACCAAAGATGACATAGATGGTTTAAAAGAGAAAATGAAGGCTAAGTTGGATGGTTTTAAGGATAAAATAATAGCTAATATGGATGATAAATTAGTGGAAGATGACATCGAGCATCAACAACAAGTTCTCCAACTCTCAAAGGATAACCTAACTTTGGTGCAGAATCTAATGAAACAATAGGAATATCAACATCACATCGAAAGAAGTTCTGAAGCGGTCACAAAAACAGTAACTCTACAAGTACGATCAATTTCAGAGTATCTCAGCAAGTGGAAGAGCTTTCTTGTAAAATATTCCACATGGGAGGATGAGAATTTTATACAGAAGCATCAAGAAATAATCAAGCGTTGAGGACAACACTTGTTTGAAGGAGAGGGGCATGTTAAGTCCCTATATTAATAGTGTAGCCCCTTATTATGTTAGTGTAGCCCCCCTTATTATTATTATTGTACCCCTGTTACCCCCATATTGTTATTATTGTGCCCTTAAATTATTATTGTTAGGTCGGCTAGGATTACATTGTGGCCCACTAGGATTACATTATGGCCCCATGGACTCCTATATATAGAAAGGAGGTTTTGTGAATTGTATCATCCAAGAATTGTTCATTCAGGTAATGTATTGGAGGTTTCCCCCTCGAAGTGGCTTATTCCTAAGGCGTTGATATCTCTTTTTTTCTCTTTTTGGAGTCAGTTTTACCACAATGGGGGTACCATGTGCCCAGCAATTGGTAAAAATAGTGGAATGAATGGAGTTGTCAAGCTCCCATTTATGTGTCCATTACTCCTAGGGCGTATGTTGTACAAGACTACTCTATGTATGAAGTGCCTCTAGTCCTTTCAAGTTCGTACATGGAATTTATATGTGCCAAAGTTGTCACACATGAGGGAATCATGGTACAATAGTCTGTTTTGTCAAGAATTGGGTAATGTGTAGAGTTGAAACTCACTCGAGGTCATCTAGTTCTTTGTTTGTGAGACACATCCATTTGAAGGCCATCAAGATGATGTAAATAAAATAACAACTACAATGCAAGGTAATCATAAGGGATGCCTTAACAATAATGAGGGAAACCCCCAAATAGGGAAAGATATCCATAAATTTCGAAAGGAAAGTACACAACATACAAGGTTGGAGTCCAAAATTGGCAATTTGACCAGTTGTTGGTGAAATAATTGTGGTTTTGTTTGATTTTTCTCCTTGGGAACTTTATGATTTTCTTCATTCTATAGTTTGGTTGTACATGGATCATGTCTGGACCTACAAATTGAAGCAATATTGTGGGTGAATTTGGTAGAGCTCAATTTTTCATTTGTGTTTTGTCATAGTCAATTCCTTACTTTATGTAGAATAATCTAGGTGAGGAAGTTTAAAATTAAAGTAAATATATGGGTTGATCTAGTCATATTAGCCATAATCTAGTTTGGTTCTCCCCGATTCCATTTTAGAAAGAGAGGAAAGTAGTTGCACATTTATGTAAGTATTAGATTAATTGAGTTCCTTATTTATTTTGGGAGAATTTTCTTTGGCCCTCATCACTTAGTGTAATCATGTTGTAATCTATAATAGCCAATATATGTCATGGTTCCCAAAATTGGGTGAATTTATAGGGTGATGTATTCAAATGTCACAACCTCTCATCCCCAGTGAAGTTTTCAAGAGGTGGAAAGTTACCGAAAATAAGGGACCCCCTCAAATTCTGGGTAGGTTCCTTGTCATTCAAACTACATGTTGTCTAAAGGTGTGAAGAAATCCCCCTCTATGTACCTCCTTTGTCCCTATCAAAGGATGAAGACAACTATAAATAGGGAAACCCAGTCACTGGATGATATTTCCCTGGTCATTGCAATAATTAAGCAATGATTGGAATTCATCATGTTGATGTAGATCAATCACTGGCATGTAAGGCTTCGAGTGAGAAATGACAAAATAATACAAAATGAATCAAACAATTATTTGCTAGTGGTTATATACGGCCGTCATAGTTTCTCTTATTCCCACTCAGTCTGACTAGGATATTTAGAGAAATTGGGTAGAAACATAAAACCATGATGATATTACTGAGTTAGGTGTTTAAGAATATTAAGGTGCAAATTTCTGATATTTAGGAAGAAATTATCACTCTACAACTATGACAAAACTAAATGGTCTCTAGTATGACCAAAACTCTAGATTTTTTGGTTGAACATTGAACCTTGATGTACTGAAATAATGATGAGTTCTCTATTCTTCACTAACAAATAGAAGAACTTCATTATACTCTAAATTGTTACTTAGAATCCTCTTTCTCAAGAAATATCATAAGCAACAATGCACAAAATTGTCTTCTTCTTAATGTAACAATGTCCCCTCAGGTAAGAGGATTTGAGCTTGGTGATTTCATTCCCCCTTTAGATAATAAATAGGATGTTAATCAATAAATGATATCTATGTTTGCATGATTTTTGGTGCATATATGATTATAAAAGTAGTTGTTTTTACTTTCAAGAACTTGGATATTTTGAACTAGTTGAAATTCCTAGAAAGATAGGATTGCAAGCAGTGAATGGAAATAGTTTCCTTATGATGTAATTGTTGTGCTTCAACACAAATTTTTATTAATACAAATATTCTCATTTTGGTTCAAAATTTTTTTTGTGGAAGTAGACTTATTAAAGGGTATTTTAGAAGAAAGTCAACTTAATATGGATGGTTGGAGTCATCTCTAAGTCCTTGATTATAAACATATCCTATTTGAGTGTAACACATGTCACAAGTATGGCCACTTTGAAGAAAAAAATCTTAGTACATAAGAATCGCAAGAACCTTTGAATCACATTTAACCCCCTAGATAATGATAAAGAAGTATTAAAATGTACATACAAAAGGCATAAGAAACCAAAAATCCAAGTGTTCCTGACTTGGAAATAAATACTAGCCAATATTTTCCATTTCCTTTAGTAATATATTTGAAATCCTTAGCCCATGTGTTGTAGAGCAGTCAGTTATAGGGTGCATTGTTAAGGAACTCCATATGCAAGGTCACCGGTTCAAAACCCGTGGGTTTAAGATTAGTCTAAACTATATATATATATTAGAAATCTTTGAAGAGAAATATGGAGCAGATCATTAGAATTCAAAGAATCATATTCAAGAGAAGAAGGAAAATCCCAAGACTCATGTCAATGAGGCAGGATTATAATATCAAGAGAAAATAGAGAAAAAAGTTGTGTTTTCTAAGGACGGGACTTCCTTGAGGTAATATCGATAACTTGTCGAGAGAAGGAATCATAATCACGGAAGGAGTTAGAGGAATAAAACAAGTTCATGTTTAGTGTTAAGAGGGTAGTACATAAAGAATAAATATATTATGCTTTTGCATACTTTTATGCAAGTAATTTCTTATAATTTATTCTTGTGCTGAGGAAATAATAAGACTTAGTTATGAATGGTCAATGGTTAGATATCTCCCTTTCATACCTTTGATGGGGGAAGACATGTTATATGTATTTTTTTTTATTCGCCTTATGTAATTTTATGTAATTTCTTGTAAGATTTGACTACAATTTTTTTTTGAATGAATATAAAATTATGCTATGGTTTGCAAAAGATTAAAATGTTGATATATGTTTCTAATTTTCCTATATTTTCCTTCTTGGAAGCTGAGATTTGACATTCACATTTCTTATTCTTCCTATTATAGTATGATCCCCACGTGGAAGTTATGAACAAAGGACAAAATGCATGTACATGTTAAAATATGCATGAGTCTTTTCCACTTGTTAAGAAAACAATTAACCTTTAAGTGTTGCTTTAAAGGTTTGAGCATATACAAACTTCAGTGAATAAAAACTAGTTTAAAATCTTCAATTATTCCTCCAAAGATAAGCTAACATTTAATGCATGGTTTTTGAATTAGGGAAACATAATACAAGCGAATCCATTTTATTTGGAACTTTACGAGGAGAATAAGGCTTTGGAAACTTCTTGTTTTTGAGAATAAATTTTGTTTTATCCAAAATAAATACAAATTTATGCTTGGAAAATATGAAAAATTAAAATCCATCCCCTATAACAATGGACATAAAATATTATAAAGGTATGTTACTATGAAATTTACAATGAATCATAAAAAATGTTGTTGACATGTCATATAATGAAACTAACATCAAAGGATACTTGTGTGTGTTTAAGCTCAACTTTGACAATAATTAAAGGCCTTATAATGGGTGAGAATATTCTATTTTTATTTTTTTAAAAGAGTAGGGATGTATAAAGCTCACGAGCTTCATCACCTCATAGAAACTAAGCCTCGAGTTTTTGTAGTCTACTTCCACACATAAATCCAAACACCTAACAAATATTTATCAAAGCTCAAGACTTGTATTACATAACCTCAATTACAAAGTTAGGGAAGCATGTTGTTGACATTTTATATAGTCCAGCCAACATGAAAGGATCTTTGAGTGTGTCTAAGATTATGTTTAATAGTTAAAGACCTTACATTGTGTGATACTATTGTATTTCTATTTTTTTAAAGAATAGGGATGTACAGAGCTCATAAAAACTACATCACCTCAAAGTAACTAAATCATGGAAATTTGGTGGTCCACTTCCACACATCAGTTCAACACCTATCAATTTTTTTATCAAACCTTGACTTGTATTATATAACCCCAATCAAAAAGTTAAGGGAAGCACATTGAGAATGCTAGAGCTCTCCTACATATAAATATGGAGACAATCAACCTTTCTTAAACCATTAGATTGGTAATATAGACCATATTTATTTGATATCCATAATCTTAATAACATAACCTTATGTAAGAAAGATAATACAAGCCTAATATATTATTTTATTTACGTTTTTTTTGCTAATTTGTTGGCTTTCATTACTTCACAATTCAATCATACAAAATAGCATTCTTACTATCGTGGATTGCCAAAAGGGAAACCAGATCAATGACAATACAAATGTTACAAAGTTCGTATTTCTATAAAAAAAACCTTATATATAGCTACCACATAAATATCTCTAAAACATGATAGATGGTTGGCCATGCCAACACATAGATTACAAAAAAACAGTTGGGTGTAGAAGATTTTCCACCACCATGTAACATAAAAAACTGTAAAGTGTATTTCATAATACATAAGCATAAATATAATGAACCTCAGTCATCATCCTTCCTCAAAATAGGTTGTAGAGGTAGGATCCTCAAAGCTATCTCCTGGTGATGTTTCTCTCCCACATCAAACATGTATCTATATATGCACCAACCGAGCATACAAGTTGAAAAAATGCAAGAGAAAATAGTTTTGAACAAGGTGGATATCATGGACATGGAAAATTATCTCATTGTGATCTTCCTTCTTTTCTTGGATGACTCTACCCAATATAGTTTTCATTTACTAGTACAAAGTAACAAAGTGTAGGTACAGGTTCCTACAGTCTCTGGTGTGTCTGGATCTTGAATTGAATCAACAACATCGACCTGAATCTTAAAGTCAAAGTGGTCTTCTTATCATGAACTACTCAAGGTTTGAGCAGTTGGATTTTTTCCTAAATTTCTAGGGGGTTAGTTGTATGGTATAAATAAGTAGCATTTTGGGCATGAGATTGGGTTTCAGGCCTACTAGAGGGACCTCAACCACCTGAGCCATGTGTTGGTCGCACTCACTGTTTATGCATGATGATAAGGAGAATTATGAATCTAGCTAGTAAAGTCCTATGAGACAAAATGAGGTCGGGAAGTAGAGACTAAGGTGAGACCAACACAAAGCATGAAGAGTGGAGAACTTCAAGGGAAGGGGTGGTAAGTTTTCCGAAGGCCAAAAAAGTTGCAAATGAGTTGTATAAAGCAAGACTAAGTAGCAAGACATCCTTCCTGGTAAGGAGAAGAATCATACCACCTCCTTATAAGATACTCAGTTGTATCGTCACCAAACATTTCTGGACCAAAAAAACCATAGAAACAATACTACAACTACAAAACCACCTATAAGAAGATAAAATTAGATTTACTACCAACAAACTTGGGGGAAGTTAGTTTCGAATACTTCAAAAGAATTGTGGTACTAGTCCTACCACTGGCGATCACACGAGCTAACTAGATATAACCACACAAACAATGGAAAATTACAGAGAGTCGACCTAATGATATGAAGTGAGTGATGGAAGATCCGACCAGGAAGGCCTAGACCTTCCACAATTGTTGAACCACAAGTGTGAGTGCTAGAAAGGAAAAAACCCAAAAGCAACCCAGTAGCACAACGACGCTACCAGATAAGTGTAAATTTCCTCTAGCAATTCTAAGATGACAAGAAGTCTGAGAAATTTTCCAAATTAATGCTTCACATTTTTATTACTTGTTGGTGTATATGATTGAATAAGAGCAGTCGACCACGACATCCCCTCTTTAATGCTAGAGGTAATGGTGAGGTATAAAATCCTCTCCCCTCCCTCCACACACTTTCCAATACCCATCATACTGATAATACAAATATAATATCATAATCAACTATACTCCCTGAATTAATATGACATTTAATATTTATAATTAAATACATACATTAAAATTATGTAAGAATGGAACTACACACTCTTTTAAACTACATTGTAAAATTTAAATAATGAACTAACTTAATTGTAAAATGTAAATGATTAACGATACACCTACGTGAAAATATAAATTAAATTTATACTTTCAAAAGAAAATAAATTACTAAAAAAATAAAAATAAAAATTATAAAGAGCTAAATGAAATCCAAGATCAAAATTTTAAAGGCTTTAAATGAAAATTAAAGTACTTATGCAATTAAAAGATACTCGGGAAAAACAAAATGTCCATTTAATAAAAAATGAAAATTCAGTGTGTGACTTCTAATAATAATCAATTAAAATGTATAAAAGTATTGGAATTCATGAAAATTATCAGGAATCATTAAAAAAATATAAATGGATTCGAAGACGATGTTATTGTTGTTTTTGGGATCGCGATGTACGTAGAGCAGTTTGGAAGGAAAATTTAATGTTGGAGAGGAGGACGAAGACTTGTGGGACTGTTTAATGTTTGAGGGGGCACAATGGGCATAAAGAGAAGAGAGGAGAGCAGACGATATCGGAAAAGATAATGTTTTAATGTTGATATTTGTTTTGACTTTCTGTATTGGCAAATGCTTTTTGGTGTTTTGTTATGCTGTTATTTATTTGCTTGTGTTTTATTCTAATAATTTTTTTTTAAAAGTGAGTTATTGTTGTTTGAGTTAAATGTGAGTTATTGTTGCTTGAGTTATAAAGACATTATTTTTTTTATAGAAATATATGAACATCAAGGGTGTAAGGCACCTTTGTTTAAAGGATATTGGAAGATGGTAGTGTGGAACAAGGTAGAAGGGAATGGCAAAGGACACTAGGGTGTCATGGTATTAGTGAGAGAAAAACAAGGGTGTCTCATTCAGCTACAAAAAGAAGACTCGAATAAAAAAATCATTTGGTTTAAAATATCAGAAAATGGAAATTACATCAGCAAGCTTTTTTGGGCCACAAGTTTCAAAAATCTACAAAAGTAGAGCGTTTGAACACAAATATCATTTTGTAGCCTTAAAGGCAGATATTGCAACATATTCTCAGCTAGGTGAAGTGATTATAGTGGGTGATTTCAATGCTAGGACTGCAAGTGAGCAAGCTAGCATTCCTTGTTGTGAAGAAGACTGCAACCCTATCTGGCTTACAAAAGAGAGTAATCATCAGTGGGAAAGAATTTCAGAGGACTAGGTCTGCAATCTCTTTGGTGAACAATTTCTTACTCTATGTGGGGCTTTCGATTTAGTAATTTGTAATGGTTTGAAAGGATGGGAAATGTATGGTAATTTAACTTGCAATACTTACAATGGAGCAAGTGTAGTAGACTATGTAATTTTCTCACATAGTTTGTGTGAGAAAATTCAGGAAGTCTTGATTTGAGATGAGCTTTGGGACTTAAAATCAGATAACGTGTCAATTTATTTAGGCTTCCCTTACACTGGAAAGAAGCAGTTAGTGTCAAAAACTTAGTGTGTTCAACAAAATCTTCCAAAGGGTAGAATTATTTTGACTCCAGAAAATTGTAATGCATTCAAATTCGCGCTAGAGAGACTCTTCGACCAGGAGAAAATCCCATTTCATGAACTACATAGTCATAAATTAACATATTTAATTAAAAGCGCACTTGCAGAGTGCAAAAGAGAAAAAAGTAAGAAGTCTATTTTTTTTTCTGGTCAATGTTTAGTTTGACGAGGAATGCAAAAAGGCAAGGAGAATGTGGAAAGGGTCAAACAAAGATAACATAAAGAACAAAGCTTACAAGAAGATATTAAGGAAGAAAAAGGTTGATTTCATGGTTTCAAGGAGAGAAAAAATCATCTTCGTGGGGAAAAATAACCCCAAATTATTTTGGAAGGAGCTCCAACAAAGAAAGATGCAAACTAAAAACAATATTACAGCTTCTAAACAGTTTTACTATGAAAGACAAATTTATGAGCAAGATCCCAAGGTTCTCCCCACTCCCTCGGTCAACGCTGATACAAAACTCTTCACAGTGCAAGAGGTAGAGATGGGTATCGAGAAGTTGGGTGTTAGAAAAGAAAAAGAATTAGATTAACTCCAAGCAGAGTATCTAAAGTGGGGCTTAAAAATTCTTACACCTCACCTTACAAAAAAATTCAACAACATTCACTGACTAGACAACTAGTTTGTCAATACCTCTTTTTAAGATTGGTGACGTCAATAACCCCTCCAACTATAGGAATGATAAACCCCTTTCTTGCAAAGTTATTTGGAAGCATGTTAGAGAATAAAATCACCAAGTGGGAAGAAGAAAGAAATAAACGTGCTAAAGTACAAGCGGGTTTTAGACCTAAGAATTCCACAGTTGATCATGGTATAAATTTAAGGCATATCATTGAGAAAGTTTGGGAGAAAAAGGAAGAAGTCTTTTGTTGTTTTGTTGATTTCAGAAAAGCCTTTGAGACGATTCCTATGGATAAGCTTTGGCACAGAATAGAGGAACTTGGGGTTCCCAAGAATTTGAGAGAAGATGTGCATAGGTTGTACGAAGAGGTGAAAGTCAAAATTAGAACTTCATCAGGCATTTCTAAAAGTTTTATAAGCGATATCGAGGTCAAAAAAAATTTCCCATTGTCTGCTACCCTCTTTGGTTTATATATATACAGACTTGAAGAGTGGCTAAATTCACAACGTGATGACAAGATACATTTGGCAAAGTTTGTTATAAGGCTTCTAATGTACGCAAATGACCTTATTCTAATTTCTAAATGTGCTCTTGGTTTGCAAGAGAAATTACTTTTCTTGGAGCATTTTTGTATAAATGTGGGGATGCAATTTAATATCACCAAAACAAAAGTAGTGGTTTTCTCTAACAAAAGAAATCGTAACCAGCAAAAGTTCTACTTTGAAGGCAACATTTTGGAAGAATTTGTGGATTACAAATACCTCAGAATTGACTTCAACAAAAATCTAAGCTGGGGTGGATGTAGTAGGAAAAGAACTTTGGGGGGTTAGAAAGAATTTTATGCTCTTCAAAATAGGCATAGAGAGGCAGATTTATGGGACTTGAAAACCACTCTAACTCTTTTTCGGATTTTAGTGATTCCGGTGATTCTTTACAGTTATGAATTGTGGGCCAGCGATACATCTGACATGCAATGGAAACAGGTTGAGAAAATTTAGAATCGTTTGATTACAAATATATTCAAAATTAAAAGTGCAGTTCCATATTAACTTGTTAAGTGAAACAAGGGCGACTCCTATTGAAGCAATAGATATGATGCAGGTCATAAGGTATTTATAAAAAATGAGCAAATGGAAGAGGGTAGATAGCCTAAGGTTGTGTTCAATGACATATTGTGCACAAGAAAGGAGACTTGTATGCGGAAAATTAACAAATGGTTTAGAAAATGGGGCATTTGCCTGAGCATAAATCCCACAAGCAGTAAAGAGATAAAAGCTTTTGTTATGGATAAGTTTCACAAATGTACTTGGGAGAAGGAGTAGGGAGAAAAAAAATATTATATTGAAGAGTTTAATCCCTATCATAATCATCAACAAGAAGCATACATAGGGGCAAATATTTCTTGGAGAGACAAAATTCTTATTGCTCAATTAAGGACTAATTCACATAAACTCCGTTGTGAAAGAGGGCACTGGAAAAGGCCAAAAGAAGTGTGGGAGGAAAGAGTATGTATTTTTTTCTCTTCCAGAAAAGTGGAAACATAAAATCATTTCATTTTAGAATGTGAGGCATTTAAAGACAACAGGGAAAGTTACGCAGATATTTTGGCAGCTAGCTCTTGGGATATTTTATTCAACAAGGGCTTTGTTGAGAAGTTGGGAGAGTTTATTATAAAACTCCACAGGAAAAGGGTATAATACAAGAGCTAGATAGAGGAGAAATTTGTCCCATAGGCTATATTTAGCCTTGTGGACATTAAAATAACTTCTTCTACGATACAAAGGAATAGGTATATTGTATGGTTTGATTGTAATTTTATTTTATTTATTGTATGGTTTAGTTATAATTTTATTTGTAAATGATGAAAAATTCAAAGTCTTTATATTTGGACAAGAGTAGTTTCATTGTGTAGATTTCGGAAAAATAAATTCAACGCAACTTGAATAAGGGAAAAACCGAGTCTATATGTGAAAGTTAGTGCAATTTAAAAATTTAAATCAAAATAAGAAAAAGTGAAAAGTTAACTGCCACGTGGTAGACTATACAACTCACTAGGAATGAAATGGTAATTTGTACAACGTCTACACATAGCATGGTAAAATTTAACATGGCACAAATGACTAACTTGAAAGTGCAACTAACACGTGAATAGTTGCTTAAATGACACATATAGACCAATTATGTGATGCCACGTGGCCCAATGAAATGGGACCAAGTGACACCCCTTGATAGGTAAAAATGTTGTTGGGAACACTAAAAAAAATTGGAACACGACCTCCAACTTATAATTCATGCATCTTACCACTTTACCACATAGCTCTGATTTTTATATTAATGAAGTACACTATATTTGAAATGTTTTGATTCATATTTTGGAAAAGGAGTTGGTAGAGCTCGCCAACTCTTTTAGCTCCGCAAAATGGTTTCACTGCGCTGGATCGTGCACAACAAAGTTTTGGTGGCATATTATTATTGGACCATTGGTCTAAACAGTTTGATTATGGTAATATTGTATTGGACCACCACATTTAATACCTATGCACCAAATATTTTTTGAATCCCGATTTGTTATAACCAAAGTTTGGTAAGATAGTTGTATTGTGGGGCATTGATTGTTTTATGTAATTTTAATGTACATTGAATATTTTGAAAACTAATAAAAAATGCCTCCCACTATAGATCAATGGGTCGAGAGACAAGGTCTAGATCTTGGGTGAATTATGTTATCAACCTTGTGTGTATTTTGATTTGTGGTTTGTTGTTCTTTCTAATGTTTTCTACAATTTCTCAAATTCTTTATATTTTTAATTATTTTATGAGTTTAATTGGTGATTGATTCATGCAAACACATTTGAATAATTTTTAAACCAAAGTCATTTACAAAAATTTCTGGATCATTTATTTATAATTTATTATATTTAATGTGATGTATAATGTGAATGCATATGCACATTGAAGTAAAAATGTCAAATCACATTGCTTAATGAGAATAACATGTAAAAGAATTTCATTGGAGAAGTGATTAAATTCTCCCACTTTTTAGCTCTCATGAAATGTTCTTATCCTTATTCTTCAATTAGTTTATTTTGGAGTGAATACAGAAATTCTTAGATAAACTTACCATAGTGGTGGAGTCAAGGTTGTGTCAACAGTTATGGTTAGTCCTTGTGGTTTTGGGTACTTAGTATGGGTGACTCATGGTATTGAACTCGTGGTATCACAAGTAGTTGAAGCCATTAAAATACTTGGCTATTCTCTATTATATTGAGCCAAAGTTGAGTGGTGAAAGATTAGGTTGTTGGACAGCTTGGCTCTATTTTAGCCAAGGAAAATAATAGATCTATTGTTGGGGGGTTTTCTAAGGTAAACCAGTATGTACAAGGTTTAGGAGCTAGAGTAATATGGGTTCTCAAAAGGTGAGATGCAATTTTTTGGACGTTGTTTTTTTGTGTGGTGAGAAAATGAGAGAAACTTGCGTGAAACAAGTTACTTGTGGTGAAATGAGAGAATGGTGGATTAAGGTCGGGATAACAAAAAAATAAAATAAAAAATATTAATTGAGTTGAGAATTTCATGTAAATGGGAATATGAATGTAATACCTAATAAGGTATGTGTACCCCTGGTAAATCATTGGTAAAGTCTGGATGTAGACTTAGGTGATGTAGGGGAGGATGTGGAAGCATGCTAAGGTAGGAAAACATGAGAAATTTTTAAATACCATGATGTCGACTGGGTAGGGCATGAAGGTGAGTGGTGGTTGGCTCACTTGGCTGGATTTGGTGAAGGAAAACCCAAAGTTAAGTTTAAAGAGGGGATTATTAGATTAATTTGACCTAATGGTGGAGTTGAGGCTATGTCAATAATTATGGTTAACATTTCTGGTTTTGGGCACTTATTATTGGTGACTCATCGTATTACATGTAGTTTAAGCCATTAAAAGGCTTGGGTATTCTCCATTGTATTGAACCAGAGTTGAGTGGTGAAAGTTCAGGTTGTTGGCCAAATTGGCTGTGTTTTAGCCAAAGACACAAATAGATCTATTGTTGGATGGTTTTTCCCCAGTTAGGGTTTCTAATGTAAATCAATATGTACAAATTTTGAATGTGTTGTTTCTATGTGTGTGCTTATTATTATATTTATTTCTCTTAGTATTCTTTGAAAGTATAACATAAATCAATGTCAACTCTCAAATCCTTCGAATCTTGTGACTATTAAAATTTTAAGTTGTGGTTAGTTTGATTTGAAACCCTATTTTGAGTATAAAAATCCTTAATAATTTAAAAGTCGAAATGGATATATTTTGGGTTTTATTTTTCTTATGTTATTTCTTGTTTCAGTTATAGTTAATAAAAGTCGTCCTACTTAAAATGTTTGAAATTTTTAAAATTTAAAATATTATATCCCTGTCCAAACACTATCAATTTAATTTTAGGTCAGGCATTAAAATTTTGTGTTCCTGGTCTTAATTGTTAGACTACATACCTGGTTTAATATTAAATGTTGATTTGGCATTTTTTTTTTTTGTAAGTATCACTAATTCTATTAATAATTAACATAATGTCTGGGAGCTACCACTATCATTAAGGTAATGCGGGCACGGGGCTTTGATTGACGGGAAAAACCATGTTTTAATTTGCTTGACATAGAAGCAGTCATGGAAAGATTAACATTCGCCGCCCTTGTGAGGGAAACCGGCATTACATCCCAATAGTTTGTCAAAAAAACAAAAATTTTAACAAACCTCTCTGCAAGAAGAGGGTAAAAGCATAAGAAAACCAGAAAGAGCATGAAGACCTTGAACCTGGAAAACCAAAACCTCTGAGAAATCTTCTGATCACTGAGCATCGGTGTCGGAGGGTGGTTCTTCAACGACTCTGCAGCCCCAAACGTCTCTGCCTCCCTCATCGTCCACAGAAGGTGGTACAGTGTCTTTATCCGCGTGCTCGACATTCTGAACTTGCATAGCAATGTTTGGGACAAGATTTAGCTGGGCTAAGTCTGCCGGAGCGGGACTGGGACCAGCGGGGACATGGAAAGTGACGGAGGGCCCAGGAGTGGAAGGTGGAGGAAGCACAAAATTAGTGGACTCTTCGCAAACCGACACCGTAACAAAGGCTTTGAGAATTGGACGATCGAAAGAGCAATTGAAGGTGAACTCAGCACGTTGGGAAGACTGGCGGAGGAGAGAAGATGAAGGCGGGCGAGGGGCGGAGGGAGCTTCAGGAGGGCGCACCGGCGGTTCAGGAGGAGGCACGAAATGATGGCCACGAGGTCTGCCTCTGCGGCCTCTGGGTTCCGAAGAGAAATCTGAGGAAGATTCAGAGACAGGGGACGACAGAGAATGATGACTTCTGCCCTGAGTAGAGCCTCGATGACAGCGCATGCGCTGGCGTAGGCGAGGCATGGCGAGGGGAGTAGAATGCAACAGGTAAGAAGGCAGAGAATACACAGAACCACTGGAACAATGTAGCGAATTGGAGAAACAGAAATGACTCTGCGAGAAATGAAAATCTGGAGTGGTTTCCAAACAACAAACCAATTCACACCTTCTGCCAGTCTGCGTTCGCACACTAGGCATCGAGCAAGCAGACGGGCAAGAAACACCGTGAAACTCAACAGCAGAGCAAACCGGGCAGTCGCTATGCATATAATCCCTGTCCATGCTGAGAGCCGAGGCAAAGCCGATAATGAACCTCCTGCGAAGACGATTCCAGAGATAGCATTTAAGATGGCGTGGGGTGGCGGATTGAATGCCGCAGTTATTACAGGTGTGAGAGGCCACATGGCCTACTGATAATGCCGCCTCGAAGGAGGCCGAGGGACTTGAGAATTATCTTTGTGGTAGAACCGCGCATACGGTGGTTGATTTGGTATTGTTAGAGTATATACTTGGTTTAATTTCATTCAAGTAACCTCTTCAATCTTGACTTGGTATATCATCCAGCAACCTTCTTTCTTAATGTATCTTTCAACTACTTGTCTTCAATTTTAAGCTTCTCCCAATTCATTACATACATATATATATGGGTGTTCTCTTTCATACTCATGCACAAAGTGAAAAAAGGCTATAACAATGGAGGCTAGGGAGGGTACCAATAGAGACCAATATGGTCCAAGTAACCTTGCTTCCCACAAAGGTCACCTATAGGGTAAGATAATTTACCTAAGACTAGTCACTATGTTACCTTTGCTAGATGGGGTAGAAGTAATTCCCCCCCTCGAGATGGTATGTGATTGAATCAGAACCAAAGTGGTGGGTAGCCACTAAGTGAGAACACTAACCAGCATACTCATGTTTCACCTCCTAGTATCACGATGCCACTTCTCTTGGAAATTATTTTCCATCTGGTGATGAAGGACTTTTAAATCTCCCTACTCATGGCTAAGACATAATAGGATTTCATATTCCAATTTACCATAATCAATATAAATAATCAATAAAAAAAAAATTATGTTCCACAACATGTCTTACAGTTCGAGAATTCAATGAAAATATATCCAATATGTGTTTAATTTCTTCCTCAATATTTTTTTGGAGATTAGACATGCATTTGTTTCATATATTTAAGAGGAATCTTGAGAGCATACTGTATTTTTGTTTTTCATGTATGTTAAACAAATCAATACCAATTGAAGTGAGAAAAAGAAAAATCCTAATGAAAACTTCTAAGAATTATATTTTCCATATGTATCAAAAGGACCAACTACTCTTAGTTTGTTAGTTGGAATGGTATTATTGCAGGTGCATCCACAATAATATATACAAGATAAAAAAATGGGTTCCTTTCATGAAGCCTCTGGATGCCAAATGAAATTAGTGTAATCTCATGGAATGTTTCATTAAGGAAGCACATACATATTGTGAGAATTTTTTATTTTCAAAAAGGTGAAACATGGAAGGGATTCAAATATACAAGAATTCCAATTTGTTTGAAATCACTTTCATCTCAAGCATGGGAAGGAGTCTTAGAAGAAATTGGAAGTAAATTTACCATGTTTTGAGTTCAATGGCTCAACCTTACTAGGGGTGTTGTTTATATCAAAACAATTCTCTCTTCTCTTCCTTTATACCAATTCTCAACTCTCCTAGCTCCATAGAGCATCCTTTTAGTTTTAGCAAAAGAATCTTGAAAATTCCTAAGTTAAGGTGATAGGGAAAGCTCCCAAAAATTCCATTTTCTTAAATGGGCTATAGTGAACGGCCCTAAAAAAAACTCAGGGGTTTGGGAATACAATATCCATTGCTAGTTAATATGGAATTAGGAGCAAAACTAGCTTGGAGATTTGTCACCTAAGAAGAAGGGTGGTCGAAAAAATATTGAAGGATAAATAGCTTAATGTACATATAATCCATCAAGATAATGAAATGATGTTCCTCGATCGGAAATTATTTGCTCCAACATCGCCACTCAATCGTTCAGGTCTTTATTGCAAGGTATGAAATTGTAATAATATTAATCTACGGATTGATAATACTATGGACCAGGGACCTCTTGAGTGATTTCTTGAATTCCTTCCCCTACAAGAATATTTTTGTGTTTAAAGGAAATTTACATTGGCTAACATCTCCAATTGGGATGAACATGAAAATTGGATGATTTGGAACTTAAATTTTGTTCCGCCAAATCTTTAGTGCTTAGCTTCCAAGCTCAGTGAATGAATGATAGGTTGTGTGCCTTGGATAAAGGAGGATGAAAATCAGGTTCATTTGAATGCTTCCCATTATTTAGCTAAGGAAGGTTATGTTTCTTTTTTATTTTAGTATAGTGTGCTCGTGAAGCTCGAATTTTGGAAAAAGGTATGAAAGTTTGATGTTAATCCAAGGGTGAATTCCTTAAGTTGGCTCCTCACACATAAGAAAATATTGATAGTTGAGAACCTCACAAAGAGAGGAATCCATGGCCTCTCAAGATTCTCTCTCTACAAGAAGCAAGTGGAAGATATATATCATATTTTTTTGGAATTTGAGTATACAAAAAAGGTTTGGATGGAGGGAACATATCCTCTCAACAACAGGGTCGAATGGCCCTCTAATCTATAAGAATTATTCTCCTCTTAGGAAAAAAAATTCAAAGGTTGTCTTATAGGGAAATCACTTCTAAAAATGTTTTTGGAATCCCTTCATAAATTTAAATTCTAGAAAGTTTGGCTTGCTAGGAATAATGCAATCTTTAATAACAGGCTCACTCCTCCCTAAAGTACTACAATTAAAGCGTTATCATGATATGTCAAATTTCAAGCTCAATAGATATATGGTAGCTCCCCTATGAAAGCGTTAGATCAATCAGAGAAAATATGGTTCAGTAATTTGGTAGGCATGGATAACAACACAAAAATTATTGGTTGGAATCAACCAAAGATTGGAGAATGCTACAAGGTTAGAATGAGTACATATGTAGAATTTAGAACTTGGAAGAATAATAGACAAGGATGGATTCTCTATTTTCATGGGTCATCCAAATGAAATCTAGGAGTGGTAGGAGGGCAAGTGCCTCATTATGGCCATGAGGATGACGAAGTGTTCAAGTACTCATCAATACTTTGTCATATGAAAAATAATGAAGCAGAGACTCATGGTGTTTATAATTGTATCTTAATTTCCAAAGAAAAGCATCTCAAAGAGCTTACAATATTGGGAAACTCTCTCCTTATTCTATAACATTTTTCTAAAGTCTCATTGTTGAAGGAAAAAATTGACATTGATAAAAAATTTGTCTTCTTAATTCTACACTCTTCACAATCCACAAGGGCCATTTACAATCCCTTGACAATAAGTTAGTTGTTTTGTTCTTCCCTACAAAAAGTATGCATTAAAAAAAAAATTATTGAGTAATTTATATTCAAAATAAATATATGCAAGAAAAAAAACATTAATTATTTTGCAATTTATATTAAAAATAGTTTCTCAGAAGATTTAAAATAGCATTCTCTAATGTCCTTTTCATCTTTATCCATTTTATCACCTATAAAGAATCACCAATAATTTGTACACCTTTTATAACCTTATCTATTGTCACTTTCGCGCCTATTTTAAGGATAGGAACTCAATTTTTGTTATTTTAGTTTCTACGTAAACATATTTTAAAGGCATATATAGAAAGGGTGTCTTCTTAATTCACACAAACTCCAAGGGCCGTTTCCAATCCTTTGATAATAAGTTAGCTTTGTTCCTTTCTCGGAAGGCATGTATTTAAAAAAAATTAATTATTGAGTAACTTAAATTCAAAATCACCTCATAAACAAGTTTGAAAGAACATGTTTCCAATGTCTTTTTCACCTTTAACCTTTCTATGGCTTATAGAGAATCATTCATGATTTGTATTTTTTGAATACCCTTGTCCGCTTTCAACTTTAGCACCATTTTTATTATTATTTTAGCTAGGAGCTCAATTTTGTTATTTTACCTTTTCTTTAAGTTTATTTTAAATTTATCTTAATAAAAATGAGATAAATATAGATTTTTTACTATACTTTTGATTGTTGTATAAGTTAATTGTGAGATGTTTTTGATTTTTTCAATTTTATTTTTTTGGTTAGTTTTGTCAAAAATTTGGTGGGGATTTCATGAAAAGTAAATTTTAGGTATGCCATTTAAACATTTCAAGCACCCAAAAGCTTTTTAGGAGACCAATTTCATATATGCATTTAAAAAAAATAAAACACACAATCTCAACAAAATTTTCATTGTTGAATTCCAACCAAAAAGGTAAAAAACATATGATGGTTACATTACACCTTTGATTAATGGTCCACCCTATCCATCCCCATAAGAATATTACCAACCTTCAATTTGTCTAAGAAAATATTTATCACTATTTTTTCAGTTTTTTTATTTTTATTTTATCTTGTTTGAAATGTTTAAGAATTAATATTATTTGAGAGGCATATCATTATGGAGTTGTTTTAATTCCTTCAAAGACACGTTATACGTTATATATTTGGGAGAATCCCTAGGATCCAGTAAGATGTATTTCCTTATAAATTATGATTATAAGACATTAAAATTGGAAAAAAAAAATGCAAGTTGTACATTATATTCCTCTAAAAAAAATTCAGTTTGAATAACATTTCAATTTCCATGTCACATAGATGATACAACATATGAATAATATATGAGAATATTTGAACATAAGTCTACAGTGAATAATTTCAAATTTTTATTTATTTATTATAATGGACATAAGTCTACTATTAACTTTTAGATTTGTAATCGATCTTTTTCCAATCTCATGTGCATTCAGACATGAGATTGTTTGCATCCATGTGGATCCATCATCAAGCATACTATGTTATGTGAATGACTTAATGTATTGCTTAGGTTTAAGGAAAATTTTTGCTCATCTTTTGTTAAATGAAGATCGATGAACCCTCAATTTTAATTACATGATCTCAAAAATTATTTTCTCCACCACCATAGGTTTTTTAGATTTAGTATAATTTAGTATTCGTTAAATTCACACTTTTCTATGTAATTTTTAGGCAATGTAAAGAGTTAGAATAATCAATTTATATGATGTGTCAATTATGAGAAATTATACGACATTTTCCCACACAAATAACAATTATATATTGTTTACAGTCCAACCTTGATTGGTCGAAGTACAGTAATCATTAATTATTAGTTTCCGTAGTGTCACATTTCATGACTATATCAATATTAATGTAACATGAAACATTGTTCCTTGGAATATCAACCTACACTTAATTTGGTGAGATGATAGGAAAAAAACATATTGTGTTTTTTGAGAGAAACAAATCATGAGGGTTTACTCTTATTACCCAAAAGGGTAATGAATTTTTTTAAAAGGATATTTAAGAATTGGTTTATAATTTTGATCCATATGGTAAATGATAAGTTCATTAACACAAATATAATCATGCTACAGATGAGTTAATATCTCTAATTACAAATTATCTCATCTAGGATGTGCAGACCCAATGGGGTCCTATAACAAAAACTAAATTTATCACCTAATTTCATAGAAAGGAAAAGTGACATGTTTATAACACAACAATTATTTGACAATGACATTAAAAAATGAATTGCAACATATTAAACATTTAAGGATTTTAATTTGTAACAAAATACTTAAATAAAACAACAAGAGGAAGAATATATAGTGCAATGGCTTTATTACCATGCTCTTGCTGGGACCACTTGATTAAATATGCCACCTTGCGAACTAGTAAAGTCTATCTGAATTCCTATCCCATGGAACCTCCAAAGGCTACCTAACCCTATACGCCCAAGTCTAATTTTAACTATATAGTGTCCAAAATAGATATATCATCCTTCAACCACAACCAATATTTATGAGTTCTCCCTCCTTCCCTTTATCCTAGTTCTCCCCTCCTACCCTTCCCTACTTCAAACTCCCAAGCCAAAATAAATCAAAGACCAAATAATAGTCCCCCCCTCCATATTCTCCTCTCACCTGGTGCATCCCTTCCTCATCCATCCAAAGAATCTCTCATTAATCTCATCAATGCCCCCCATTCTTTAGAGACAATGCCTTGAATCCCCCCAAACACTCTCCTAGAGCCACACCACTCCTTATCACTCCACCTACCCCTTTTTCCCTTTAATTAACACCTAAGTATTCCATTACCTAACCACCCCTTATTAATTAAATATGATAATATTATGCTTCAAATGTTAGCCAACCTAAAGAACCTTATTAATTTAATTATTTAATGAAAAGTTTTATGATTTATTTTTCTGATCTAATTTGTCTAAAATCTGGCAGAAATTCATTGAAATCACAAGTTTGATGGCTAAAAATTTCATAATCGAAGTTCCCTGGGGTTTTCTCAGGGTGTTGAATAAATATATGTAGTGAAAAACCTGTTTAAATAACACAAATCAAGATTTTTCCTCAAATTGTTCTGCCTAATTCTGGCTAGAAAATTCACCGAGAACTCCAAAAAGTCGCATTAAAGACAACTGCTTAATTAATCAGTAATCATGATTAGTCGTTAATCAATCTTAAGGGTACCCATATGCTTGGTAATTAATCAAGCTTAACCATTTATTTAATAATTTAACATATTAATGTTTAAAATACTAGTGTATTCATGTGAAGTGTGGGTGTGTAGTTAGCATATGCATACTTCGTATATATACTAATAATAGTTATTCGAATCAAGAACAAAAAATAATTACTCAACATGTAGCCTAAAAAAATAATGTAAGATAATAGGATTAGGTAAGGGAATTAAATACACCCCACATTTAGAAAAATTCCTCCCAAAATTAGAGCCAAATGATACAATTAGTCAAGAAGTAGTAGGGAAATAAGGCTTAAACAAATAGGGAGAAATATATAGTAGTCAAATTAAGTAAGTAGCAAAAATATGCCACTTCCAATATAGAGTCTCCATATAACATATAGCAATCTATCCTCCCTATTCTACTTTCTCTCCCACGATATATAACCTTTTCTGCAATATGTAATGGCATTGACTATACCAATATAACCACTCATAGAACCAAGATGGTGGAAGAATCGAATATATTGAACTAACTTCCCCAATTGGAATATGAAAATCTTCATCACACATATAGGGGTGGATGTCCATCACTGGCCTCCCATGACTCTAGGCTTAGAGGCTACATGGTGGTAAATTCCTTCACACCTCCTTAACGAAATAAGGTCAGTAAGGAAATATGGACCACACTATGATGTTGGTTGGATACATTTCATCGAATAATATAGTTTGGAATTCATGCCACATGCAATCTACACCTTACCCCATGTCATAATAGTGCATATCGAGTAGATATGAAATTTAATACATCAATGTAAATCATAACATTCCTCGTTACGTGTCTTGGCATCCCACATAAATTAGCATCGATCTTGGCTATCACATAATCCCTTCCAATATCCAGGTTAGTTCTCATACAAGAATATACACATGATAATATTCATCATGTTAATAAGTATAGTATGCACATACTAAGTTTTTTTCAATTACTATCAATATGTTGGGAGTAAATCTCACATTAGATAAATCATAACAAAATAACTCATATATAAGATAAATCTTAACCTTGATAAGTCAACTACTGTATAAATCATAACCAAATAAGTCATACAGAAGGTAAATCATACATCACGTAAGTCATAAATCAAATACTTTATTCAACAAGACATAATTCATCATGTTTTACATAGTAAGTTCATCTATCCATATCAAATGCATAAGTATTACATAACATTCATAAATAAAACAACATGAAAATACATATAGTGCTTGAGCATATATAACTATCTAGGTCAAAATGCACATAAAAAAATGGTCAAAAAGTGAGGGGTAGTCATGATGTATAGTCTCATCATATTTTAGGGTAGAAAATCCTAGGAAATACTTGTCCCATTGGAGCTTAACCTAGTCCACCAAGTGACGCATGAGCCGATGAACCCTAATTTCCAATATGTGCAAGGATTTGACCATTATGGTTTCCATATATGTGACTTACAATTCCCTCAATTGAAGTTTGTGATATTGATCAGAACCATAACCTCATAGAGTAAATACATGAAAAACATCATCGGTTTTATGAAAATGGGGTGGTAGTACCATATAAATAGTGCCTCAGCATAGGTAAATATCTAGGCTAAAATGCACATAAAAAATGGTCAAAAAAATGAGGGGCGCTATGATGTATAGTTGCATCATCTTCCTCATCTTCTAGGTTAGAAAACTTAGGAAATAATTGTCCCATTGACCTTAACTCAGTCCATCAAGTGACGCATGAGCCAAGAACCCCAATGTCCAATATGTAAGCATTTGACCATTATGGTATTTTATGTATGTGACTTGAAATTCCCCCATCGACCATTGGAACTTTGTGATACGATTAGCGACTTACACCTCATAGAATAAATACATAAAAAACATTATGGGTTTTATGGAAATAGTGTGGTATGAAATATGATAGGAAATTAGTATAATTTTCTCTTTTATTCTAAAAGGTCCTATAAATCAAGGTAACAATGTCATCCATTTCCTAAACCTTATGGTTATTTTGTTTGGTCAGAGATGAATAAAAAATTGGTCTCCCACTTCATAACTTTGATTAATCGTGTGTGCATCAGCATAACTTTTTTATCTACCTTGGGATTCATTTAACCTTTTTCGAATTTTTCTTACTTGTTCCTCCATTTCTTGAACCAATTATGCATCAAATTACCTTGTCCTTCGACCTTTTCCAACTTAGTGGTTTCCATCATGGCCTTCGATATAGGGCTTGATACAGAGGCATCTTGATTGAATAATGGTAAGTATTATTATCATCAAACTCTACCAATGGAAGGTAGCTTTCCCCCTAAGTTTGGTTATCCATAATGCACATTCTAAGCATGTGTTGCACAACCTATTTTACTCTCTACCCATATGATTTTGGAGGATGTGCCATACATAGGCTCAAATGATTCCCTAATGTTGACTGCAATCTTGTCCAAAGTCTAGATGTAAGGAAATATTTTGTATCTAAAATTATCTTTTTGGGTATCCCATGTGGCTAGATATCTTCACTTATAAACACTTGTGCCACATCGGTAACATCGTAAGTGTCTCTCACTTTGATGAAATGCATTCTTTTTGTAAATTTATCAATTAAAACAAATACAGAATTGTGCCTTTAAGAAGTGAATGGAAAATCCACAATAGAATAAAATGGCCTCCCATTTAGACATGGGAATTTCATGTCGACATTCAAGATACTTAGTGAAGAATTGGCATATGGCACACGTCATGGCTACCAAAAATAAAAAGTTTCTTCATGTCATACATCTTCACACTAGAATTTGCACGATAAAGTTCTCTATGTGACTCTTCAATGATGGTACTTCATATACCCCATTCCTTAAGGATGTACATTCTACCATGAACCTAAATAGTCCATCTGGTTCAAGGAACCCTCCAAATTTCATTCTATTTTCTTTCCACTTTGGAGTGTTGATGTAACCTTCATATACAAACTATATTCAAATGATTTCTCCAACACACACTCCCTCAAATTGAATCTCAATGGTATTGGGGAGAATATCCCTGATCTCTTGCTTAGTGCATTAGCCACCACATTATCATTTCCTTTGATGTATGAAATCAAAAAATCATTCTCATTAAGTAGTTCACCTCTACTTATCATACATATCCCTATGAGTGAAGATACGCTTCAGGCTCTCATGTTTAATTTTTAACTCAAACCTTTACTTGATGTTGTAGTGTCTCCATAGTTTCAAATATAGAATCACTATTGCTAATTCTAATTCATGAGTAGCATACAACTCTTCATGTTTTTTCAATTTCATAGATGCATAAGTTGTAACTTCACCTTCTTGCATCAACACTACTCCCAATTTTTGTTTTGAAGAATTTATGCAAATTGTGAAGTCTTTGTATATGTCATGCACTCGAATGATCAATGTAATAGTTAATGATCTCTTTAGTTAGGTGAATATAATGTCACATTCATTACTAACCCCATTTTTCTATAATGTGCCGATAGGTTTCATAATATTTGAAAACCATTCCACTAATGTTAAATATAATAACCTACTAGCCCCATGAAGCTACACACCTCATGAGAATTTTTAAGCACTGACCAATCCATTATGGCCTTCCCCATTTTAGAGTGAGTTAAAATCCCTTCTCCTGAGTTGACGTGATTGAGTTAACGAATTTTCTTTTGAAATAAAGAACATTTTAATAGCTTACCATACAAATAATTTTCCCCTAAGCATGCCAAAAAAACCCTTACGTATCCTTCATGCTCATTTTCATTTTTGTAATACACAATAATATCATCTATAAAGACTTGCACAAAGTGGTCCAAATAATTTTGGAGCATGTCATTCATGAGACTTGTGAACATTGTTGTTGCATTGGTAAAACCAAATGGAACTACTACGAAAAAATAGTACCCAAACGTAGCTTGAAACGAAATTTTTAGGATGTTGCTTTCCTTAATCCTCAATTTAACCTGCTAGTTCTATGAAGCTACACACCTCATGGACATTTTTAGGCATTGACCAATCCATTATGGCCTTCACCTTTTCAGGGTCAATTGAAATCCATTCTCTTGAGATGATGTGCTTCAAGTAATGAAATTTATTTTTAAAAAAGGAAAATTTGATAGCTTCCCATACAACTTATTTTCCCTTAAACATTTCAACACAACCCTTAAGTTCCCCTGACGATGTTTTTCATTTTTGGAATACATAAGAATATCACCTAGAGAGACTTGCAAAAGTGGTCCCGATACTTTCAGAACATGTTGTTCATGAGACTCATGAACAATTTTGGTGCATTGGTCAAACCAAATGTACTTGATACAAACTCATAATACCCAAACTGAGTTTGAAAGGTAGTTTTTGGGATGTCACCTACCTTCATCATCTAGATCACAAATTGATTTTTAATAAAATCACAACTCCCTTCATCTGGTCGAAGATGTAATACATTGAATTCATCATGCACATATTATTTACTTTATCTTGATTCAAGTCGCTGTAATCTATGCAAAATTTGAAGGAACCATCTTTCTTTTTGAAAAAAATGACCAGTGCACCCCATGGTGAAATACTAGGTCTCATAAATCCCACATATAATAAATCTTGTCAATACATATGTAAGTCACAAATTTATGGAGCTATCATCCTGTAGGGTGTCACTAATACTGGCTCTAAACCAGGTTATAGGTAGATTTTGAAATTGATCTCCCTCACAGGGGATAATATTGGAAATTATTTGGGGAAATCATCCTCAAATTCTATCAAAATTAGGTTTTGATCTAGGTAGTCTCTTTTTTTTTCATTTAAAACCTTGGACACACATAGTTTAAATCCTTTTCGAAGACAATGTTTTACCTCCATCATGGAAATGGATCATCCAGACACTCCTATTTTGATACCACAAATCTCAACTGACCTACCTTCATCATCTAAACAAATCACCTTTATTTTGAAATAGTCTATCGAATATTGATGAGCTTCTAGCCAGTCCATCCCAATGATTACATCACAAGTTACCACTTCAATTACATACACATTCAACTTAGTTGTACGCACCCAAACATTTACCCAACATTGGTTACCTTTAATTCCTATTGCAACTTTTATGTTAGAATCCATTTTGAATTATTTAAAGTCATTGTGATCATAGGATTCCAAACCACATTTTTCTAATGCAATTGGTGAAAATAAACTATTTGTATCTCCTAAATAAAAAAATATTTTAACTTTTACATTGTTTATCACACTTGATATTTTACCATGACGTATTTGCATTCAACTTGGTGGTTATCTACTACTTCATATATATGATGGTTTCTTCCTACTCCTCCAACCAGTGATTTTCCTTTTCTATGACTCTTGCCACTTTGTAACTAAGGACATTTACATTGGTAATGAGCTCTCCCACATTGAAAATAAGTGATGTGTGGTAGACTCTAAATAGAATTTTGTGGGGCTATTTAGAAATGTCTCCTTCCCCTTGGACCCCTACCCTTGCTTGTAGCTCCATGTGTCTGACCTCAGCTTGAATGAGTCCCTGAAGCTATTGGCGAAGCTACAATGGTAGCCTTTCAAAAATTTGTTGCCAATTTTTTGGGTAAAACCCTATTTCGATATGTTGGTGGCATCAAATTTCCTCCCTTGGAGAATGTATGAGGGTCCTTCCCCACAAACCTTGAATTTTGTGGGAAAACAATTATGTTCCCCCCTTTCAAGTTCAAGTGCTCTTGTACATGGTAGGAATGTTAATTAACCTCTATAACCTAGGATGGTTTCCACATATAAACTATTTCCCTAATTTTAAGTTTTAACCCATAAACAAAATGATATGTTTGACACTAATTAGTATCCATGCAGGAGACATACTTAACCAATTCAATGAATTTGATCTCATTTTGTTTGGAAGGATCCTACTTCCTATTCTTTGTAATATGTTGGTAGGCACACCTTCCTAAACCTTTCCTTAAATAACATCAAGTTAATTGTTTTAAGATTAAAGTGTATTTTTCCCCTAGGTTTCCCACCAATTCAAGTCACTATCATCGAGCTAAAATTTCATAATATTAGCTTTTGAATTGGAAGTATACTCACTTAGTGCTAAACATCTTATCGTTCCCTCCAACCAAGTTTTTTCTCATTTTCTAACATGACCTTCAACAAGGTTTTTTGTCATTTGCTAACATGACCTTCAACAACTCCGGGAGCTTAATATTTTAGAGCTCCCTAGTAATGTCCTTGGTTGGTTTTCCTCTTTCAACGTCAATCGATCCTTTAGGGTTTCCTGCCCAAATGGAGGGATATCTACTTCCATCTCAGTTAATTAATTTCCTCTTCGGATCAATAAGATGAGAGATAGCTCCAGTGATGGCATTGGGTTATCTTGACGAGGTGGTCCTTGTGCCAAATTTCCTTAACGTCATTTTCCTCGCATCCTCACCATTCTAAATTATTCAAATATATAAACGAAACACAAAAGATGTATTAGCATAACTAAGGAATTGTTGAGCTCTTACTCAGCTCACACATGTATACAAAATGATATGTGTAAGTTTTCCTTTTACTATGCTCATAAATGAGCGTTACTAAGATTGAGAGGATACTCATGGATCTATTAAATCCTATCACGTCTCTAACTAAGAAAGCGCTATAATGCATCCACCAGTAATTTCAGTCACCTATCTATAGCATGGAAAACTATTTAATATTAATAAATATTAATCAAAATAAAGTAATTAAATTTAATTATTATCATATTATAATTTTTTTTTAATAAATATTTTTAAATTTTAAATAATTTATTTACATTTAAAAAAAAAAGTTAAATTTAAAACATGTGATAATTTAAAATAAATAAAAATGATAAAAATAATAAATATCAAATCACCCACACATAATTCCCTAGGTTAGGTAACATGTGGGCCTACATGAGGCCCATGTTCCCTTCCCATTTCCAACATCAAAAGACCTTCCCCAACTCGCAACACACTAATTTTATATCTATATTCCACACGAGATGTGAGATGGATGTTTTAGGTGGAGGCCACTCAAAGACATGACTTCATGCCAAACGAAGTCCTTCCTTATGCAGCTAAGATTAATAGAATCAGAGCACCATATATCTCATAGTGTTCATTTTATAAAACTATATAAAGGATATTTTACATTTGATAATGACAACTTGTCTCAAAACGTTTTAGTGATAATGTAGATGCAGAAGAGGTGGAATGGCATATGCCTCAATGACAATACTACTCTTGTGAAGGCGTAGACTCTGGACGAGCTCCATTAAAGGAGAAATATACACCTTCAACTCTCATTAAAGGAGTCAAGGTGGGGATTTCCACTCAACTATCTGAGGAAGAAATGCAAAGAAAGAATTTTGTTATTGTTATTCATCTAGTCTTGAGGCGACATATTTTTTTTAATGTTGGAAGATTAATTTTTGTTTTCTATGTAGTGCTTCCCTAGCATCCCTTACCACAGAAACAAGCCCTAAGTTCTGAGGGAATATCCTAGTAAGAAGGTCGAGGCTTCAAAACCCACTGCCAAGATTTTGAGCATTGTGCCTATAAATTTAGGACTAGCCACAATTCTTTTCAATTTACAAAAATCCCACATGATTCTTCAACATTTGGTTAATAGTTGTTCTACATTTGTTCTGTTTGTGATAAAATTTTATCTAGTAGCTAAAACGGAAAATATGTTTGTTCTTGGATGAATTTCTTTGTGAATCTCATGGGATTAGTAACTTACGTGAATGTATCTTATGTTATTTATCATTCATATTATGATGTCTAGGTGGAGTTTTATATCAGAAAATATGAAGGTAATTGGATTGAATTTTTTTTTCTCCTTTTTCTTGGCCATATCATATGTCATTGCACTTAAAAAAATTTCCCTTCGATTTCAAAATGTTTGGGTGTTTTGGTATTATATTCTTTTGTTGGATTGAGAGAGAATTTTTCTTTATGGATATGTTATATTTCTCTGATATATAATTTTCATTATCAGAAAATTTATTCATGTAGATAGGAAATGTTCATGGTTTTGAATAATATTTTTTTGCCAAGGTGATGGAATTTTATATGTTGAACAAGGTTTCATGGCTAATGCAATAGAAATTTAGATATTCAAAGGAATTTTTATTATTTCGAGTTATTATATTTTTATGTATGTATTTAGTTGCTAAAATTCCATATTTAGGTGCATTTTTAAGGTCTATCTCTTAATCTAGGCTTTGATTCTACATGTAGAGTCCCAACCTGGAACTAAAACTAAATTTATCACCTAATTTCACATCAAGGAAAAATCACATTTTTATAACAACATTTATTTGAAAATAACATAAAAAAATGATTTACAACATATAAAACATGCAATGATTTAATTTGTATCAAATTATCTATAAAAAAAAAGAGGAAGAGTACCTAATATAGTGCCTCAATTTTGGTGCTCCTACTGGGACCACTAGAATTAATATGGCACCATTCCAACTAGGAAATTTGATCTAAATTCGTATCCTAGGGAATGTTCAAATTTTCTTTATCCCTTTCAACCAAAATCCAACTGTGACCATAGTGTGTCCAAAATAGATCTATCACCCTTCAACCACAACCAATATGTCTTAGTTCTCCCTCCTTCTCGTCCTCTTGGTTCTCTCCTCCTGGTTTCCCCCACTTCAAAATCCCAAGCTAGGAAAAATAAAATACCTAAGAAAAATACCCTCCTTCATCACCTCCTCTCACCATATACCTCCCTTCCTCATCTATCACAATCACCTTGCATCAATTTCAAGAATGCCCCCCATTATTTGAGATGAATACACTAAATGCACCCCTAAAACATCTTTGAATGACACCCCTCCTTATCACTCCACCTACCCATTTGTTTCCTTGTGCCAGTCCCCCGTAATTTGTTAGATTAGAAAGACCAAAAGACCCAATGTACAAGGGTAATATCAAACCAGTCTTTGGAGTCCTAGGACCTAGACTTCCTAGACACAGAGAGGGCTCTCTCTATATTTTTGTAAAATATGTAACTTGATAGCTATTAGGGTTTTGATTTTAGGCTAGTTATAAGGATTACGATTTGCTTGTTTATTTGTTTGGTTGGATAGGATGTCAAGAAAAATAGGTAGATTAAGAGAGAATCAATCCATTGGGCTATGGAGTCTGCAAAGGTCTTGAAGAGTGAAAAAATAGGTCAAGGGTGTCTCCTAGGGCAAGCTAACAAGGCCAAATGGGTCTAAGTAGGTTTAGTGTGGGTGAAATGAAGATGGAGTTGTGAATATAGTAGGTTAAGGGGCAATCAAGGATCCTTTAACATACTAAGAAACAAGAAAAAACTTTCAAGAATGATTAGCATAGTAAACACTTGAAGAGAAATGAAGGATTCTTCAACTAAACTGTACTAAGCAGACCTTTAAAAACAACATATAAGTAAACTTAGAGAGAAGTTAAGGATTCTCTGAAAATTACCTGGAAAAAAATAGACTTTTAACATAACATTTTAGTAAAAACCAAAGAGCATTTAAGAATTCTTTAGCTAAACTTCAAGGAGGAAAACATAGAAATCAAAGGAGGCAGGCAGAAGTAGGGTGCCAAGAAGTAAGTCCTATTCTCTATTTCTGTCTTTTGATGAAAGAAAACATGAACATAATGAAACTAAAGAAAACAAAGACAAAGGTGGAATACATCACCATATAACAAAGATTTATGAATCCTAAGAGTGTGCTCAACCCATGGATGCCCAGTTCAAAGCCATCACAAGTCACCAAAACCAATTTCACCAATAAACTCAAAGTCTATCTCATATTATGCTCAACAAATATCCAACAAAATAAAATAAGGCCTCAATGCTGTATTTAACAATAAAGGAGGACCAAAACCCTAACTAGGGTTTGAAGACATCATTAAATACTCATAAATACCATTTATGTCCAAAGAGACCATGCAAGGCCCAAGGCATAAAATATCTAATGCAATAAATGAAGAATAACTTCTAACACTTAAATTTGGAGTGATTTGCCCAAAAAACCTCAAAAAATATATTTACCCTAAATTTGTGTCTTTTGTTGACTTTTTGGCAAGGGCGCAACACAGAGGTCCAAGGGCACAGTGCTTGCACTGGAAAAATGGGTCACCTTGCAGCTGAGTTTTGAAGGCCTTCCCGATGTTAGAATGAGCTCCGTGATAGCTCGTTGGAAAGCTTGTCGAGTCTAATTTCAAAAACTGCCCTTGTTTTTCTAATTAGACTTAATTTAACTGTTCAAAAAACAAAAATCCCAAGGCTGCTAAAGGTGGAGCGCCAACACTCGTAAAAATTCCCTATGTTGCTAAGATTTGGAGGCCTTCTCGGTGTGGGAATGAGAAAGGCTCCATGATAGCTCATTGGAAATATTGTCAAGTCTAATTTCTAAAACAGCCCTTATTTTTTAATTTGGTGTCAATTTTCCTAGCCAATAACCTGGTCTCCCAAAGACTTATCCTCGAGGAGCCGCAATGTGACAAGAGAGGCTGTGGTTCTTGTTTTGTAGGCGAGACAACTGGTGTATCAAGTTGCATGTCCAAATGAGCTCCATGATAGCTCATTGGAGAGAAGCTTGTCCAGTATAGTTTCCAAAAATTCCTTTAGTGTTGAGGAATGGTTGGACTCCATTTGCCTACTCAAAAACTCATTCTCCCAAGACTTCTCGGTCAGGTGCCAAGCCTAAAAAGAGGGAAGCGAGAATGGTGAATTTTTGCTTGTTTGGCACTTTTGGAGGACTAGTTTTGCTCCAAATGAGCTGAAATTTTCTGTGACTGATGTAATTTCCATGAGGAACATGAAATGTAAAATATTTCTTCATTTAGTGACCTTTAGAGCTAGCTGCATGAAAATTTAAACTATTTCTTCATTTAGTGCCCCAAAAGAAGGAACTAGTGCCATAGGCTAAGCTATAACTTTAAATCAATCAAACCAAAATTTCCAAGAAACGTAAATTTTTAAAATTGTCTTCCTCATGGTGTTTGGGATGCTGTAGGGGATCATCGAAAGTATTTCAAGCTTTTCTTTGTATTTGCTTTGGCCATTAGCTCTGATCTCATAGATGGCCTTCTATGGCTCCAGAGCGTTTTCAACTATATCACTATTTCTCACTACCCTCACTTCTCTTGTATTTTGTCATAATTCTTTGCCAACATCATCACTGATATGTGCTTCATTTCCCTCACTACCATCAGGGATATTTCATCTGCCATCATCCTCACTACTCTTTGCTTCAATTCTCTCTGCCTCACTGACTGCTTGTTTCATCATTCCTTGATTTCTCATTTCCCTCTCCTTTATTGACATTTGTTTGATCATTGTCACCTTCCTTATTGCTTTATTTTTCATTGTTATCTTCTTCACCGATATCCTCTTCTTTGCTTTCTTCTTCATTGCTCTTTCCCTCACTACCACTGTCCTCTCTTTCTGACATTTTGAAAACTCTACCTTTGAAACCCTAGGATTGCAAATGGAAATGAGATGAAGGGATGGTTGAATGGCAACCTTTACAAGTGAATGAGATGAATGAGTGAGGGTGTAAGTATATGAGAATGAGGGATAAGCTAACAACTCAATGGAAACCCTCTACTGATATGTCAAACTCTGTTTTGAACACTTGGGCTAAATGTGAAATTGAGATGAAAGTGAGATGATGGAGTGTCAATTTTTGCAAGTGAAGGGACATAGTGTATGAGTGTTATGAAGGAAATGGGTTTAGGGGGAGACCTAGATGGGCGAAAACTTCCACAACACCCTATTTCACCCTTATATTAACTGATACCCTTAGTAGGTAGATGAATGAGACTTAAACAATGATTTTAAGTATGAAATTTAGGGTTTCTCCTTAGGGTTCCATTCTTTTAATCAAATGATGACAAAAATACTTGGAGAGGAGTTGATGACCTGTACTTACGTCTGATAGTGCTTGGGGAACCTTTGACAAGAGCTTGGAAGAAATTTGGAGTGATTTGAGTGTTTTGAGGGCTTAGAAAACCTCTTTGTCCAAGGGCGCAGTGTCAGTGCCAAGGGCGCAACTCCAACTCCTAAGCACGAAACACTTTTTTTCAAAGGGAATTTGGAGGCCTTCCATGCGTCCAAATTGGGCCCATGATAGCTCGTTGGAAAGATTATCCTATATAATTTCCAAATATGCCTTTTTTTTATTGGAGTTTATTTTATCTGTCAAAAGTTGATTCGCCCAAGACTGGTCAAAAAGTGTTGAATTATGGTGCAGAAATGCAGAGTGTTGGTGCAGAAAACTTTTGGAGGCCTTCTTCAACTCAAAGTTGAGATCATGATAGCTCATTGGAAGTATCTCCGAGTCTAGTTATCATTTTATGCATCAAGAAAGTCATTTGGATGCTCTAGCTATGAGAAAACTGGATTTTCCCAAGGTCACTCCAGAAGTGCAACGATTCTCCCGTGACACCTGTATTTTTGCCATTTCTCTAAAACCATGACACCCATGTAAAATATGAAGGATATTTTCTTCTTGGATGTATGATGGAAAAAAACCTCTCTCACTTTTGTTAATTTGATCTTTGTTTGGTCAAAAACATAGTTTGAAGCAAAACTGGCCCTAGGTGTGACAAATGATTTGTCCTTTGGAATGCATTCTTGGAAAATGATGGAGGCATGATAAGTTCATTAGAAAATTTTGGGATATGATCACATAGTGGCATGTTCAAAGTCTTCTCTTGTTTCCACCATGGATCTCAACCCATGATTTTTACCTTTTCTGGCCATTTTCCCAAAACCCTAGATGTTTGGAGTTTTTTAAGACAATCATCAGTGTTGTCTTCTAAGTTCTCTATAGCCCTTTAGAGTTCATTCATTTCTATCCAGTTCACCTCACCTTTTTACCTATCTCATCAACAATTTTTGATATAATTTCTTCATGTTTAGCATTGTGTGTCTCCTTCAGGTCATTTCTGCAAGTGGTTGGTGTTTTGGCATTCAATTTGGCTATGAAGCTCAAAACCCTAGTTCTCTTTAAGACCAAATTGTTTCCCTTTCTTCTGCTGTGAGTTGTGTTGACTTAGGAGCATACCATCTACCTTACCAATACCTTTAGCTGATATACCTTTCAACACTCCTGCAAAAGTGTCAAATTTTGCATTTACCTCTTGTAGACCTTGAATTTGATAAGGCAGTCTTCTTTGGAAACTTTTTAGATATTTTCTTGAATAGCCATGTATCAACATTCCAATACCTCTGAAACACAAATGATTTACCTTGGAACATATGAAACTCTAATTGACCTAGTGGGAGGATTCCTTGACCTCATCTTTGACTGAAAATTGGCTTGGATTCTTCAAGTGTAAAAACAGAGTATTGACAGAGTGGTGTATTGAAGATCCAAAATCCAATGTAATTGATTTATCAAAACAACCTACAAAGATAGTTTTGAGACCATAAATGCTTGAGGAACTTGGGGATCATGGGAATAAGTTAGGCTATAGGTAACTCTGGATGTAAAGTGGAATTATGGGCAAGGGAAAAATAGAGTAATGAGGTCATAGGTAGGAAAAAAAAAGGATGGAGATGAGTGGCACAAGCCCATAAGGAGTCTTTTAGGAGTGGCAGGGTGACCATGAAATGGAAAGGTTGATAGAATAGTGAAAAATTTCCTATAAGGATAATGAAGGCAGTGAGATTTCTAAAACTCACAATGTTCAAAGAATGTTGTTTTTAGAAATCTAGAACCAATATTTAGTCATCTACAGATAATGAAAAATACTGATGACTAACTCCCCTTTAATGAACACCTAGGTGGTTCATTACCTGACCACGCCTTATTAAATCAATAAAAATTTACAATTCAATGAAATAATATTATCCTTAAAATGTTAGTCAACTCTGAAGAATCATATTAATTTAATTATTAAATGGATCATGTTTAAAATATAATAATTAAATATAAATAAGGTTTTATTGCTAGTTAACCACTAATCATGACTAATGATTAATTAAGCTTAAGGATAACCATACACTCAATCATTAATCAAGATTAACCATTTATTTAATCATATAACATATTAAGATTTAGAATGTTATGATATTCGTGTGAGGTGTGGGTATGTAGCTAGCACACACATACCTCATATGTATACTAATAATACTTATTGGAACCAAGCACAAAAATTCAATCACTTAATAGGTAGGCTGATTAAAAAAATGTAAGATAAAAGGATTAGATATGGGCATTCCACAAGAAGATAACTAAGGATTTATGAAATAAAATTTATTACTAAATTATATTAAAGCATATTATATTGTATTTTTTTTCTTACATAATCAAAGTTTGAAGCATCATTAATTGTTAGGATTATAATGTTACAAAAATTTAACACATTATAAGAATAATGATAATTTTACAAGTTTCAATTCCTAAAAGTCTCCATCAAATATCATTCACCACTTGTTTCTCAAAGTTAATGATTTTTCTCATGATGATTTTTATGAGCTCTTTTGAACTTCCAACATGAACTTGAATCTTAACTTGATGATATTCTTGCTACTTGACGGAAATTTTCTAAATCATCGGTGAACCTCCTTACCTCCTACTTTTGTACTGTCTTTCCCCATAGATGCTATAGTTGTAATCATGCCACAAAAGGAATGAATTACTGTAGAAATGTGGATAAAAGGTTCACCAATCTCAAGAGGTTACCTCTATACAAAATATCCACACACCAAACTCATATCAAAGCTTAATCTAGTCACCCAATAACAATTTCTACATTAAGACAACTATTCAACATTATGGCACATAATATCCCCTCCTTTTAGTTCTTATTTTTATAGTAATTCTCATTTTCTCCACTTGCCTTCCCTAGTGAAATTAAAATTTTCTTAAACCCCAAAATTCTTATTATTCACCTACACTTTCATCAATTTTTTATCAAAGCTCTCTTGAATTTCATTTATTTCTTATTTAAAAAGACTATTTTCCCTAGATATGGATTAATTTTCTTAGAAAATAATGTCTAAATTCACCGATAGGTTTAGCCTCCTTTTTTTGAAATGATTATACCATGAGTATAAATCATAATGGCACACATAACTAGCATGATATGTAAGCATGAGTTCAGGGTATCATGTACAGAGAAACATATAGCTCATTCATTTATTCTTTCAATGTAACCACCATAGCCCAACTCCAATACCGTTATCGTATTTTCATTTCAGATCAATTAAAATTTCACATGAGAAGTAAAATATTTCAATATGAACTTGTAACCATAGCTTGTATAGTTTCTTTGTTTTATATGTATATCATCCATTATGATCCCTTGTAACAAGTCAACATGAAGCATAAGGTACAATAGTGACTTATATATCTTTTTTATTTCAAGAAATGAGAAAAAATATTTAACATAAATCCTTGTATATATATTTATTTATCATATACTACAACTAAAACTATTCCCACAAATATTTTACGAGGGTTCATACAATTTTATTCAATATATGTTACAATTATTCATACACAAAAAGTTATCAACTTGCACACCAAATAAGACATTATGTAGAGACCCATGAAGCATAGGGGATGAAAAATTGAGATACGAATTTATAAGACACCTTCAATAGAGTAGGAAATATTTAACACATCTCATTATCGTATAGAGTGACAATTTTCCTAACTCTCAATAGGTTATTCCTCTGTTTTGAAATCTAATTCACCTCTATGGATTCTCTTTTTAATTTTTTTCCCTTTTTCTTCTTCTTCTTAAAAAAAATGAAAGCTCATTATTACACTAGTATAACTTCAATTCATATTAATACTTATATTTAGACAATATTTTGTCTATTTGGGTGAGGAAACGTGGTAGGGAAAGACAAAAAAACCCAAATATGCCTATGCAAAGCTAAACATTTATAAACAAAAATGGTTGTAATGCTTTTAAATGACATTTGTAATTGCCCGACTAGATTGGTTACTTTTGCGCTCCCGAGCTTAAATTCCAGGATACATTTCACAACCAATTGAGTTCAAGCTTAACTAAAAACCTAATTTCAAACAAGAGCCAACATCAAAAATTTCAAATGACAAGTATGTAACATGTAATCATAATGAATTCTAAGAATAGTAAGCTATTAATTCAAAACCATTAAGACCCCACACTTATCACCATTAATGCACGTATTTTTCTTATATGCCAAGTTCCCACACACCACCAACCTTATCAACATTCATATAACATTCCATATCCAACATATGTCATTTATCATCAACATATGCCATTAATTAAGCCATACCATTTTTTAATGCCATCGAAAGGTGTGATGTTATCATATATTATAGCTATAGCGACCAAAACCTTTTACCATTGATGTCAAAGTTGGAGAGTAGGCAAACATTGAAGATGAAAAAGAGTGATCATACATTGGCTAAAAATCAAAGGAGGAGAGTGACCAAATAGTAGCTTTCTTCTCCCCGATAGGGGTTTCCAAGGGTGGTGTATTCATTGATAAACCACATTGTTTGGTGGTGTTTCCATCAATGCCAAAGGGGATATTTTTAGAAAGTTGGTAGTCCTAATCTAGTGGTTTTCATTAATTTCAATGATGTCAATTTTAGGGGAGATTGTTGATCTTGTTGATGCTTAAGTTGTTATTGATGCCTTGGTTGCTTGTTGAGAAACCCTTTGAACCCATTTTTTTAGGTACTTTCTTAAAAAAATGAAAATTCCTTAGTTGGATAACCCTCTCCAAGGAATTTCCAAAGTTATATGAAACTTGACCTAACTCCAAAGGAATGAAGAAAAAACTAAGCTTGAAGTGTTATAGTTCATGCAAGGTTCTCGTGTTGGTTCTAAGATGGGCCCCTATTTTACCCAAAGATGAAGTTCAAAGGTGTTGATTAGTGAGTGATTGTAGAGTGGAAAAGCCCATGGTTAGCCCCTAGTAGCAATGGGATAGTAGTCGATGTCAAAGGAAACTTCTAGTCTAATAAGATTCCATAATAGGATAGGTGATAAATGATCAAGAGTAACGAAGTGCTCTTGCTCACGGGTGCTTAGCATTGGCACCAAAGTTCCTATCAAACCACCTCTAAATGAAGGTCATAAAAAATATTTTATTGGTGAGTGACAAATGACCGATGCACAAAGTAGGTTTCATGGAGCACATGGAATACAAATGAAAAACTTGTGGCATGGTGACATGGCTATCAAACCCTAAGTTTTAGGTATATTTTCACAAATTTTGTTTTTACAACAACAAATATCCAAATTTTGAGGTGGTAGAGATAGGTGGCAAGCTAATGACTTGGAAACATAGGTGATGATGTGGCACTTTATGGTTGTGACACATGTCATGCATATTTGGACTTTTTAGCTGTACAGTGGCCCTTTTATAAGTGACATGTGGTGGTAATGTGACATAACACATGGAAGAGAGTTAATTTGGAAGGTGATGTGGAAGAGCCTGGGGATAGTTTTTAGAAAGTTGGTAGTGGTAATCTAGTGGTTTTCATTGATGTCAATGATGTCAATTTTAGGGGGAGATTGTTGGTCTCGTTGATGCTTAAGTTGTTATTGATATCGTGGTTGCTTTTTGAGAAACCTATATTTGAAGCGATTTTTACTGTAGGTACTTTCTTAAAGAAAAATGAAAATTCATTAGTTGTATAACCCTCTCCAAGGAATTTCCAAAATTATATGGAACTTGACCTAACTCCAAAGGAATGAAGAAAAAACTAAGCTTGAAGTGTTACAGTTCATGCAAGGTTCTAGTTGTTATTGGTTCTAGCATGGGCTCCTATTTTACTAGTGCCAAAGATGAAGAGAAAAGGTGTTGATTAGTGAGTGAGAAGTTGTAGGGTGGAAAGCCCATGGTTAGATCCCCTAGTAGCAAGGGGATAGTAGTCAGTGACAAATAATTTATCAAACTACCTAGTCTAATAATTTTCTACATAATAGGATAGGCGATAAACGATAAGGAGTAGCCAACAAGATCTTGGTCGCAGGGTGCTTAGCCTTGGCACCAAAGTTCCTATCAAACCACTTGGGTAAATGAAGTTCATACAAAATATTTCAGTTGTGAGTGGCAAATGACATGATGCACAAAGTAGGTTTCTGCATGGAGCACGTGAAATAAAGATGAAAAAATTCTGGCATGGTGACATGGCTATCAAACCCTTAGTTTATTAGGGAAATTTTCAGAATTTTTTTTTTTACAACAACAAATATCCAAAGTTTGATACAGGTGGTAGAGATAGGTGGCAAGCTAATGACTTGGCAACATAGGTGATGATGTGGCACTTTATGGTTGTGACACATGTCATGCATATTTTGACTTTTTAGGTGGAAAAATGGCCCTTTTATGAGTGACATGTGGCGGTAATGTGACATAACACATGGAAGAGAGTTGATGTGGAAGGTGATGTGGAAGAGCCTGGGATTCTTGCTAGGGAATGAATTTTGTAGGATTCCAAAATGTTAGGAAAATTGGCGAAGGAGAGATTTTCAATGTTAGAGTTCAAGAAATAGGTATTTGGGCTCATCTAGTCTATGTGGCACCACATTACATGGGGGGCACACTCGACAAATCCTAGACCCCCATCCCCCACCATCGCTAAAGTCTAAAAAAGGAGGGGGACCTTGAAGTGGCTTCAATGTCATTGGATTCTGCCTAGAAAATGGGATCATATAGAACACAATGATAAGGTGGGGCCAACTTAATTATTCATACATTAGAAATTTAAGCCTTGCTCTCATTAGATTTTGGTTACTTGATGGGTCCCCAAAATGAAGTTTCATCCATTGATGTAAATTGAAGTGGTTTTTTCACCTGTGGAAGGTGTTGGCTATTTAATTTAGAGCTAATTACCTTATTTTTTTATGATTGTGGTTTGGGAACATGGTGATGTGCACCTAATAATTGAAATGTAATGGGATGCAAAAATAAAAATTTGGCAGTTGAGCACCAAAATATTTTTAATGCACTAAATTTTGTTCTATGAGAAACCTTTCATGACAACATATATAACAAGAATAAAGGAAACATTAAACTATGCATGTTCCCATGTAGAAATGAGTGAAATAACTAGTGTTAACATAGAGTTGAATGAGATTCTCGATCAGGATGAGGAGAAAATAGGGGATAATAACTATAGAAGAAAATGATTGTAGATTAATAAAAAAATTAATTTAATTAGTGAAAAAATAAAAAAATTGTTGCAAAAAACAGTGAGTAGATATAAAAATTAATCAATTGTTTCATAAATATTTTAATGGTTGTGGATCTGAGTTCGAAAATGAATGAAAAATGGATTTGAGTGGCTACATAATTTGATGTAATATGATTTTGGAGCTCCAATTTACATAATAAAAATGAATTTGTGGTTTTCTCCCATATGGGTTTCCACGTTAATTCCCTATGTCCAAAATATTATGCGAATGGTGCATTATTTTTTTGTTGATTTCCTTTGATTGGTTAAATAATTGTGAAATTTTTTATAATAGTAATTCACCCCACTTCTTAGTTTTTCTTTGATTCCAACCATCATCATTATGCAACAAGAAATCCCATTAAGTGAGCTTGTTTCTACTCAAGGTTAGAAAGTAGTTGAAGTAGGTCACCAGTAAGGAAGTCAAGGAGGAAACCAAATATGGATGGTTTGCAAGGGAACTCAAAAATATCTTGCCACTATCTTTAATGGTTATCATAATAAGAGAGAAGAGGTTGCAACATGGTTTTTGGAAATGAGAAAGTACCTTTAGCTGCATGATTATTCCTGCAATTGAGAGGCAAGGATTTCCATATATCACTTGAAGGAAAAAAAAAAAATTATGGTGGGATTTTCTGAAGGAAGTAAAACAACTATATGAAATATGATTTCATGGAATAAATTCAAAAATTATTTTCAAAGAAAGTACTTGTATGAAGATTACTATGGTAGAAAAAAATAGGACTTATTTTAACTAAGGTTGGGGAATAAGACAATGCAGGAATATGGCTATAATTTCATTTAGTTAATGATGTAGGTATATTTTATCAAAAATGAAAATTTGGAGATACAAATATATGTGAGTGGATTACCGCCATTCTATGGAGATAAGATTAAATTTGATGAGCCATAGAGTTTGCATGAATCTACAAGGAAGGAATAGGGGTCTCAAAAATCCATTCTTTAACAAAAATTGTTACAAAAAATATAAAACTTGGCTATGTCATAGTCAACCAAAAAGTGTTAATTTGTTGAATTAGAGACCAAAATTTTAACCCGTTAGTTGTTGTGGCTGTGAAGGAGAGCACAAGTATAGATATTTCCCACACAAACAAGGAAAAATGAAGGTTTTACATTAGATCCAAAGAGTTGATACAATGCAGGACGTGGGAAGAAGCATGTCCAAGATATATAAAACATTAGAAAACATACATGTTGAGGACTAGACACACATGGTTGAAGTGGAAGTTAAGTTAAATAATCAACCCATTTCTATTTTAATTTATTTTGGAGCTGCGCATTGTAATCTTAGTGTTGAGTTGGATGGAAATTTTAAATTGAATAAGACCAATAATAGTAGGACATGGTTATTTTAGTTAGCCAATGGAGATAAAATATGAATAACTGAACTAGTGAAAGAATGCCCCATCAATATGAATGGGATAGAAACAATTAAATATTTAAATATAATACTACTATGGTCAATAATTTCATAATTGGAATGTATCAACTAGAAAAGCATCATGCATTACTAGACTATTACAACAAAACATTCACTTGCTTAGAAAAAAAAGGAAAACAAAGGAAAGTGGAGGGGATACCAAGGCCAATTTTTGTTAGGGAGATATCAAATATGTAGCTGAAAAATAATTTCAGAAAAGGGCGTCAAATTTATGCTTCCGATTGGAGGAGATAGTTGATGATCAATAACCAAGTATGGGGAATCACCAGGTAATTGAGGTGTTTGAATATGTGTTTTTTGTAGAAATTCCTTGTAGATTCAAACAACTAATTGTAATTTAAACAATAGACTTGAATCTACCGTTATGTTGTGCTATGCAACAACTCCCCCATTTATATTTTTAAATTAATCTAGAGCTTTAATAAATATAAATGAGGACACTTCTTAAAATGTATTTTTCATTTTAGATTAAAAATCAAAACTCAAAAAACATTATCGATTTTATTAAATAAAAAACATAAGAAACAAAAATAAATTAATAAAAACATCCTTGAAATTACTACCACATCGCAAATCGCATCCCCCATGATCTTTTCTCATTAGAAGATAAATAACAAAACAACAAATCCCAATTTTACGATCAACGATAGAGTTTCTGACGACAGCATAAATCACACATCACGAATAAATATTTAAAACTTTAAGAAAACTTTACCAAAGTTCCGATATTGCAACAACTATGATTTTCCGATATTCCAATACTACGATTTTGCAATTTCGCAATATCACAAAATCGCATATCGCATAAACAACATGTAATGTGCTTCATAAAGATAGATTCAAAAGGCACGATGCGATGATTTGATAGGTTTTAATAAAAAAAATTACGTGAAAATAAATCATGTCAGAAACGATTAAGTGTGTTTTATCATCCCAATGCAAATATTTATTGTTTGGTTACGGATAATTAATGGAACAACTGCTTCCTGGATATTTTATTTTCGAATTGTTCATTTCAAATATATCTTCCATCATTTGATCATTACTCTATTTTAATAGGGATTTTCCTTCAAGATATGTCCATCTGCAAAGTAATGCAAAAGCACATCAAACAGACTGTTGCAGAAGAGGAATACACAGAAATGTCGTCGATAGTCTTAGATACAGTCTGCACTACCGATGGAGGTACCAAAAAGTGGCAAGCTATCTATATCATTCTTGAGGACAAATAACCTGAAGTAGTTGTGGTCAAGGCAACTGTTGATGATGCAACACCTTCAAATTTACAGTTTAAAGATATTGCATGCTCCTTACTTCATTGGATAGCAGCAAGGGCCACTCTTCTACCATATACTGTCATGATTAGGTGGGTGCTAGACAATTCAACAATCAAGGATAGACGATTAAGAACTACTAAGAATGAGATCTTAGGTTCTTTCAGAGCTGAAGATTTGAAAGCCATGTACAAGCTACCCGACCCACAAGACATCTATGATAATAGTTTTGTTGAGAAATTTACAAAGAACAATGAGGATCCTTTCAAGAAAATCCAAGGTTGGAGGAAACTAGATAACAAGTTCAAACATGAGAAATCAGGTATGTATCCTATCGCCTCACTGTAAAATCCCTACAATTTTGCGGCCATGATGCTATGCAGATTATATGGTCTCCCTGATAATACCAAATTCTCCATAAATTGGCTTCCCCTGATTAATTCCTGTGTTAATTCCCACATCATGAATTGGGCAACCATTCTTTCTGAAAATCTAGCTAAAGCGATTAATGAATATCACTAAACAAGAGCTTCTTCCTCCAAGCCCGTCCCCCAATTTTTCATGAGTGCATATATTTTTGATGCTATTTATTTTTCCACCAATTTTATAGTTATGGGTTGGAAATGGACTCCTGAGGATCCCACCCCTATTCGTTTGAGTCATAAAGAGATATGGGAGCATAATTATGCACCACATTTTCATAAGCCGTGTTATGGAGTTGTATTACCATTACATCAATTTATGTTTGACATAGTGAGCCCTAGGTTCACTAAGGAAGCCCTTGCAGACCTTCAAATGATAGGGAGATGTTTTATTGAAGAATAATTTTCATATATCATAGTATTTGGAAGCTCCGCTCCCCCACATATTCTTCCTTTGTATGTTTCTAATAAATTAATGGCGAGAAAAGTCGCTCACCAAACTGTTGGTAATGGACTCACTAAATATTTGAAGGTTAGTAAAAATTCCTTATGGCCAAGTTTTCCAATTCAATGTGGTACATTAACCCTTAGCAATTTCAATCATGCATTGAAAGAATGTCAAAATATTGAGCTTTTGAAGCTCCCCGTTTTACCTCAAGGTAGTTCGACCCAGAGAAGATTGCTAACAAGTTTACTTAGTCAGCTAAATTCAACCCTATCATACACACAAATGATAGATTTGAAGACATTTTGCAATCTGGTAGAACTTTTGAAGAAGTTAAATATTTTGTCAAATTGAATCTAAATCTAGAAGAATTACACAGATTCAATGAATATAGAGAACAAAGACTCAGATGTATTCCTCAAAATGTCTTGGTTACTAGTTATATAACTGAAGCAAGCAAAGAAATCATAACAAAACAAACAGATTCATAGAATCAGAGTGAATTAGATAAATTCTGGATTTCAGCTAGCAACACATTGATAAATACCCCAGAGGTATCATCTTCACAGAAAGATACATAATTTCACACTCCAAAGGGACAAATAGTTTCAACAAAATAAATCATTGAAACTCCTAGGATAACCTCCCAAGATATAGAAGTCATTCTTGTATTTCCTACTGATGAGATTGTTCTAAAGGTAGCTAATATCCCTCCATTGAATGTATTCTAAAACCCTCTTCATAAAGTTATAGTAAGGAAACAAAGAAAAAGGAGAAGGATTGAAACACCTCCAAGAAATGAAGTTATGGAAATTGTATGGAAAGACACTCCTTCAAATCCAATTGAAAATATGACTCGACTATCAAAATTTTCTAGAGCATACACTACTGCAACGATGGATAAGGCAATCGAAGTATACATTTTGGTTCAAGAAAAAGATGATAAGATCATGCAGCTACAACGACAGGCTTGGATGAAGAAAGGAACACATTCTAAATCGATCACGTAATTGAAGCGACTCCTCAAATTTCCTTGATATATGGAAGTGCTTAAGATAAGTCATGAAAATGAATTATCTACCAAAAACATACGATCAAAGAATTGAAGAAGATATTACAAAATATGAAGGTATTCCTACGCAAGGAATTAATAGAGCATTGACAATCAATGCCTTCCTCTCAAAACAAAAAAACTTGTTTATCTTACAAATATGGACATAATCACACACTTGGAAATCAGTGAATAATTGACCAAAAGTCATTGACAAGAATTGAGTTTAATGAACTCGATACCAAATTTTCAGATATCGTATCAGGGATTCGGGAGGAAGAAGCCTATCTCAAGTCTCCCAGATGAATTTTTTAAAGATATCCTTTTCTTGGTAAGGATGCACATGGAAAACATGCACAATTTGGCTATAACCCGGACTGACAAGCATATCCGGAGTATGGTCAAAATGATCAACCACATGTTGCATACCTCCGGTTTAATTAAAGAAGGAAATCACAAATCGATTCCTGATCTCAAAAATTTAGAGCAAAGTTGGAAAAACACAGGTCAACTCCGAGAACAAACACTTGCACAGCTGAAAAATACTGATTAGGAAGCATATTAGCAACTATTGGTTAATCCTCATAGTCAAATAATGACATTGAATTTTTCTCTGGATTCCATACAGAAAATGCACCACTTTTACTTGATGCTATATTTACTGTACAGATGAAGACACAATTCAGGATGCCTCCACAAGTTCAACCAATGTTCGATATTTGTGAACAGAAAAGCAGAGCTGACAGTAATCTATCATCGGGCATGATTATAAGTTAGTTTGTTTTTGATAATTTCAATTTTAGCAATTAGATACTAGGAATGAGGAAGGTTGTTTGAAACCATCTCATAAGATATTTTGTATAATATATTTTTGTAGGTAGTTAATACAGTATTTAAACCCTTTTCATGCATTTAGAGAAGGGTCCAAAATTTTTATTAAGAACATTTACAAAGAATGATTTATTTTAAGTTTGTGGATGCCTTGATAAAATGATGGAACACGATCTTTTCAATTATATATCATTTTTTTTATCACTGTTGGTGCAATTTTGTATTCTCTGAATGACTTATTGATAGAAGAATTGATTGTGGCTTATTATCGTTGATCAGATGTATAGGACAACACACATTTGGTACTATTATCATGTATGCTAAAATATGTTTTAAACATTAGTGATAAGTCTAACTTTCATGAATTATGTATGAAATCAATTATCTCTATTTGAAATATCAGTTGCACTATTGTACAATATAAAAATAGAAATTGATTTGTTTTATATATGATTATCATAATATATGCGATATGTTTCACATTTTCTTTTGATTAACTATTTTTTCAAAATGATTATATTACAAAATTATTAATTCTATTAAGTCTGTGATTGATCTAAATCATCACAGACTGAATAGATATCATTTTAGATCGCATAAAATTAGCATTATCCCGGGTTAAATTAGATCAAATTTAATTCAAAGTTTTGCATTTTAGAATAAAGTAGTTTTAGTTTTTAGTTATTCTTCATGCAAATCATTTGAGAGAAACCAAAAAATCATATAAAACCCAAATCTGGGAAATTTGTCCCATTACACCCAGTCGGAGCCACTATCCCAAATGGAAAAGGAACTGCTTTAAGGTCCAGACTGGGTGGTTATCCCCCTTGTTGTTGCCACGGATTTCTGAGGCCTCAACATTTTTGGCGCTAAAAGGAGGGCCTGAATATGAATGGCATACAAAACTAAACCTCAAACTAGAAGCCCTCATAAGAGTCAATCTCCCCAAAAGCATCCTACATCTTCCCGATCAAACTCTAAATCACCAACTCAGAAATCGGAAATTGTAGAAACTTTCCCCTCATCTCCTGAAATATCTTGATAGACATCTATTTAGAATTCACTCCCGAGTCTCCCAAAGTTCATTCTTTAATTTAGAAATTTGATCTGGGGATGCTATCAACCAGTCCTTGTGAATAATAATAGATTGTG
>JAXQQM020057771.1:0-105130 GCA_034641835.2 Pinus albicaulis
TAACCTTAAACTTAACCTCACTGACATTAACCTAAATAAACCCTTAAGGTTAGGGTAAAGTTAAAGTTAAGGTTAAGGTCAAGTTCAAGGTTAAGGTTAAGTTTGGTTAAGGTAAGGTTATGGTTAGGCTAAGGTTAAGGTTAAGGTTAGGTTAATGTTAAGATAAGGTTAAGGTTTAGGTTTAGGTTAAGGTTAAGGTTAGGTTAATGTTAAGATAAGGTTAAGGTTTAGGTTAAGGTTAAGGTTAGGTTAAGGGTAAATTCAAGTTTAAAGTAAAGGTTAAGGTTAAGCGTAAGGTTAAGGTAAGGGTAAGGTTAACGTTACATTAATGTAATGGTTATGGTTAAGGTTAGGGTTAAGGGTAAAGTCAATGTTAAGGTTAGGTTAAGGTTCAAGTTATGGGTTTAGTCAGTTTAAGGTTATGTTAAGGTATAGGTTAAGGTTAAGGTTAAGGGTTTGGTCAAGGTTAAGGTTAGGTTACAGTTAAGGTCAAGGTTAAGGTTAGGTTAAAGTTAAGGTTAAGGTAAAGTCAATATTAATGTTAAGGGTTTGGTTAAGGTTAAGGTTATAGTTAAGGTCAAGGTTAAGGTTATGTTTAAGGTTAAAATTAAGGTTAGGTAAAGGTTAATGTTAAGGGTATTTTATAGTGAATGTTAAGGTTAAGACCCATAACCTTAAACCTTAACCTTAAGCTAACCTTAAACTAAAACTGAAACTAACCTAACCTTAACCTTAACTTTACCCTTAACCTTACCTTAACCATAACCTTAACCTTACCATTAACCTTTTCTTAACCTTACCTTAACCATAACCTTAACCTTGACCTTAACTTTAACCTAACCCTAACCTTAACCTAACCTTTAGGTTAAGGTTAAGGTTAACGTTAAGATAACTTAACCAAACCATTAACCTTAACCTTAACTTTAGCCTTAACACTTAACATTAACCTTACTCTCTTAACCTTAACCATAAACTTAACATTAACCTTAACCGTAACCCTAACCTTGACCATTATTTACCTTAACCTTAATCTTAACCTTTACCCTAACCCTAACCTTGACCAAACCCTTAACCTTAACTTTACCCTTAACCTAACCTTAACCTTAACTATAACCTAGCCCTAACCATGACCAAACCCTTAACCTTAACCTTAACCTGACTAAACTCGTAAACTTAAATTTAACCTTGCCTTAACCTATCTTTAACCATAACCTTCCCCTAACCTTAACCCTAAACTTACCCTAACCCTACCCCTAACCCTAACCTTGACCAAACCCTTAACCTTAACCTTAACTTTTACCTAACCTTAACCTTAACCTTACCCTTAACCTTCACCTTAACCTTAAGCTTAACCTTAACCTGACTAAACACGTAACCCTTAACCTTAACCTTACTCTTAACCTTCACCTTAACCTTAACCTTGACTTTACCCTTAACCTAACCTTAACCTTAAATATAACCTAACACTAACCTTGACCTTAACTTTACCCTTAACCTTGACCTTAAGCTTATTCTTGACCTTGAACTTAACCTAACCTTAACCTTAACCTTAACCTTAACCTTATCTTACCCTTAACCTAACCTTAACGTTAACTATAACCTAACCCTCACGTTAACCTAACCTTAACCATAAGCTTAAACTTAACCTAACGTTAACCTTCCCCTAACCTTAACCCTAACCTGAACCTTAACTTTACCCTTAACCTAACCTTAACCTTCACTTTATCCTTAACTTAACCTAACCTAAACCTTAACCTTAACTAAACCCTGAACCTTGACTTTAACCTTAACTGTAACCTTAACCTTAACCTAACTAAGCTTGTAACCTTAACCTTAACCTAACCTTAGCCTTGACCTTATCTTAATCTAACCTTAACCTTAACCTAACCCTAACCTTGATCAAACCCTTAACATTAACTATAACCTAACCCTAACCTTAACCTTAACTTTACCCTTAACCTTGACCTTAACCTAACCTTAACCTTAACTTTACCCTTAATCTGATCTGAACCTTCACCTAACCTTAACCTTGACTTTACCCTTAACCTAACCTTAACCTTGACCTTAACTATAACATAACCCTAACCTTGACCAAACCTTAACCTTAACCTTAACGTAGTCTTAACCTTAACCTTGAGGAAACACTTAACCTTAACCTTAACCTAACCCTATCCAAGGTTAAGGATAAGGTTAAGGTTAGGTTAAGGGTAAAGTTAAGGTTTGGTCAAGGTTAGGGTTAGGTTATATTAAAGGTTAAGATAAGGTTAAGGTTAAGGTTAAGGGTAAGGTTAGGTTAAGGGTAAAGTTAAGGTTAAGGGTAATGGTAAGGTTAAGGTTAAGGTTAAGATCAAGGTCAAGGTCAAGATTAAGGTTAAGGTTAGGTTCAGGGTAAAGTTAAGGTTAAGGTGAAAGTTGAGGGTAAGGTTAAGTTTAAGGTTATGAGTTTAGTCAAGATAACGTTAAGGTTAAGGGTTTGGTAATGGTTAGGGTTAGGTTATAGTGAAGGTTAAGGTTATGTTAAGGGTAAAGTCAAGGTTAAAGTTAGGGTAAGGTCAAGGTTAAGGGTAATGTCAAGGTTAAGGTTAAGTTAAGGGTAAAGTCAAGGTTAAGATTAGGTTAAGGTTAAGGGTAAAGTCAAGGTTAAGGTTAGGTTAAGGTTACATTTAGGTTATGGTAATATTAGGTTAAGGTTAAGGTTAAGGTTATTGTTAATGTTCAGGGTTTGGTCAAGGTTAGGGTTAGGTTATGGTTAATGTTAAGGGTTTGGTAAATGTTAGGGTTAGATTATAGTTAAGGTCAAGTTTATGTTTAAGGGTAAGGTTATAGTTAGGTTAAGGTTAAGGATAAGGTTAGGTTAGGTTAAGGTTAAGTTAAGGTTAGGTTAAGGTTAAGGTTAGGTTAAGCTAAGGTTAAGGTCAAGGTTAAGGATAAGGTTAAGGTTAGGTTAAGGTTAAGATTAGGTTTAGGGTAAAGTTAAGGTTAAGGTTAGGTTAAGCGTAAAATTAAGGTTAAGGTTAGGGTTAATGTTAGGGGAAGGTTAAGGTTAATGTTAAGGTTAAGGTTAAGGGTTTGGTCAAGTTTAGGGTTAGGTTATAATTAAGGTTAAGGTGAAGGTTAAGGGTAATGTTAAGGTTAAGGTGATAGGTTTAGTCAGGTTAAGGTTAAGGTTAAGGGTTTGGTCAAGGTTAGGGTTAGGTTATGGTTAAAGGTAAAGTTAAAGTTAAGGTTAGGTTAAGGTTAGGGTAAGGTTAAGGGTTAAGGTTAACTTAACATTAACCTTAACCTTAACCGGACTAAACCTGTAACCTTTACCTAAACTTAACCTTGACCTAACCTTAACCTTAAGCTTGAGCTTACTCTTAACCTTAACTTTATCCTTACCCATTAACCTTAACCTTACCATAACTTTAACCTTAAACTTAACCTTAACCTAACCTTAACCTTGACCTTGACCTTAAACTTAACCTTCACCCTTAAACTTATGTTCACCTTAACCTAACCTTAACCTTTACCTAACCTTAACCTTAACCTTGACCTTGACCTTAACCTAAGTTAAGTTAAGGTTAAGGGTTTGGTCAAGTTAATGTTAGGTTAAGGTTAAGGTTAACGTTAAGGGTTTGGTTAAGGTTAAGGTTAATGTTAAGGGTTTCGTCAAGGATAGGGTTAGGTTATAGTTAAGGTTAAGGTCAAGGTTAAGGATAACCTTAACCTAACCTTCCCCTAACCTTAGGGAAAGTTAAGGTTAGGGTTAAGCAGTTAAGGTTAGGTTGAGGCAAAGTCAAAGTTAAGGTTAGGTTAAGGGCAAAGTTAAGGTTAGGGTTATGGTTAACATTACCCTTACCTTAAACTTACCCTTAACATTAACCCTAACCTTAACCTTAACCTTAACCTAATCCTAACCTTAATTTTACCCTTAACTTACCCTTAACCTTGACTTTACCCTTAGCTTAACGTTAACCTTACCCTGAACCTTAACCTTACCCTCAACATTGACCTTAACCTTAACTTAACCTAAACATTAACCTTGACCTTACCATTAACCTTATATTAATCTTAACCTTCCCAAACCCTTAAGGTTAGATTAACATCAAGGTTAAGGTTAATGTTAGTTTAAGTTTAGGTTAAAATTTTGTCAAGGTTAGGGTTAGGTTAAGGTTAAGGTCAAAGTTAGGTTATAGTTAAGGTTAAGGATAAAGTCAAGGTTAAGGTTACGTTAAGGGTAAGGTCAAGGTTAAGGTGATGTTAAGGGTAAGGTTAAAGATAGGTTAAGATTAAGGTTAATTTAAGGTTAAGTTTAGGGTAAGGTTAAGATTAAGGTTAAGGTTAAGGGTTTGGTCAAGGTTAGGGTTAGGTTATAGTTAAGGTCAAGGTTAACGTTAGGTTAAGGTTAAGGTTAAGGGTTTGGTCAAGGTTAAGTTTAAGGGTAAGGTTAGGTTAAAAGTTAGGTTAAGGTTAAGGTTATGTTAAGGTTATGATTAGAGTGAAGGTTAAGGTTAAGACCCGTAACCTTAAGCTAACCTTGACCTTAAATATAACCTTACCGTAACCTTAACCTTCACTATAACCTAACCTTAACCTACACCATAACCCTAACCTTGACCAAACCCTTAACCTTAACCTTAACCTGAAACTTTACCTAACCTTAACTTTAACCTTAACCTTGACTTTACCTTTAACCTAAAATTAACCTTGACCTTAACTATAACCTAACACTAACCTTCAACAAACCCTTAACCTTAACCTTAACCTTACATTAACCTTGACCTTAAATTTAACCTTATCTTACCCTTAACCTAACCTTAACCTTACTTATAACCTTAAACTTAAGGTTATGGTTAGGGTAAGGTTAAGACAATGTTAAGGGTAAGGTTAAGGTTAACGTTACGTTAAGGTTATGGTTAAGGTAAGGTTAAGGATAAATTTAAGGTTAAATTTAGGTTAAGGTTAAGATAAGGTTAATGGTAAGGTTAATGTCAAGGTCAAGGTCAAGGTAAAGGGTAAGGTTGGGGTAAGATTAAGGTTATGTTAAGGTTACTATTATAGTGAAGGTTAAGGTTAAGACCCATAAAATTAACCTAACCTTAACTTTAACTATAACCTAACCCTAACCCTAACCTTAACCTTAACCTTATCTTAACCTTAACCTTCACTATAACTTAACCTTAATCTTGACCTTAGCCAAAACCATAACCCTAACCTTGACCAAACCCTTAACCTTAACATTAACCTTAACCTTTACCCTAACCCTAACCTTAACCTTAACCTTCGCTTTACCCTTAACATAACCTTAACCTTGACCTTAACTATAACCTAACCCTAACCTTGACCAAACCCTTAACCTTAACCTTAACCTAACCTTAACCTTGACCTACTCTTAACCTTGACCTTAACTTTAACCTTATCTTACCCTTAACCTAACCTTAGCGTTAACTATAACCTAACCCCGACCTTAACCTTAACCTAGCCTTAACCTTGAGCTTAACTATAAGCTAACACTTACCTTGACCAAACCCTTAACATTAACCTTAACCTAACCTTATCCTTGACCTTAACTATAACCTAACGCTAACCTTGAAAAAACCTTAACCTAATATTAACCTTAACATAACCTTAACCATGACTTTACCTTAACCTAACCTAAACCCCTTAACCTTGACCTTAACCTTCCCATAACCATAACCTTAACCTTGACTTTACCGTTAACCTAACCTTAACCTTAACCTGACTAAACCCGTAACCTTAACCTTAACCTAACCTTAACCTTGACCTTAACTATAACCTAACCCTAACCTTGACCAAACGTTAACCTTAACCTTAAATTAACCTTAACCTTAACCTTAACCTTCCCATAACCTTAACCTTAACCTTAACCATAACTTTACCCTTAACCTTAACATTAACCTTAACTACAACCTAACCCTTGTTATCACCCTAGTAATTCTTATGTCATGGGATTTTGGGTTATAGTTAAAGAAAACCAAGGGTAACCAAGAACCTCTTTTGAAATCTAGGATCCGGCCTTCCTAAATTCTGGAGAGGGATCTCTCCTCAAGATTTAGCTTGATTTTTGTTATAAGATTTTAGGCTAGGTATGATTGGACAATTTGTTTGTTTTGAAAGTTTGGTGGGAATAAAAGGTACTTCAAGGTAAACCACAGAGGAATCTACCATACCATTGGGCTATGTAGTCAACTTCTTGGTAAGAAGAGCTGGGAAATAAGGTCAGAAAAGAAAATGTACAAAGGGCAAGGTAGATGACCTTCAAAGGGTTTTGAAATAGGATTTTTGATGAAATGAAAAGATTTGAACAAAAGGTAAATTAAGAATCCTTAAGTTACAGAAATGAAGACAAAAGAAAGGGGTCAAACAGGAACTAAGAGAATTTAAGAATTCTTAAGTCCGGTTATCAGCAGGAAACATATCGATGAATAACTAGTAAAAAACAGGGAGCTTTTGACACTAATCCTGTATAAATCCTCCTAGTCAATCATTCAAGACAGAAAACATGTAAATGTATGTATGGAACTTAGAAAGATAAACAGTGAAAATAGGAAAATACTTGACTTATCTGATCAACACAATAATCCTAAGTTATGATGTCTGTTTGACTTAGCTCCAGTTTCCTACTTTACAAATCGACTCACACAAAATCCAATGTATTCAGCAAAAATTTCTATAGTATTCCTGACAAATTTTATTCCACCCTTAATACTTCAAAAAGAGAAGTATTTATACAAAAATTATTACAAAATATCTGAGAGACATGTAGGAATATCTCTTGGAAAAATAAATATTATTACATAGAAAGAGGGGCAGCTGCAAAAAAAACTGGCAAGATGTCCTCTTATCAATAAAAAATAGGACTAATTATCTTAGCTTATTGATTTGTTGTAGTTGCTTGCTAGTACTTGGAAACAATATCTGTTAGAAGATAACTTGGAAGACACTCTTTCCAATTCACATTCATTAACCTGTGCTTTATCTCTGATACTCTTTACGTTGTTTTCTTACTTCTTTACTATTGTAAAATAAGGAATAATCTATAGTAAAAAAGGCATTTTGAATGATTCTCTTTGACTCTGATCATTTCCCTGATACACTTTAATTGCAACTCTTACCCTTTAGGCAATAGTAATATTCTGCTTTTCATGTAATTTTCTGCTCTGTTTGCAAACCTTTATATCAAATCAGTGAATTCCTACCATTGTTCTGCACTGGTAATTCTCATGTTCTTCAATTTCCTGTAACTCTCATTCACCTCTTTATACTTAACAAAGTTGGGCTTGACAATGAAGATGTGTTTAATTTAATTTTTCAAAAAAAATAAGTTCTCAAAGTACTCTAAAATAACTTTTCCAGTTGGGGAACCTTGTGGTAAAGGTTTGATGGCCTACTCTTTGGCATGAGCCCTGATTTTTATATCATAATCCTTCTGCACCATTAAATTTTCATTCAAGGCATGAATGTCTGGAAGGCTTGCTTGTGTCAGTATAGTGTATTTGGCCCAAAACCTTGTCTTTGACAAGTTCATGTCTTTACATCTTTCCTCAAAATTACTCATCATATTCCTCTTATTTACGAATTTCTTGATTTGTAGTATGCTTTCAGTCCTATCCTAAATTTTTAGCTCTTCAAGCTCCTCTTTGTTTTTGTTGTTAAAAAATGTAATAAGTTTCAAATATTAAGATGGTTTGTCAGCCAGTTCCTCTTTTGTCTTCTGAATTTCTATTTGTGCTGCCTTGAGCAAATCCTTCTGTTCATAAATGATTTGGATTGAAGGCCATTGTAGATGTATGCCTTGAATTATGTTGTCCCATAAATAATTATTGATATATAATACTTGTTCACTAAGATTAACCTATTGCTGTAGAATCTTCACATATTCTTGAAGTCTGTTGGCTCTCTGATCATGTCCCTCGGATGTAATCAATGCATCTCTATTTGATGTTTCAAGAGTTTGAATGGCGCTTTTCAAGTTGATTATCTCTTTATTATTTAGGGACATATCTTCCATAGCCTTGAATATGTTAGTTGTTTCACCTGTTTGATTTACTTGTGATGTAGATGATGAAGTGGCAAAAATATATTTAGATGTAATCGAAACTGCAGTTGCCAATACTCATTTTGGTGCTAAATTTTCTACCAATGTAGAAGGAACAACAGTACTGACAACATCAAAATCATCTATTTCTACAGATCTCCAACAAGTTTTGGACAATCATTCCAAGGTGTTTTAAACTCCCAAAGAACTCCCACCTATTCGCGATCATGATCATGCTATTCATCTGATTCCAGGAAGTGTTCCTCCAAACATCAGGCCTTATAGATATCCTTACATCCAAAAGAGTGAAATTGAACGTATGATTGCAGAAATGTTAGAGGCGAGTATAATTCAACCTAGTCAAAGTTCTTTCTCCGCTCTTGTAGTATTGGTACACAAGAAGGATGGATCACGACGAATGTGTCCGGATTATAGGGAGCTCAATAAGCTCACCATTAAAGATAAATTTCCCATTCCTATGATTGATGAATTATTGGATGAATGACATGGATAAATTTATTTTGCCAAGTTGGATCTTCGTTCAGGATATCATCAAATTAGAATGAAGACTGAATATATTCCAAAAACAACATTTCGAACTCATGAGGGTCATTATGAATTTTTGTTCATGCCTTTTGGCCTTACCAATGCACCTTCTACATTTCAAGGGTTGATGAATTCCATTTTCAAACCCTTCCTTAGAAAATTTGTGCTAGTATTTTTGATGATATACTAATCTACAACAGGTCTTGGAAGGATCATGTTCAACATGTTGACAGGGTGCTCAAACTATTGCAAGAGAAACAATTATATGCAAAAACATCCAAATGTTTCTTTGGAGTACAAGAGGTGGAATATCCGGGTCATATTGTATCTCACAAGGGTGTTAAGGTAGACCCTAACAAAATTAAAGCCATTAAGGAATGGAAAGTCCCCACAACCATAAAGCAGTTGTGAGGATTTCTCGGGTTAACAGGGTATTATCGCATGTTTGTTAAGAATTATGGGAGAATAGCAGCACCTCTAACAACATTATTGAAGAAAGATGCATTTTCATGGACTCCTGAAGCAACTAAGGCCTTTAAACGTCTTAAAGAGGCAATGTGCCTAGCACCGGTCTTAGCTACACCAGACTTTACAAAAACCTTTATTGTGGAATGTGATGCCTCAGGAAATGGAATTGGTGCAGTTTTAATGCGGGAAAGAAGACCCATTGCTTTTGAAAGTCGTCCAATCAAAGGAAAGTATTTACAGAAACCTATTTATGAGAAGGAAATGTTAGCAATACTGCATGCACTAAAGAAATGGAGAACTTACCTAATGGGAAAACACTTCAAGGTAAAAACTGATCATGATAGTCTTAAACACTTTTTGGAACAAAGACTATCGTCAGAAGAGCAGCAAAAATGGGTCACAAAGATGTTGGGTTATGACTTTGAAATAATCTACAAAAAGGAAAGCTTAATGTTGTTGCAAATGCACTCTCAAGAAAGAATGAAGAGGTGGAAGCATTGCTTTGTGCCATTTCTATTATCCAACCAGATTGGATAACTAAAACAAGAGATGAATGGAAGAAGGACAAAGATGTATGGACACTCATTCAAAAGTTGCAGCAAGATCCTAGTACATCTGATACATTTAGTTGGAAAAATTATTGCTTATGGTACAAAGATCGCTTATATCTTTGTAATAAGTCCCAACTAAAACAAAAGATTCTTCTAGAATTGCACACTTCTCCTTTAGGAGGACACTCAAGATTTTTAAAAACTTACCACAGGGTGAAGAAAGAATTTTTTTTGGATGGCCTTAAATCTAATATTCAAAATTTTGTGGCGGAATGTTTGGTTTTCCAGCAGAATAAAGTGGAGACAATTAAGACCCCAAGACTTATACAACCTTTATCCATTTCAAGTCAACGTTGGGAGGAGATTTCAATGGATTTTATCACAGGTTTACCTAAGTCCGAAGGAAAGAATGTCATCATGGTGGTAGTTGATAGAATTACCAAGTATGCACACTTTTGTGCATTATCTCATCCATTTAAAGCAAGTACAGTTGCTACTACATTTATGGATAGAATTCAAAAGCTACATGGAAGCCCAACGGTTATTGTGAGCGAAAGAGATCCCATTTTTACTGGAAATTTTTGGACGAAGTTATTTTCTTGTTTGGATACTCAATTACCTCATAGCTCATCTTATCATCCTCAATTTGATGGTCAATCTGAGATAGCAAATAAATTTTTGGAAGGATATCTTCGTTTTTTTCTATCTGATAAACAAACACAATGGGTCAAGTAGTTACCTCTCGCTGAATGGTGGTATAACACTTCCTTCCAGACTATAGAAAAAATGACCCCATTTATGGCACTTTATGGATATCATCCACCATCGATCACATCATCTTTAAGGGAAAATTTGAAGGTTCAAGCAGTGGAAGATCACATCGAGCATCAGCAATAAGTTCTCCAACTCTTAAAGGATAACCTGAATTTGGCACAAAATCGAATGAAACAACAGGCAGATCAACATCGTAGCGAGAGAAGTTTTGATGTAGGAGATTGGGTATTTTTACGGCTACGACCATACAAACAAATGTCCCTCAAGCAAGCAAAGAAGGATAATAAATTATCGCCAAAGTACTATGGTCCTTACAAGGTGTTGCAAAAGATTGGTACTATGGCATACAAATTGGAGCTTCCTGCTTCTTCGCGAGTACATCCAGTTTTACATGTTTCATGCTTAAAGAAGGTTATAGGTGAAAATCTTCCAGTTCAAACAATATTGCCAGAACTTGATGAGGAAGGAAAAATCATATTGGAACCGGAAGCGGTCACGGAAACAAGAACTCGGCAACTACGGAATCGATCAATTTCAGAGTATCTCATCAAGTGGAATAACTTACCCACTGAAGATTCTACATGGGAGGATGAGAATTTTATACAGAAGCACCCAGAGCTACTCAAGCGTTGAGGACAACACTTTTTGAAGGAGAGGGGCATGTTAGGTCCCTATATTACTAGTATAGTCCCTTATTGTTGTTAGTGTAACCCCCTTATTGTTATTATTGTACCCTTGTAACCCCCATTTTGTTATTATTGTGCCCTTAAATTATTATTGTTAGGTTGGCTAGGATTACATTGTGGCCCACTAGGATTACATTATGACCCCATGGACTCCTATAAATAGAAAGGAGGTTTTGTAAATTGTATCATCCCAGAATTTTTCATTTATGTATTGTATTGGAGGTTGCCCCCTCGAAGTGGCTCATTTCTAAGGCGTTGATATCTCTTTTCTTCTCTTTTGGAGCTGGTTACACAACAAATGGAGACTTCTTGTGCTTTTTTTAATGTTTCATTTTCTTTCATTATAATTTCTGTTTGATTCTCCATTTCTTTGATCTGAGCTGTCATCTTTAAGACTAGATGCATTAGTTCATCTTTCTCTTTTTTCTCCAGAAGAATTTCTTTAGCCTGTGGGTGCTCACTCTATGGAAGTTTAAGTTGCTTTCTAAATGCAGCAATATCTTCATTCTTTTGCCTTATGAGAGTTTTAGAAAATTCAATATTGGAGGGATCCACTCCAATTTCTATCACCAAGTCTTCTAAGGACTTTATCCTCAAATCCTTAGCATGTAGGGATGCCTTATCTAATTTCATTTTAGATTGTAAATTAGATACTGTATTTTGAAGCATGGTAGCATTCATGGTTTTTTTTACTACCATCGAATACAACATTTCTGAAGCACTTCTATGAAAATCTATCTAGTCAAGTTCATGTATGCTATTTTTATTTACTTCAAACTCTGTTTTCCTGTAATCTGTAGCTGACTTTGGGTCTGTAACCATTGGCTAGAGAAAAGACATAATAATTTTATTTGTTCAATAATCAAAAACTGTCACAAGCCTCTCTTTATCTCCTGGTTTTTATTTAAGGAGTTTATAATAGACCTCATTCCTAATTTCCTCATTCTTTTCTCTAATCTGCTTGAACTTTTTCTGGATGTCAGAATCAATTTCTTCTGATGCTCTAGAGGAGGAGGGAGCTTCTGTATTTATTTCTATTTCAACTATTTCTTTTGCTTTTCCTTGTGATAGTACCTTCTCATTCTGAATTTCTCTAAGTGTTTCATTGATAATTATTGTGGCCTCATCATCTGTTTGTTGATCATTGTTGTTTGTTTGATATTCATTTTAATCTATCTCTATGGTCTTTTCTTCTTCTTTAGTAATCATTCTGGCCTTCTTGCTACAAATTTTCTTAAATTTATTTTCTATAATTGTTTCTGCTAAATAGCCTTCTTCTTTTCTAGGTATTTTATTAGACACTTTTGTTTGTTGATCATCTTTAACCACCTATGTACTATCCATCTGTTTTTCTTGCAGGCTATCTGTTTGCATATTTTGAATATCATCAATCAATGTGTTTGAAACCCATTCAATATGATTAGCATACTTCTCAATTTTTGGTTTTGAATCATGGAGGAATGGGGTTAACTTACACTTGACCCTGAGGTTACTTATGACACCATGAGGATCATAATTCCAGTAAAAGCTTTCTTGGAATTTAAATTGTGATAATTTGTTGGCCATGTATTTCAAAGCATCTCTACTATTGACTATGAAGGGGCCAATTTGAATTTTTAGCTTGAACTGTGCTTTATTTTTGGAAGCTATAAAACTCAGTGCATCTGCATTCAAAATTCGCCTTAAGTACTTTAAAGAAAAAATCCTGGTAGTTAGAAACTTGGGTAATTTGTAAGGAGCTAGGAGTGCACCATACACTCTAATTTCTATGTGATTTTCATAAAAATACCAATCTCCTACCCTACAGTTTTCAGACAACTGTAAAATTCTTTTGATGTCTTCATTAGTCCTTGGTGGCTCTGCTTTGTTCAACAAACTCATGGCAGGTTTAAAAAAAAAATCATTGAAGTCCTTGTATTTGTATTCATTGTTGTTTTTCCTGAGTAGAGAAGTCCAAAATATCACTGAAAGAGGTATACCTTCCACATCCATCTTCTGTAATGAAATTGGAAATTTGTCTTCCTGAAAAAATTGGAAGAGATTTAACAGATAGGATGAATATATGAATACTCCTTCATCAGGTAATTTAATCAACTGATAATGCATATTATCAGCAATGAATTTGGAAAAGTTGAAAACTTGTTCTGGATGTTGTCCTGGAGACAAGATAGAGAGGAAAACTAGAATGGAGGCATCTGTAAACTCATCATTAGCATAGCCTAGTATGAATGAATGCATTGAAATGATTTGTCTTGAGCTTTCATGGAAATCAAAAGTATCATAAGGTGGATTTACCTTAGGAAGGTTAACATGATTAGGCATGAAGTGTTGAAGGATCATAAACTTCCTAGGGAAATCCAGGTCTAAATACATTTGAGTCTAATCTTTAATGGACAATGAGATTGCTCGTGGGTCACGGCTTATTTGGAGCATATCATTGATGGATTTAGCAGTTATGTAAAACATGACCTCATTATCTTTGTTCACCATGCATCTTTGGTCAGGGATATAGTGTAACTAACACAGCCTAATGATGTCTTGAGCTTGATGGGTGATTGGAACCATGTATTTAAGCAAGTTGGAGTCCCATACAAGTATATCATTTTCCATTTTTTTTTCAAATTTTTCATGACACCAGCTATGTATTTTAAGTAGGTTGAACTCTAAGGTAGCATCATCAATTATATATTCTAAACAAATCAAATGATTGTTCTCTTCAGAGGAGATCGGTGGCTACAAAGATCTGACTAATTCAGTGGAATCTACAGTTAGGGCAGGAGTAGGTTTATCAACTTTTGGAGGTTTAGGGTTTGGAAGCTTGCTGGATGCAGGCTTCTAAGGTTTGGGACCTCCAGTCCTAGGGGTGACCTGTTTTTTTGTCATTTTGAATAAAACTGAGCAAGATTAGACTACTTCCTTAGTTTCTTTTCAGAAATACAAGGAAAATTGAGCTGCTTTGGGAAGAATTCAGACTCTGGGCGAGGGTTTTAGGAGAAAAATGCAAACTTACAATGTGCAGAAGAATAGAAAGGGATTTTGATGGTTTTTTTATAATTCAAATGGATTTTAACCATGGAAATAACTTTTGGATGGTCAAAAAATCTTCAGGCAGAAGTGGCAAATTCTACGAAAATTTTGACAGGGTTCCCCCTATTTCTTCAAGGTTTGAATACTTTCAAATGATAAATTTCGGTTTATATATTCAAATTAGTTTAATCTTGTTGTTGGAAATTAAGAATTTGCAGTTTGGATTACTGAAAAATACGTTGAAGAGGTATGTTTGTGGTCGAAGAGGGTTTCCAAGTTTAGACCAGTCTTCAAACTGGTCGCATTTGCTTGGTAGAAGGCATTGAGAGTATTCGACAGTGAATTTTAGAGGGGAAATGGTCTTAGAAATACAAATTGGTTCAAAAATAGCTCTATAATGGTGTTTATGAGTGATTTATCAGAGGGTGAATGCACAAAGGTATGCAAATAATAAAAAATAAGGATGAAACCTTAAGTTTTATCGATATACATAACATTTATTACAAGTCGAAATTAATGGCGGGAGTGCTTTTTTCATTAAAAGCGAAACCATTAGTGTTTATCGCATTGCTCTTGGGCGGCAAATGGTTTTTCACTTTTGGAATGCAATCCAGTTAAAATATGACATGTAGCAGATGGTGGTTTCACGAAACGTCTTTTATCGCAATTTTTTTTTACAAAATTTGCCCGATCACTTTTGTTATGTGATATTGAATATGCGCCGTCAGATTTGATAACACGATGCGAACGGTAGAGATTTCTTGGGAAGATGAGGGGTAAGGAAATGTGGGACCCTGGTTAAATGTCAGCCGTTGATTTGATAGGTATGATCAACAGTTGAGTTTTAATGCGATGAGGAGTGGTGGGGCACGGGAATGCTTTCTCGTATTAGATTTGGACCATAGGATCAAGGCGAGCTTTGGTGATCGAGCGGCTACGGATGAATCATAAAATTGTTGGGTTTAATTCAATGGATTATGGGTTTCAAATATATAAAATGAGTTTATATATAGAGTAAAAAATGGAGGAGGTGGGTTAATGGAGGTTTTAACCAAGTTTTGATACTTACATGAAACAACAGGTTCCATATATCAAAAAGAGAAAAAGCTTGAGGCTCTTAACCTTAGGTTAAGGTATGCGAGGCATGGGAGTATTATTAATTTTTGTGCACTATTTTAAAGACACAGAATGTAAATAAAATGTGCCTTTTGGATTATTTCACTTTATTTTATAGTTTTACAACATAGAAGGTTCTAAAAACCATAGGGGAAAGGGGTATATTTTTATAGATAGTTTTATGTCAAAGGGGTAATTTCGGGATGTTATTTCAACATGTGATTAATATATTTGACACAAAAGCATATAATAAGGGGGTTCTTTGGGATATTAAATAAAAAGAAGTTACATTAATAGGACTAGGATATTTGATAGGGAGTTAATAAAATAGGTTGAGTGTTAATATGAAAAAGGACAATGAATACTCAAAAGTTTATAAATAAAACTAAGGAAAGGGAAAATTAGAGTAAAGTTTCATTTTCATAATTCATTCACTTTTACTTAGTATATCATGTTTTTTGAGGGTTTTATGTTTTGTAAAATGGAGGAAGTTAATCAAATGGGCCTTTATGTAATATTAAAGTAAAAAAAGAGTTCTCACTTATGAAGTTAAATGGTGATGAGTGCATGAAGGGGTAAATGATGAAAATTCCTGGGATTAATATAGAAACTTAAGATCTTCAACTAATCAGTCATTGAGCCTTGGGTCTGGTCCCAACAAAAGTCAAGGAAATGCCTTGAGCCTCTTTGACTGAGAGTTTAGAATATCAAATTGCTATGGGGAGGGGAAATTAGTTATTTATAGCCTAGTGAAAGATATTTACCATGATGTTTCCCATCTTCTTATACCTACCCAGTCATATATTCTAACATTTTTTCTTCTATTTTAATCAGGTGCATTTGAGCTAGAAATCCTTTACAATATTTATTCTTTTTTGAAAGTAGTAAACTATCTAATTATACACTTATTGCATCCATGAATCTAGATTAAACTGTTGGATTATTTTATTCTCTACCTAACTACTGAATTGTCATGATTAAACTGTATGACAATTCTTTATTCACTATCCACAACATTTGAAATTGAATTTTGACAAGTCAAGATTAAATTGTTCAACTCATCACATATTATGGCATTTATTGGCACTTTGCCATAATCAACTTAAAAAAGTAAAAGTAGTGGCATTTAGACTTGCACGCTTTCATGTTTTATTCATCTTTTTTCTTTTAGGGTATATTATTTTTTCTAAGTCCTTTGATTTTTATTTTATGAATTTTTACCATCTTTTTTATTTTTATTTTTTACAAAATATGGGAATACAACTTGTAGAAAGAAAAGTATGTACATATATACCAGACTACCATCAGTCAAGTCAAAATTATGAATCCTATATTTATAGGTTATTAATATCGGCTTCACTTGGGGATGGCATTTCCTGATGGAATGTAAAGAACTCTAAGATCAGTAGCCTTCAACTTTAACCTTGGTGATCCTGTAATTGCTTTCTGATTTCTTCAACAATTCATACTTATGAAATTTTGTATTGCAAAGCTTAGGGCCTTCTCTTCGGGCTTCAACTTTTTAGATAAAATCTCCAATCCAATATACACACTTGCAATGAATATTTACAATGATAAAAATAAATTAATCTAACTAATTATTGATTCAGAAGAATAGTAGTGTTTCAACATCCTACCATTCACTGTTCCTTCTTGTAGTTCAGCTCCATCCAAATTCTTGATGAAGAAAGAATTGTTACCTATGTAACCATATATCACATAAGGCGCTTTCCATAGAAATTCAAACATTCCATGTTTTCCTTTATCCTCTCTCTGTGAATCCCATCTTAAAACTTGATTTCCAATGAAAAAATCATCTTCTTTCACCCTTTTGTCAAAGATCCTTTTGATTTTATCATGTAAAACTTGTGATTTTTCATAAACTTCCTCCCTTGTTTGCTGGAGATGTATGGTTTCATTTTTTTTTTGGGCCTCATGGGACTGGCAGTGTGTTCTTTCAAGACTAATTAGGGAATGTGTTTAGTGATCATGTGAATGGCAGTGAAACCGTCCTATTTGAGTTTTGAGAGAAGAGACCAGAAAAATTTTGTTGGTTTGTGCTCAATATGTTGACGAGAAGTTAGCTTATTACCTTGATTGTTCTTGAGAAGAGTAATTCTATTACAATTCCAATGTCAAATCATCGAGTTCTATAAGTAGCCAATACCTCTGACTTGGGCACATCTGAAAGGAATCTAGGTCTCATTCTGGATCATACAGAGAAGTCTTGTTTGATTAGCAACTGTGGCAATTTGGGGTCTTGTCTTGTGCAGACCTTGGTATTAAATTCTGAAGAAGACCGAGTCTCTTTCATACTCACATATTTGCAACAAAGATATCTGAATATAGGGTCTAAATTTTTGCTCAGAAGTTTGGGATCCATTGATCCAGTCCCTTGTCATCCAATTGCAATCAAAATGAAAGAAATCCATACCTCTCATAGGTCCAAGATTTCTCTGCTGATTGGACAACATTCTGGCCTGCAGATCCCTGGATGATTGTCTTATCTAAACCTTTCTCTAAATAAATTTAAGACTGAAATTAATGATTCGAAATGTTGCAGGACTGTAGTCTGTTCACGAAGTCTGCATGACTCTCAGAAGATAACTTGCTTCAAGATGGTCTGTTGAAGGAGTTATCTGATCTTGTCTTCTTTCACAAATCTGAAGACATGGACTTGTTCCTAAGCAGTTTCAGATCCTCTATTGATATACACCTAAGACATTAATGATGGACTTATGATATATATAACCCTGCATGTCTTTGCCAAAGGGGTTTTGCTTGGGGTTTTATTTGTCAAAAATTGCATTGGCATTCACCGACCTATGGTGGATGGAAGACAGGACAGCCAGATCTGCAGCATAAATCAAACATATGTTATGTTATCTTCCAAGGTGATGCTTGTGCCTCAGACTGAGTTTAATCTGCATATAAGAATTCTTACCTAGCAGATTGAATTGTCCACTCTCAAGGCATCCTCAAGTGGCACTCGTTTGGCATCTGTTCTATTAGTGATCAAGGCTCCCTATAGGTGAAAATATGTATCAAAATCTGAAGAGGTTGAAGAATTTCGGTCACTTTTATTGTTACAGACCTGAGGTATCTTATCTGGAAAGTTTCAACTTAATATACATGATGGTATTGCAGATTCCAGGTGTTCTTTTGTTAAAGAAGATTCGGCCACTGTACTCCAAGGTACTTCCTATGATAACATCCATGATATGCTTTGATCCCTGTAATAAAAGCCCTCAACTGTGAGCCATTATCAAGCAGATTTTAAATGAAATCCTGACCTTGCACATTGATCAGTCATCATTGGAATTTCTGTTGATATAAGCAGTATGAGTAAGTGATACTTCCTCTTGTTCTCACAGATTTTTCATCTTCAAGCAAATGAGATTCACATTATGAACAAAGGGATAATCTCAGCAAAGAAAAATCCCCAGTATCTATGGCATCATGGTTGTATATTTTAATCATACTCAATGTCAGAACTAAGTATGCCATCCTCTATCAGAATGCTATTCCTCATCTTCTATAAATTTCGATGTTACTAGGGTATGCTACTTAAATTCTACTTTAAGAAGTAAAAGAACCAAATGATATTTGTTGGAAAAATCAGTTTCATTCCATTAGGTGCCTGATAACCTTTGTAGAAAGGAAATTTTTTTGGAGCTAAAGGGGTCATAGTCATTTTGAAGTCTGAATGGTTTCCTATCCTTAAGTACCAGGAATCTGAGGTACCTTGTTGGAAGATACAGATGCTTGCATAAGTGATCTTGAATTAAGTCTTCTGATGATTCAAGGCTAGATGGGCAATGGAAGGAAAGCCTCAGGGAAAGAAGGCAGTTATAATCTCTCTCTCCTCCAAAGGATAGACATCTTGACATGACAATATATAGTGTTTAATAATCCTCATATCTATCAAAGTAATATACTCTTAAAAGTCAAGGTGGAAGACCTTACCATTACAACTTAAAGACATATCCCAGTGCTGGCTGTAACAACATCTGATCTTTCTGATCTGAACAGTATTATCTATCTCCATTATGACAAGAAATAGAGGAAAGGTCATGAATGTCTTTGATATAACAACTCTATTTATTTTGCATATAACAGTTGATGTTATACTTCCTCTAACTTGGGAATTCGAAAGAGGACAATAAAATTTAGAAGATCGTCTTTGTAAAAGATTGAGTAGTTTCATGCTTATAGCCAAAATCATCTGCAAGCTACTTTGAAAGTTAAATTACCATCTGACAGAAGGTCTCAGAGGGAGCTACAGTTTATTCCAAGAAAGTCATCTATATCAAAGGACATTGACTCATGATGCACGTACCAAAGGATGAATATCTGGCTTCATATAGCTTGATGGATATGCTTCGTATCAGCATACCTTTTCCCATGATCAGAAGAAGATATAAATGTTTATTAATAAAATCTGTCAGATGTCGATCCTCCCTTTCTTCATCATTTTTTGAGTGAGCAGACCTATATCATCTTGATAAGATCAAGATCACCTTTCTTCTATAAGAAGATATAAGTCGTGGACAAAACCTATTATCAGGGTCCCAATTGTTCATTGAGCTCTGTAAGACCAGTTAGAAGAAGTAAAACAATTATCATGATATTCAAAAGGCAAGGATGGCAAAGTACTTCTACAATTTCTGTTGAAAATTAATAAGTCCATAGAAAACTGTGGATTCATCTATGCGCTGCTGGATGGAGCTATAAAGCTCTTATTGTCTATCCAGATATCATCACCAAGATCTATACTTGTTTTCCAGGCAGCAACTTGGCATTGTTCCTTATATGAAGGGAACCGTGGATAAGATTGAACATTGAGCTCTGGGAGCTCCTGGGGGCTTGGGGTAATTATTGAGCTATAAGCGTCCATAGGGTGAGTGGTTCACCTTCCCCTAGTGGTGCGTTGTGTACAGGGTGATTGGTTCACCTTCCCCTACGTTTGCAGACACATGTATGTAAGGTGAATGGTTGACCTTCCCCTATTGTTGATGACATATGGATAGGATGAGTGGTTCACCTTCTCCAATGGCATATGAGTAGGATGAGTGGTTCACCTTCTCCTGCGGGTGCCCTAGTGAAAGATGCATATAGGCATCTATTGACATGTCGGTGGGACATGGTTCATCCTTTCCCCACATGTAGGATTCTTGTTATGTTGAGAATTTGGAGGGCTAGTGATTAATTCAAATTCTCTTCTTGATAATTACTTGTGAGGTTACCTAAGTTACTTATGTCTTTCCTTCGTTAGCTTATTTAATCTTTCATCAAGTCAATTATCAAAATACACGAGACGCAAGAATTAGGCTCCTAGAGCCAGTGCAAAACCTCTCCCTCTTGGAGAGGAAAACCCATGAGAAATTCTTCTTATATATTTTCAGATGACAAGTACCATGACCAAGAATTAGACCCTTGACCTATATATGCATCCAAGACCTTGACCTTACTTCTTTGATGTCCTTCAATGTTGATCCTTCTTCTCTTCACCAAGTTGCACTGTTCTGCACCAACACTTCCTTTGAAACTCCAGTTACTTGAGATGTATATAAGTTGTAGTAAGGAAAGTGAATCACAGATTTACTTTCCTACTTTCTGTCACTTTCTCACTGCTCCTTCTCTTTGGAATATCTACAAGATTTTCCCAGACCATTGTTCCAATTTTTTCATAAATTGGAAATGAATACCAATGTTACCTTTGATCAGCTCTTTCACTTCTGGATAGTCTGCAAACCTTTCTCAATTTTGATCTACACTTTAACATAGGAACATTGCCCTTGAACATTGCATGTATCCAGACCCTATATGTTGTAACCACTTCAGGATTATACGCAGAAGCTTTGATGAACAGTCAAAGACAGTCTGCACTTCTGTTGTAGAAAACCGCAACACTTTATTACACCAAGATACCACAAGGATGTATCTATCTTAAACAGTCCTAAAACTCGTCAAAAATCTGAACTGAACCTCACCCAAAAAATCCACACTTATGTTTCAGAGATGACCGAAATTTCTTGTCTTCAAATGACCGCAGAACAAGTGTATATATAGAGACAGTTTTATTGTCTTTAGACAGACCTTCCATTTAGCTTGTAGGCCGACTTATCTAAATGTTGGAAGGCCGACTTTAACACATCATTTTAGTTTATCTTACAGCGTTGTTGGAGGGTTGAATTAAGCCATTCATTCACGGTTTCTTTGGCAAGGTCTTGGAGCATTTCTTTAGACTAGATCCTTCATATATAAGACACTTAATTACATTTATACCTAGAAGACAAAACCCTAATACACATCAATAAGAAGTCTATTAACCTAAAATAAAATCTTGCTCATGAAACTCATGAAGCATGTACAACAAATATACATTTTATTATCTTTGTCTTCTTCTTTACATAAATACATAATCACATAGTCAATATGAAGACCGATCCTAGTTACACTTTTCAACACTCCCTCTTAACTAGGGAGGTACTCATACAGGTACATGGTCACTTTCAAACTAAAGAATCTCATAAGAAGAATAGGATTGGTAATCGCATCTGTATAGCATCATATCAACCAGCATTGTCCTAGTGCAAGGCCTTCACTAACAACCCCATCTCTCAACAAGATAATGGGCTACAATGTTGGCAAGACACATGACTTATAGACACCATAGTCATTATCTCTCCAAGGTACATACCCCACCCAGGTGTTCCCAGAGTATGACCTTCTTGGACTATCCTTCTCTTGGGTAGCCAGCCCTCAAAGAATATCAGTCCTCGACTACTCTTATCTTGAATGCCCTATCTCATTCTCAAAGAGTATCAAATGCCAGATGATTACCCAATCCTCCATTTTGTCTTCCAGGTGAAGACCAGAATGATGTGTCTATCCATTCTCTCCACATGGCCTTCACTAAGACTTACGATTGTTAGTCCTGGTCTAGTGCATGACACATGCATTAGAGAATCACATGTGTCACTCTCCCTTAACTCAGGAAGGGCATACTTCAAGTTTAGCTTCCATTGGCTTCTTGGGATCTTTATACCTTGGAAGACAAAGGAGTGTTGGGACTTGCATATGTTCACACACGGGGACTTGTTGTAGCTGCTAAATGAATTGTTAGAGGGCTGCAAGATAATGCTTATAACAAATTATTTGAAACTGACAAATCATGACAGCCTCACATATGTTTGTCTTCAGTGGTTACTTCACATTCGATGACATAGTTTACAGTGCCTCATATTTTATATTGAGAGCTCTCCTGTGCTTAAAATAATCTTAAAGGCGTAAAGAAAATCGAGCGGGCCTGTGGCTGTTGCTGCGCAAGAACAACGTGACCTAGCTGCTCCATTCAGCTGCCATGGCCTCTGGAGGGGGATCCAAACCCCTCCCTCTTCCACGGGAGGTGAGTGCTTTCAAGAACTTGGTGGCATCAAGCTACAAACGCCCTCCAATAGCATTGTAGAAGAAGTTTGTCAAAAAAAAGGACAACATCCCTTCGGTGGCTCTCCCGGAAGAAGAAACATGTAGAACCGCCCTGAATCTTGCAGAAAGAGGCCTCATAGGGCAGTTTACGGGCCTCTGGTCATCTCCCAAAGCAGTGGAAGACTGGGTAAAGAGAAACTGGATCCCATTAATCAAATAAGGCATCAAAAGTTATTTTGTCGACAAAGGCTTTTTTGTGTTTGTGTTTGAAAGTGCAGAGGATAGAAGCCTCATATTCAGGAATGGCCCATACTTCATGGGGCCACAAGGCTTATACTTAAACAAGTGGTCGCCTGACTTTGACCCCTCCCAAGACGTGCCCTCATCCGTTCCAGTTTGGGTGCATCTCCCTCACCTCCCACTACATTGTTGGAACCAGAAGTCCCTTCAAATTATTGGCAATACCCTCGAAAAATACACTGATCAAGCTGTTAGAAAAAATCAGTACTCCTATGCCTGCATCTATGTCGAGGTAGACCTAGAAGAAGGGATGCCAGAAGCAATCAATCTAACAGTTGCCGGATGGCCCCATATTCAAGAGCTGGACTATGAACAATTCCCTTTCAAATGCAGACATTGTCACGACTATGGACACTTCGCAAGATATTGCGAGAAAAAGGAATCATAAAGGGGAACACCAATACAGTTCAGGGAAATGAAGAGAGGAGTTATATTCCCATCTCAGATGAGGCCCCAATCCCCAACGACAAGTAAATCACGCCTGCAGACCCTCCAGAAACAGCCCCTAACAGCATGGAACAGAACGCGGCCCCTTCCTTCAATAAAGATGGCGAAGAAATAGACCCACTTGGAAACCCCCAAGGAAGCCCCTCCAACCCTTCATATGCAAAAATAGCAAAGAAAAATCTGGCAGACAACTCCTGCTCCTCAAAGGATGAGACCTTTGAGAGACCTTTAAAAAGAGCCGGAAGGAAATCACATAAAGAATTCAAGGAAGAGGAGGCATAAAGGCTAAAAATGCAAGGAAGCCAACCCACAATAGAAATGTCCATTGGGAGAAACACCAGAGCAAGGCCTCCCAAGGGAGGACTCTCCAACCCCTCCCCCGGTAAATAATGCGTCTAGTCTCTTGGAACTGCAGAGGCTTGGGGAACCACCCAAAAATCAAAGCCATCAAATATCTATCAAAAATAGACCCCCTCAGACATCCTCATGCTCCAAGAGACTAAAATCGAAGGGCTTTCCCTTCTTGAAATCAGCAAGTCAAAGTGGAAGAAAAATGCAAGCAAAGTAGTAAGCTCGAGGGGATCCTTAGGCAGATTAGCTACTCTATGGTCTGACGAACACTTCCAACTGCTCAACACCTATGAGACCAGAATTGGATCTTCACAGAGCTAAAGCATCTCACAAGTAAGTTGACCTTCGCCTTATTCAATCTTTATGTCCATGTACTTCATGTTGAAAAAAAAGAGTTTTGGAACTCTCTCTCTGCCTTCCTAGAGCTTCACTCCCCCAGTAATATCATTATGGCCGAAGATCTAAACATAGTCCTAAAACCAAGAGAAAAGAGGGGAGGTAACAACAATAGAGATCAAATGTTGTCGATGGTGGAAGAGCTAATGCAGCAGTGGGATCTCCTCGATTTTAACCCGGTGAGAGGCCTCTATACCTGGACCAACAACAGAACAGGGGATGACCACATTTCTACCCAACTGGACAGATTCATAGTTGAAGGCACTATGCTAATGGAAAAAATGTTAATCTCAACTAAAATCCTCCCCAAACTCACCTCGGATCACAAGCCCATTCAAATACTTGTGGAAGCTGATGAATACCCGGGCCCAATCCCCTTCCGGTTCAGCCCTCTCTGGATTGAAAGAGAAGGATTCTTCGAAACCGTTCATATGTATGGTTGGACTAGACAAAGGTCATCAATTGTTCATACGGAAAATAAAACATGGATCATAAATGATTCAATAGACAAAAGATAAAACGAGTGGACACTCTTTGGAGGGATCCTTGGGCCTTTGAGCTTAGGGTTACAAGTTGGTTCATTCCCTTGCATGTTTTTCCCAGCAAACATACATTAATCAGAACATGTTTTAACTTTTATTGATGGATGTTATGTGCATTGTGGGAAAAAGAAAGATTTGAAGCATATTTTTTGGGGTTGTGGCTTTGCCAAACCTATTTGGAAGGTCATCTACTATGATTCTTTTTTTGTTCTCTCGCCCTCTACACTAGAGGGTAGCTTTTCTTGGTGATTATGCTTTTGTGTATATTTTTATCAACCTTTTTGGTCATTTCTTAGATTACCCACTCCCTCCAATGTTTGGAACTAAGTTGTGTGGTTTTCATTCAAATTCAGTGAATTTGGAAAAAAATATTGCTGGTGCAAAATAATATGATAAAATCCCTCTTATGTTCAGCAAAGAGAATTAAGCAGATTTTGTTAGAACTTCCTAAAAAATGTTAGAATTTAATATGTTGTTCAAAAACCATGTTGACGTGTGTGTGTGTGTGTGTGTTTATTTTCTAAGATCTTAACAAAAAATAAATGAACCTGATTTTTCTCATCATTTAGAGACTTGAGAATTAGGGTTGTTGCTCATCTCCCTTCCTTATTCTCTTGATTTGTACAGAATCGATGGGAATTAGGACTTGGAAACATCCTCCTCTCTTGCTTGTACTAGCAAGAGTCTCCTCTAATAATGTGCAATCCCAAACCCCTGCATCTACCCACAAGAAGACGTCGCTTGTAACCAGGGTTTATTCTATCGTCACCAAGGCTTCTATAAATGCACTTGAACAGTAAACACAAGGTGAACCCACTCCTAATGGCCTTTCAAAGCCTATGCTAATTGGGAAAAGAAATACCAACACTTCTTTTAAAGACTTTATGCTTAAATTTGACATGAGCAACTTTGCTTCTAGTGTTGCACCATGGACCCCATCCTCACCCACTTCCACAACCGCCTATGTGGAAAATGCAACTTTAGTCCCTAATGTGGCTCTGGAGGTCGAGTGGCTTATGCAAAAGATTGAACATTTCAAGGCCCATGACATGATCTGCAAATTTAATGCATTCTGGCCTTTGTTGGCATAGCTATAGGCCTGGAATGAATCGTCACGTAGTTCCTTTCTCTTTAAATCTAAGGCCATTCATCCAGCTGCAAAAGGTTTCTTCATCCTTGATTGAGTCCAATGCCTACGAGCACTGGCTAAATGTGGTTATATGTGGCCCATGGTTTGTGGAAATTGCAAGCTTCTCCGTGTCGACATGAAGCCCCAATTTCAATCCAATCATTAAATCCTTAACAATGATTCAAATTTAAGTTCAATGGTCAAATCTGCATTTGGAATTATAAAAACACAAGTCCTTGAACTCCATTAGTGATGTTTTGGATGAATATTTCTATCTTAGTGACGCCATTGGAGCTAAACCTCCTACTAACTTTTCCCACTTGTGTATTATGGAAAAGGGTTGCCAAATAAAATAGTTTTGAGATACGGTGACCACCGCTACTCCCAGGTTCTGGACTATCAGCACATCACATTCCACGCAAGCTGAAATTCAAACAAATGCATATGCATAACTACAACATGATTAACTCAGAAAACCTGCGAACACAATAATATCTTTGTTCTTTGACAGAGAATCAGGGCAGTTTCAATTGAAAGAGTTGCCCTGTGGGGGTTTAACAGAGCTTAATTTTGCATTTAGGACAGGGAAGCATGCAGGTTTCCCGCCTCTATTAGAGTGCCCATTGCCAATTTGCCGTTACCCAACACCCTAAAACCTCATGTACCAAAAACAAAAACAAAAAACTCCGTAACAACTTGAAGTGTCGATCAAACTGTATATTGACCATTATAAAAGTTTCAAAGAGGACTAACGGTGACCCAAAAGACAGGCATCGTGACAAAGAGGGTTGTATACGATAGTCAATCAAGTGCAATTGCGAAACAGAGATCAGGAGTTCGAATCCCATCTAGTGATTTGAGAGAGCATTCAAATTTGAAACTACATTACCGTACCTGCCCTGCTAAAAATTCCTGCGAAGCTCTTGTCGTCGATTCATTGAAAAGTCAATTCTCCCACACCAGAAGAATTGGAAAGCCGAAGGTTGTTCAAAATCGATAGCATGGGCTTACGAAGATTTACAATATATGCAACGTGAATGTATCTTGAATATCTGGAGCTCTCTTTGCTTTGTGCTTGCAGCTATTTAAATGCTTCAAACCTATATATATTATACAGAAGTTCTTTTTCATAATTAGTGATTTTTTCACTATCAGTGATGGTTTCTTTGCCTTTGTGGGGACTTTCTTTGGACGCAAAGTGTTTCAGTTGGATGAGAAAACCTGATTTGAATTCACTGATTTTATAGATGACCTTTTAACATTTAATGGGAAAAGTCACTATTGGTTGGTTTTGTTGATTGTTTTAAATTGTAAATGTTTTTTAACATTTTGTTATAGGAGGGAAAATTTATTATTGCTTTTATTTGTTTTAAATTGTAAATGTTTTTTTGACATTTTTATTATTGTTTTTATTTTTGTTTTAAATTGTAAATGTATTTTTACATTTTGTTATGGGTGGGAAAATTTATTATTGCTTTTACTTGTTTTAAATTTTAAATTTTTTTTAGCATTTTGTTATGGAAGGGAAAATTTATTATTGCTTTCAACTTGTATTCTATATTTTAATGATGAAGATGTTATTATGCCAATGTTATTTGGTATTATTATAAAATAAAAATAATAAAATTATTTTCAGTGTGAAAAAAATTTGGCTTATATAATGTTTCAGTGCATATGTTGTAGCATTTAAACATATTACCAAATCCACCACTGAAAGCAACACACATCATAAATAGAAAGGTATTTCGCCAACCAAGTGCAATCATGTGTCACGACTAATATGCAGAAGCAGCACACATCAGGCATCAGCATAAGTTAGAGAAATATGTACACCCATGTAAAACAACAAATACAAAAGAAACAGTGGATGAGAAACATATCAAAATTTGTTCCCATCCCCGACCCCTTATGTGTCACATAGGTCGGAAAAAACTCTCAGACCAGTTACACAACACAAAAACAGAAAATATAATAAAAGGAGTGTAAATAGGTCTAAGTCAAGATAATGCCAAATTCGTAGTTCCAAAAACCATAAGGTTTTCTAGCAGGAGAAAGTAGTGTGTGATAGACATATGTTTACAATATCGTAGAAAGAATAGTAAGCTGACAGGCACGGATCTTCACAATTACTATAAGTGTTTTATATTAACTTCCCGTGGGCGATACTTACGGGCACTCAACTTGGGGCAAGTCGAAGATAAATCTTCGCACACTTTTACTAACCCCAATGTTGCGGGCACCTCGACGCCGCCCCTTTCTACAGGATCTGATAAAGGCTGAGCATTAGCGAATGTTCTTTTCCATATCTTCACAGATTTGCATTAACGCTGAGTGTCGTCATTCCTCCATCCTTCGCCAATTTGCGCTGGAGCTGACCACATACATTTATGGCACATCTCAACGAATACCTAGCATCGTTGGACGCAGACATCACTGGACAGGAGGCTATGCTATAGGCCTTTCAATCGGCGGTGTATGCCAGAAAGGAGGGGACAGTTGAAACACATGTGAGACGTCGGGGGTCGAGAACCCTGGGATCTCCTTCACGATACAACCCTTGCACAAAACATGGCTGTCAATACCAAATACCAGTTGCACATCACACGGGCACTCGAGATAACCTCATCATCCTTCCACTGTGATAAAATTGTTGAGCTTTGGCTATGATGTCATGTGGGATAGGGTGGCAAGCCTTCGTAAGAGGGCATTGATCGGGCGATGGCACTTCGACCGGGAGCGCAACAGGGATATACAGAATTGGGTAAACACTGAGTGGTGTCGCATTCTGGGATATCCCCCTAAGGTGTGCCGATTACTGAACGACTAGTATAGTTTTCACTTCCTGACTATGGAGGACGCTGCATGGATTCTGAAAATACCATGGGTACATGGTAGATGCTTCCTATCATTACGTACCTGGTATATTGGTTTTAATCCAACGTCAGAGGTTCCACGCAATCATCTAGTATGGGTTAAACTCCCGGGATTGCCGTTGGAATTATGGACTCTTAAGGTCCTTTCTGCCATTGGGGATTCCATTGGCATATTTGTATACATGGATCCTAGGGGACTTGGAATGTCTGATAAATGGGTTGCATGGACTCTAGTTGAGCTGGGGTTTGTTGGTGGCCTTCCTGCTCAGGTTGATTTGTCACGGGACTGTGCAATTCACCAACAGCGGATTGACTATTGGAGCATCCTCTTCTGGTGCCTACTGTATCACGAAACAGGCCACCTGGTTCGAAACTTCCGAAGGTGTCACTCCGGGAAGCGATCATACAAGACCAGTGATGTTTCGACAACAAAGACTGCTACTCAGACCGCATTACCACCTACGACGAGCGAAAAATCAGGTATGGAACATTATCCCACAACCCCCCTCCTACTCATTTCCTTTATATGTCTCTAGATTCTACATTATCCCCCTTGACACTGGCACCAGATAACTCGAAGGTTTCGACCATTCCCCTTCCTCCTATCCATCAATTAGTGTACATTGGGAACCTCACACGTCAACTTGGACACGCTCATCCATCAGCTAACGCTCGTGCACCACACACCCCTCATGAATCAATTGCTCCTGTAATCCCATCCCATATTGTTTTCCCTCTCCCGGATGACCCAACTGGGGACATTAGATCGTTCTCGTCCTTAGAATCTCCCCCTCTGGTCACCTCTGGGCGATCACAGCTTGGGGTACAATCCCCATCGGATCTTGCCCTTGCCACTTCGCCCCACAACTCGTTTGACAGTGACATTGAGTTTCTATTATAGAACCCCTCGCTGGATTTATCTGAGATTTCACGCAAACAATGTGATGAGAGCACGCCTCCTTTCCGGATTAGCCCTACCTCAAGATTGAATGTCACGATTGTTACACAGTAATTTGTCACTATCCCTGCAATCCCCATCTCACCCATTGGAGGGTAATTTTTTTGAATAATTAGAAGTGTCATGCCTTGCAAATACCATCATTGCATCCCTTGCCATGAGGACAACATTCCCTCTATTGACCATTTCTTGAGAAGACCACTAAAAACACTTGTTTTTGCCTTGGTGCGAGTAGCCAGTTACACTCCCGTGCCGAGATAGAAAATTAACACTGAGCTCACGCCAATTGGCACTCTGTCCCAGTTAAGCACCCACGCCGATCTGTTTATGGATTTTTTTTTAAAAATAGAGGCGAAGTTTCGATCACAACAACTTCGTGGATGAGTCATAGGGAGTGGTTCGACTGAATAACCATGGCCTCCCTCCTTTGGCCTCTTGTTTCCACCTTATGGGGAAACCTCCCAAGGGATAAGGCCTCTCTTCCACTATTGTAGGGATCCCAACCTCCTCCTCTCCTCTATAAATATAGCCATCTTCCATTGATGTGCTAGTGGAACATATAGCTGAAAAAGTTAGCATAGAGGAGCAATCATAGCTTCAGGAGAATAGTGTAGAGTGTGAGTGTTTGTGTGTTGAGAACATAGTGAGATCTTGGACCTTTATGTGTGAGGGTGTTGCAAACATGCTTGGATACAGACCTGCTGAAGGAAAGCCTCAACATCAAGGCTTGGTTGTAAACTCCCCTTGTCTTTATCATAATAAAATGCATCTGATGTTTATCTTCCACTCTTGTTTACATTTATAATGAGATTTATAGAATTACTTGATCAGTTAGATAGGTTGTAATTGTTTTATGTTTGTCATGGTTTTACGTTTTCCATGTTATCTTGACTGTCTGTACAGGTAATCGAACATTGGAAGCAGCGTGTATCGAGATTGAGAAGAGCGACGGATCAAGAAGCTTCGACGGAAGACGACAACATAGCATCAGAACGAAGTAGGTCATCTTCCTTGCTCTAAATTTAATTTTCAATCTAGGAAGGTAGATGTTAGTATGTTCCTGTAGTTGCTAGAGCCACTCTAGGGCTAGAGGGATCGCCTCTATCCGCAGAGGGGATTTACATGGACAACCAATTGGCGACTCCACTGGGAAGTTTCCTTTGATTTTGTCACTCTTTGAGGTCTTATTCATTCGACAGATTTAGTCGAACGACCATTTCTCTGTTTGTTCCTATGTTTTTCATCAATTATGATCTTTTAGTTTTTTCTTGAAGTGGTGAGTCTGGTCTTGGTTGGGAGAAATTATTTGTTTTTTTCCTATTCATACATTGGCGCTTTTATTTTTCTGACAGTAGCGCTTGTTGTCAGTTAGCAACCCACACCAATTGGCCATTGGTGCAAGTTGTGAGTGAGCAGATCGCGCCAGTTGGCGCTAGTTTCACCCACAAAAGTCGTGCCAATTTCAGGGTGTATGAAAAATTGAGGTTTTTTCCCTAATTCCTCCACCAATGTGTCTTTCCCTTCCTGCCTTTTTCTCTGTATGATTTACAAGTTCTCTCCTTTAATTTTTCACTTGTGAGCATATATTACATTGCCCATTGTTCAGCTGAAAAGTCTTCTTTCTTTGATTGCTTGATGTAAAAGGGAATGAATGTCTTGTTTTGAGCTCATGCTTTGGAAGTCTTTTTTGTGCTTGACCTCATATGTCTTGTAGTCTTTTGAGGAATTTCGTTACAAAGTGTTTAAAACAACGATTGCATTCTTAGTGTTTGTTTGCATCCTTTTTGCATTCATCCTTCATTAAGAAAATTTGTGTTCATTTAGTTTTCATCTCAGAGTTTGCTTTTCTTTAAAATGCATTAGATCACATTGCATTGAAAAGTATTTTTTGAGATTTATCATTGAACTTAGATTACATTGTTTAATGATTGAAAGCTAAAAATCACATTGAGTGCATTCTCTTTCACTAAAATCATGCATTAAGTAGATTCTCATTTCATCGAAAAATGCATTGAGTGCATTTTTATTCTTTTAAACGAAAAAGGAAATTGTGCATAGATTACAATTGCATAGTTTTCAAAAAAGAGGATTTTGCATAGATTACATTGCATAATTCGCATCGTTGAATGTTTTAGATTACTTTTGGATAGTGAAAGTCATCTAGTTTGGAAAAGTTTTGCTTGTTGTTTGTTGCATCATTGTTCGAAACTCTTCCCTTAACTAGATAGCATTCATCGAATTGAAAGATTTCTTTTCTCATATAACTGCATATAGGAGATTCAGATGATAGCGGTACGGCCTTGAAACCGAGACGTAATTCAATATTAACTTTAAAATTTATTCAATCAACTTAAGGAAGCATTGAAACTTAACGCTCACATTTAGTGGTCTAGGCTAGAGACGTGTTCCGACATCTTAAAACCTAGTAGCTGTCGTTCGCATCTAGCTTTAGACAGCGCTAGTATAGACTTGTGCTCCCCTGTACCGTCGAGTATATAAAGGGAGACCCCTCTAGGTTGAAATCCTTCTATCCATAGGAATCCGAGTCTACCAAAATGTAACTGTGATACACCGAACACAGCATTTGGAGAGACTACCTACACGTATGTTAATTCCTTGGTCATTTCTCTTTCATTTGATCACTAATGTGTATATGGCAGTTCACGGAAACTAGGTACACCATCTTTCTTATATTACCAAAGTAGTCATTTCGATCTTTTCGTGACTCTTTAAAAAGAGAAGAGATCATCGAGCGCTTGTCCTTTCACACTCGCTTCAACCCGAGAGTGATAGAGTCACCTTTTTCCTGTTTCTCGACTTTTGAAATATGAAATGGCAGAGTTTTGTTTCAATGTTTTAAAATATTACTTGCCCACAAAATATTCCTGGTTAAAGTTGTCTTCCTTATTGTTTTGTTTTACGGTTGTTTCCAATGGCAACATTTGTGAAGTTTACCAACCAAGGAATCCCTTCTAAAGGGAATCCTAGTCCTTTTCCTGCTTTTGGGAATGTTGGTGCTCCTTATATGGCAACATTGTCCCTTCCTGGGTTAACTGTTGGGTTGCCTCTTTGTTTATTCTCGACCTCTGTGGTCTCGAGTGTTCCATCCACTGTACAACCATCTCCTCCACCTGAACATCATCGTTTTTATTCTAAAGTGGACCTCTCCCCTTCTTTTCTTGTTTCTTCATCCTCCTCTTCTACTTCGCCTAGTGAAATTCTGGATTCTAGTAACCAAGTGGATAAGCAGAAGAAGAAGAAGACGAAGATGAAGAAAAAGAAGTTAGATAAAGGAGAGGCTAGCTCTGCAGCTATTGTGCCTAAGAAACCATCCATCGATAAACCATCCAACCTTCCACGGAAAGTCAAATTCCCTTGCATGTTGTGCAAAGGTGACCACCTTCTTCGATATTGCCCTGGTATTCCCAAGGTACTTAAAGTGTGGTCCAACGACCGTCCGTCATTGCCTTTAGCTTCTAGAAGTCATGTTGGTGGCACATCTTCGACTAGTACTGATAAGACTCATAAGAAACAGGGTAAGATTACGAATCCATGTAAGTTGTGTGAAGGGCATCATCCCATTCACCTTTTTCCATACATGGATGAAGCCAAGAGAGTGTTGGAAAACCCTATTGTTTCTGCACCCTGCCTTCCAGCTGGTTACCAGAAAATTTCTTTGAGTCCTCCGCTAGTTAATTCCATGATCGGTCAAGAGTCATCCTTGGTCAATCCCGCTCCCCCAGAAATTAAAATTTAGGAATCCGTTCCTGACCAACCATTGGACGTGGAATCAGTCGACTTGATCCTACCTATGGTTCATCAGGTATTTTCCATTGAGAGTGGATCTCATTCCCCCCACGTTCTTATTTTTTCATCAGATTATTCAAACTTAGATTCTTCCGTCCCTATAGTTCAAGAAGTCGCTCCTCCTATTCCCGTGATGGAAGTTCAGGAGAGTGCTCCTCTTGCTCTGATAACACCAGGGGAAAACCATCTCGGTTCGATGGGATCCCCTCCAAGTAGTTTGGTATCTTCCTTCGATTGGAGTCGATTTGCAGCATACCGCCTTCTGTCTTATGTGCCTTTCGAGATAACGGTACAAACCTTTGTTCTGGTTGTACCCAACACCATTATAGATGAAGGCGCATCTGTTAGTATTTTGTCTTCCATTACTTGGCAAGATTTTTGTTCTCCACCACTTATGCCTGTTACGCAGAATCTGTTGGCTTTTAACATAGGAACCAATCAACCGTTAGGGATCCTTCTGAAGTTGCCTATTACTTTGGGAAGGAAAACCGTCTATATGGACATGATGGTTGTTCTAGGCCCCTTAGATTTTAATTTACTCTTGGGCCATGACTATATTGATGTTATGGGAGCGGTTGTCTCTTCCCTCTTTCGTGTGATTTATTTTCCACACAAAGGTTGAATCGTGACCATTGATCAACTTTCGTTCTTTGGTCCCAACGTGACATCTGGTCCACCATTGTCCCTTCTGGGTCTTTATCCATCAGTTGTAGCTTCCCCGCCACAGGTTAATTATGTGGCTACCTATCCCATGCCCGCATTCAGTGATAGTGCCATTGTGCATCATGTGCTGGGGGCATTGGTTCCTGATTTCCAAGATGTTGTTCTCCCATCTTGTTCGAAACTCTTGGATGTTATGACTTCTTATTCAACATGATAAGTTGTTGTCGGAGCATAGTTCGTTTTCTTGTGTCAAGCTCCTTAAAAAATGAAACAAGGTCTTTGGAGCAAAGTTCGTTTTCTTGTGTCAAGCTCCTTAAAAAATGAAACAAGGTTCCCGGAGCACAATTTGTTTCCTTGTATCAAGCTCCTTAAAATAATGAAACAAGATGTCATGAGGATAGTTCTTTTAATGTGTCAACCTCGTTAAAACAATGAAACACGCTCCCGTTCAATTCGAGTCTTTGCTCAGATCTCGTAAAATCCCAGTCGAGTCTTTCATTGATCTCGTAATTTGAACCTTCACTCCATCTGCCTTTCATATGGACTAAAGCTTGGGGGGCATGTACCTCGAATTGAGTCACCATGTTGGGGGCATGCTTGCTTTTTTCAAACATATTTTGTTTCCATTTCAAGCTTGTGTAGAAATGAAACTAGTTTCAAGTATAGTTTATCTTTGTTTCAAGCTTGTGTAAAAATGAAACCAACTTCAAGTAGAGTTTCCTGATTTCAAGCTTGTGTAAAAATGAAACCATTCCCATTTTACCACTCGTGATTGCCATTTTATCAGCCTATTTTTCCAGATGAACCTTGGTTTTCTCATTCCACCGTCACTATCTGCTTAGTCGATCATATGCCTTCACTTGATTGTTTTACCCATTCCCGAGGAACCGCTGCAATGAGTGGTATTTTTAGCCAGCCTCTTGACCTTTATCTTGTTCTCAGGAGTTCCACCATCACCGGAACCAGTTGCTACCCTTTATACCAGTCATTCCTCTAGGAGGAGTCAACTTTCAGCTCTTTTCTAACTCTCTAAAACTGAAAAGATTGGAGAGACTCTTGTTGTTTTGAACTCGTTAAATGGCTGCGAAAAAATATCTACCCAGTATACGTTTACCCCTTTTTCGGGCTGGGATAGATTATTTACGAAAAAGGAATACCTTAGCCTATCGCGAATAAGAGGTTCTCTCAAACACAGTTTTCTACCTTTTCGGATCTATGAGACTACCTACGAAAAGGGATTGATGGAGTTTTCTTTTCTGCTTTCTTTTCAAACTCTCTAAACATGAAAATATGCCTAGTTAGCCCTTTGTTAGACTCGTTAAACCTAAATGACATCGGATATAGTCATCATGACATTATCGAGTTCCTCCTTCCTAGGGCTCGTAAAATGTACTAGGTTGGATTTGTCCGAAGGACAAACTTATATGACAAGCATATGCTATCCTCTTCAAGCTTGTGTGAAAATAAAGAGGTACTCGCCAGAAATGGTGGGGGAAAATGGAAGTTTTTCATCAGTTGTGTCGACAGTATGTCACTCTTGAACATGACACTTGTCTGCAGTTCGTGTCGGGTTGGGATATCTTCATTCTGTCACTTTGCCTCCATGAATTTAGGAAATCTATTTGCCTCTCATTCGATTACCAATTTTTTCAACATGACCTCTAATCCTATTTGAGTCAAATTCTGCCAAATTCCAGAGTCGTGTCGCCGATTTTTTCAAGAGCAAATCCTTCTGCACTTTGTACATTCCTGATCCTCTCTTTCAGTCTTGATTCACACTCATATTACCTTCTCTGTTTCATGTCGATGATGTGGGATTCATTATGACCCTCCTTTGACAGATCGCTTCCTGTTGACTTCAGCTCATTATCCAGGAAGTTGATCTAGAGACTCTTTTCTGGTACCTTAGAGCTTGCATGCCCTAATGGCAAGTTCTTCGCATTCGATGATAGGTTCACATCATTAGCCTTCGATTGGGTGATTTCACTGGTGTTCGACTTCATATCACTGTTCAAATTTCGTGGATTGTACTAGTAGTACCTTGAGAGCCATTGACATTATGGGTGGTTTCTCTCGCACTTGTTAACGGTTCAAATCATTGATCGATAATCAAGTGATTTTCTAGCATGTTCGACTTCAACACGTCTATTCACATGTTGGAATTTGTACTTTGATCGGGTGGTGTTGGAGCGCAAGACCCTGGGCTTCGATCACAAAAGTCCAAGTTGCGAGGAGTGATGAGTCATTTATGATTATATACATGATTATTTAGACTGATGGCTACAACCATACCGTGGGTTCTCTTGTTTTGATCCTCTCTATATGGATGGTTGTGCCCATACCGTGGATCTATTTCACATGATCCCTTCATTCGGATGGCCGCTTCCATGCAAGGATCCATTCACATGATCCTCTTCTAGATGGATAGCTACACCTATACCATGGATTCATGTATTTTCATCCGAGATTTCAGTTATGTATATGTATCTATGCTCGATTTTTAGGTCTCCCGACAGCAATGTCTAGTTCCTTGCACGTACTTGTAAAGCATTTCACCCCTCACTCATGTTAGGATTTCATACTTTAGGGGGCATCTGTTACACAGTAATTTGTCACTGTCCCTGCAATCCCCATCTCACCCATTGGAGGGTCCTTTCTGTGACTAATTAGAAGTGTCATGCCTTGCAAATACCATCATTGCATCCCTTTCCATGAGGAAAACATTCCCTTTGTTGACCATTTCCTGAGCAGACCACTAAAAACACATTTTTGCCTTGGCGCGAGTAGCCAGTTACACTCTCACGCCGAGCTGGAAAATTAACACTGAGCCCGCGCCAGTTGGCGCTCTCTCCCAGTTAAGCACCTGTGGCGATCTGTTTATGGAATTTTTTTTTAAAATAGAGGCAAAGTTTCGATCACAACAACTTCGTGGATGAGTCATAGGGAGTGGTTCGACTGAATAACCACGACCTCCCTCCTTTGGCCTCTTGTTTCCACCTTATGGGGAAACCTCCCAAGGGATAAGGCCTCCCTTCCACTATTGTAGGGATCCCAACCTCCTCCTCTCCTCTATAAATATATCCATCTTCCATTGATGTGCTAGTGGAACAGATAGCTGAAAAATTTAGCATAGAGGAGCAATCATAGCTTCGGGAGAATAGTGCAGAGTGTGATTGTTTGTGTGTGTTGAGAACATAGTGAGATCTTGGACCTTTGTGTGTGAGGGTGTTGCAAACGTGCTTGGATATAGACCTGCCGAAGGAGAGCCTCAACATCAAGGCTTGGTTGTAAACTCCCCTTGTCTTTATCATAATAAAATGCATCTGATGTTTATCTTCCACTCTTGTTTACATTTATAATGAGATTTCTAGCATTACTTGATTAGTTAGATAGGTTGTAATTGTTTTATGTTTGTCATGGTTTTACGCTTTTCGTGCTATCTTGGCTTTCTGTACAAGTAATCGAACGTTAGCAGTAGCGTGTATCGAGCTTGAGAAGAGCGACGGATCAAGAAGCTTCGACAGAAGACGACAACATAGCATCAGAACGAAGTAGGTCATCTTCCTTGCTCTGAATTTCATTTTCAATCTAGGAAGTTAGATGTTAGTATTTTCCCGTAGTTGCTAGACCCACTCTAGGGCTAGAGGGATCACCTCTGTCCGCAGAGGGGATTTACTTGGACAACAACAACGTGCCGCAAGGGGGGCCGTCGGGGGGGGGGGAATAAACCTATTCGAGACATTACATCATCGGGGAACCCTGTAATGTACGAGGTTCCAATTTCTACCGCATTCAACCAGGTACCTAAAGAATTGTCCCCTGAGAAAGGTGGCTCGTGATGAATTGCATTTCATTCAATATATGTGGCCTAGTAGACCACTATAAGTATCTCTCTATTAGGATTTTTCTTAAATTGTGCAATACATTTATGGTCTTGTGCCAGGAGACCATGACTTCTTCTGATAAGGTGTATACCTATTTCAGAATATGTATCCAAGGTGGGACATGGTGGGGGTGGATTCTCGGGGTCTATCAGGGGGCGTGGTGGCTATGTGGAATCCTATGATGGCTAGTTTCCATGCATATTATTTCTTTGGTGGAATACTACTATCTGGCCACATTCGAGGTTACAAGGAGCATATACATTTTATAAATTTATATGCACCTTACTTAGATCAAAATTTTTTCTGGAAGAGAATGGAAGACAATGATATACTCAAAATAGGCTATCTTGTTACTGCAGGGGATTTTAATGCCACCCTTTCCTAAAAGGAACATTGGGGGAAGCGATGCAGGATGGAACCTATATCTACATATCTTACAAACCTTTTCATGGAGAACAATTTGCGGGATATACAACCCCACAAGTTGTGCCCGGTGTGGTACAATGGAAGGACCGGTGATGCATACAATGGAAAGAGGCTTGATAGATTTATTTTACATGAGAAATTATTGGAAATCCTGGGGAAGGTACACTCGAGGGTGCCAAATATGCAATATCGGACCATCACCCCATTATTCTTAGCTGGTGTGAGGTCAAGTTTTCGCATGGTTTTCCTTTCAAATTCAATCATATTTGGCTTGAAGATCCAAAATTTTCAGAAACTGGTCACTGAACACTGGGAGGCCATAGAGGACCGAAGATTGTATACTCCCATGACTTGGATGGGACTGGTACTTAAAGGGCTGAAGGTCAAAGTAAAGATTTCGGAGAGGTAAAAGAAAAAATGCCTCATTACTGAACTTGCTTCTATAAATACTGAAATCAGAGATATGCAGTCGGTGTGCATTGTCAATGAAAATTTATCGCGTCTGGTTGTGTTTGTACTTCTATGTCAGTGAGTTTTTCAAACTGTCGCTTTTGTGCACTTTCAGTTTCACATGTGTCACTTTCATGTTTTTGACTGTCACTTTTTCTTGCTTTCACTTTAATTAGTTTGATTTTCATGTTATATTCGATCTGGCATGCGTTTCTTTCATCGTCGTTCGCATATCGCAAGTGTCGTTCGCACTTTTCTCTTTATATAGAAAATGTCGTCTTTTGGCATGGGAAGTGTCGCTTATCATGTAAAGTGGAATTTTGGATTGTTTAAAAGGGTAACTTTGGTGTTGATGAATTCCCCTAGTCATGAAGACACGCTTTACACTCATTCCCAAATTTTTATGCACTATCACAAAAGCGTCATCACTGTCGTCGCAAAGTGTATCTTTAGTGTCGCACTTGGGGAAAGTCACTACAATGTCGTCACATTGAGGGAAGAATGTTGTTCATGTATTCTAAGTGATAAATGTTGTGTCATCAATTGTTCTAAGTGTGTGATCATGCCCAAGTTTTTCCTTGTTCACTTTGGTCTCACTGATTCCACACTTAGTCTCATCTAAAAAAATTCACTCCTGATCAACTTGACCTCACTCAACCTTCCTAAACTGTGGATTACGCAGTATCAGCCCTCAAGCCTTGACCTTACCTCTTTAAATTGTGCACTGTGTAGTCACAGTGCCCAAATTTGACCCTTGAGCTCCAGAAATATGTAGTTTATGCCTCCCAATCAGCGTTAAATGCACATTGCGCAGTGCCAAGCCTCAAGCTTCCAGCCTGACACCTTGAGCGGCGCAATTGCGTAATCGATTAGATTTTCCTCCCTCCAGAATTGTGCATTAGGAAACTTCAAGCCTCAATCCTGAGTCATTGAACCCCTCAACTGTGCCATCTCCCATCTTGTTCTCCTTCCATAATTGCACATTGGGCAACTTCAAGCCTCAAGCCTCAACCTTGAGCTCTTGAGCTCCTCATCTACACAATCACTTAGCTAGGCCTCTAAAAATTGTGCATTGGGCAACCTCAAGCCTCAAGCCTCAAGCTTGACCTCCTGAATCCCTCAACTGCGGAGTTCCTTGAGTCTGTCGAAATGATCCTCGAAGTAGTCGAAAAGCTCTTTGTCCATTTCAGAGGCCATGGTTAAAGTGCAACTGACAACCATGACTGGGAGCACCTGCGAAGCGCACTTTGTTTTGGGTATATCTCCCAAACCGTAAATTTTTTTTTTTTGGTATATCTCCCTTTATTCATTATATAGGCAAAATATCAGTGTAATAGGTAGTTGCATATAAAACATGTTCAATCCAGGGAGAGAATCAACAAAAGCTGGAAAAGTATAAACATCATGGTTGTTTACATCCTTTTAAAAAATGATAAAAGGAAAATTTCCTAAGATGCTTGCCTTCAACCAAAAGAAAAGCATATTTGAATTTGTATCTTCGAACCTCATCCATCCTCAATAAAGAAAATAGAAACAACATAAAATCATAAAAGCTATCAGTGAACTGATAGTGTTGCGAAACAACTGGGTAGAACAAAGTCATCTTTCCTTTATGTCTGACACTTGTTCGATGAAAGATGGGTTGATATGGCATCCTGATGTATGACAAACCAACCTCTAAAATCTCTGACAGCTAGCAACTCGAAAACATGCGTGAAACTCAGTAGGGAAGGACTGCGCAGCGCTTGCGCAACACCTGCGCATCGTACTTTGTTTTGGGTATATATCGCAAACCGTAACATTTTTTTTTTGGTATATCTCCCTTTATTCATTATATAGGCAAAATATCAGTGTAATAGGCAGTTTCATATAAAACATGTTCGATCCAGGGAGAGGATCAACAAAAACTGGAAAAGTATAAACATCATGGTTGTTTACATCCTTTTAAAAAATGATAAAAGGAAAATTTCCTATGATACTTGCCTTCATCCAAAAGAAAAAAATATTTGAAACATTGTGTATCTTGGAACCTCATCCATCCTCAATAAAGAAAATAGAAACAAAAGAAAATCATAAAATCTACCAGTGAACTGATAGTGTTGCACAACAACTGGGTAGAACAAAGTCATATTTCCTTTATTTTTTACACTTGTTCGATGAAATATGGGTTGAGATTGCATCTTTATGTATGAAAAACCAACCTCTAAAATCTTTGACAACTGGCAACTCGAAAACATGCGTGAAACTCAGTAGGCAAGGACTGCGCAGCGCACTTTTTTTTGGGTATATCTCCCAAACCGTAACATATTTTTTTTTGGTACATCTCCCTTTATTCCTTATATAGGAAAAATATCAGTGTAATAGGCAGTTGCATATAAAACATGTTTGATCCAGGAATTCAAAGGAGTCCCAAACCAGCTTCAAAAAAATCGCAGGCTGATTCGTGTCGTGCTGTGTTTGGAGATAAATAAATCCTTGCGCAGCAGTGTAGGTTCTGGTGTTTCCCCAACCCCAAGAATCTGAAGTCTGCTTGTGAATCGAAGCTGATTTAGTTATCTTCGCTCTGAGAATGTTTTGTTGGGATTGCAGATGCTCAGGGACTCTAGGAAAGGCCCAGGATTGCCAATTTCCTGCCTCATCCCAAACAAAAATGTCTTCAAGTCTGAGAACTCTGTGATGAGAAAGCCACTCGTGGATCTCTTTTAGATCTTCATAATTGGCAAGAGGCGGGTGTCCCATTATGCTATCTTGCCACAACAATATTTTCCTTCCATTACCAGGAATACGATAGAGATTGTTTTGAAAAAAAATCTATTCCTCTCCAGTAGAGATTCCAGATCAACAATCCTTTCAGATCATTATCGGCCAACAGAAGAAGAATGGGCTTATGATCTGAGGTAAGCTTAGGAAGAATTTTTGAGGAGATGAGCCTCCTTTCCAAAAACATTGAGCTCTGGACAAGAAATCTGTCCAATCTGGCCAAAATGTGCTCTTCCTCGGTTCTATTATTGGACCAATTGTATAATCATCTCTTTGGCTTGAAGTCCATGAGGTCCCATTGGAGGACTAGGTCTTCAACCACATGAAGCATTTGATCCCTGCAGCTACTTCCTCTTTTTTCTTTTATATTCAATACTATATTAAGGTCTCTGGCAATGATGATATTATTTGGAGAGTGGAGTTCTAAAAAGGAATTTAGAGTTTTCCAACATTCTTTCTTCTCTGCATATGTTGCCGATACATATATATTGAAAAGAGTGAGAGATAAATTACTTGCTCTATGCCTTAGCTCGGTAAAAATCCAATGCTGAGTCTCAATGGAGTCAACAAGTTGAAATTGGTCCTCCTTCCACAAGGTGGGAATTCCTCCTGAGGAGCCCCTTGAACTTATTGCTTTACCTACATTCGTCTGCCATTTCTTTTTGTTGATCTCAAGAAGGGTTTCCCCTTCAATTTTAGTCTCTTGGAGCATGAGGATATCTGTAGGCTCCGTTTTCAAAACATCCTTGACAACTTCAGCTTTTGCATATGAGGGAAAGGAGGAGATTTTAGGGGTTACTTCAGGATGATCTTCTTCTTCAATGTCTTTTTCAATGGTTGGAAGCTTGGGTTGTTCGTTGCTGTCCTTATTTGTTTCTGCTACGTTATTAACCTCTTCATTTAGCTTGCCTGCTATCAGCAAGGGGATGGAGCTCCTAGCCCCGTGGTCTTGTCCATCTGGTGGGGATTTGTTAACTTTCGCTGCCCCTTTTCCTCAAGGCTTTGATGGGGCTATTTTTTGCACTGTGGTCCATTGTTCTGCTTTTGAAATTTCGCTTTCTTCGGTGGCCTTTTTTTCGCAATGCCTTGCAAAATGGTCGTAGCCATGACAATGTTGAAATTTAAACAGTAGCTTTTCATAGTCCAATTCCTGGATGTGGGCCCAATCTGCGATTGTTATTTTTATGGCTTCTGGAAGCCCAACTTCCAGGTCCATCTCAACGCATATGTGAGCATAGGAGTATTGATCTTTTCTCACCACTTGATCGATGTATCTTCCAAGAGTGTTGCCGATGGTTTGCAGGGATTTTTGGTTCCAGCAATGTAGAGGAAGGTGGGGAAGACGTACCCACAATGGGACAACATAAGGCACGTCTTGAGTAGGGTCGAAATTGGGCGTCCATTTATTTAGGTATAGCCCTTGAGGCCCCATGAAGTATGGCCCATTTCTGAATATGAGCCTTTTGTCTTCTACGTTCTCAAAAACAAATACGAAGAATCCTTTCACTACAAGATGACTTTTAATACCTTCCAAAACTTGTGAACTGCTGCATAACCCCAAAAAGGAACTTGTGCCTTACACGTTGAAAGGCACTAGCCAGATCCAACTTTACAACGATGCCTTTTTCTTTGTTTTGAATGCCGGAGTGTATTGCTTCTTGGAACAAGATGAAATTTTTCGTAATCAATCTGCCTTTGACAAATCCCCCTTGATTGACAGGGATAATTTTAGGGAGGATACCTTTCAATCTATTAGCCATGACTTTTGTTATAAGCTTGTAGCCAATATTGCAGAGCGAGATTGGTCGAAATCGATTGAAAGAGTTGGCACCCTTCTCTTTGGGGATAAGGGCCAGAAAGGCTGAATTAGTGCTCCCACCAAGTTTATGGCAAGTTTGGCATTTCAGGATCATCTTGTGCAAATATTTATTGATAATATTCCAGCATGTTTTGATAAAGTGACTAGTGAATCCGTTCAGTCCAGGTGCTTTATTTGGCTCCATGTTATCAAGGGCATGCTTGATGTCATTTATAGTTACAGGAGCATTCAACATCGAGTTCATCTCCTCATTGACCTTTTGGGGGACAAGGTTCAACAAATATGGGCATAGATTTGCCTGTGCTTCCTCCGTATACAACTCCTTCAAGTGTTGATGAGCAGCTGCTTTTATGCTAGCAAATTCGTTGTGGGATTGTCCTCTAGAATTTATTTCTTTTATGAAGTTGAAGCTCTTTCTATTCTGTGTCTGCTTGTGGAAGAAGGAATTGTTTATATCTCCAGCCTGGAGCTAGAGACTGCGGGAATTGAGCCTCCAATATTCTTCTTCCTGGATACAAGTCTTATGGAAATTTTCTTGGAGTTCTTCTTCCTGGGTTAGACTGTCCCTTGATATGTCCATGTCTTCCATCTTCATTTGATGACTTTCAAGGCTGTCCTGAGCCTCCTTCCTAGCTGCAGACGGGGAAGGGAGTCCCTTGACCCAATCTTTGAGGGCCCTTTTCACCCTCAGTTTTTCTTCCCATACAAAAAATGGGGAACCATTGACAGGTGGCTTCCAGGTATCCTCAACTATCCCCAAGAAATCAGATTGCTGGACACAAAGGGGGTTGAAGCGGAATGGAATAGGCCCCAGATTCAAAAGTGGCTTCATCTCAAGCCAGATGGGCTTGTTATCAAAGACTGAAGAGGGGATTATAGAAGAACTAATTTCAAGACCAAGAAGAAGGAAAGAGATTTGAATAAGAAAACAATCTAACCTTGCTGCTATGTGGCTCGACCCTGCTCTTCTATTTGCCCATGTATATTTGCCTTTGACAGGCTTGATGTCAAGAAGGTCCCAGTGCTGAATAAGATCTTCCACCCATTCCCTGGCAGGATCCCTTACTGTGCAGCCCCCACACTTTTCATCTTGGCGTAGAGTGAGGTTTATGTCCCCAGAATGAATGAAATTTTCCATCGGCAACTCAGAGGCTAAATCACGAATGGTGTCCCTGCAACTTTGTTTATATGCCAAGATGGGTGGAGCGTAAATATTAACGAGATTCAGTGTGTCCTTAGTTTGCAAATGATGAAGCTGAATTAGAATCCAGTTTGTGGATGTTTTAACCAAGATTTCTTTAAAGGAGGTCATGTCCCATAAAACTCCTAGACCCCAAGTATTCCTGCGTGGGAGGGCCCTTTTTTTCATTCTTTTGGCTAGCCTCTTGATCTTCCTCAGTTCCCGAGATTAGAGCGATGAAGTTGTTCTCATTATATTTCAGGCCAGTCACGAGTATGGAGGCATTTCCCAAAGGGGCAGCGTTGCCTTCCCCCTGTCAACTCGCTGCCTATTTGGCCCTGGCCTCGAGGTAGGTTTGGATTTTTTTGTTGGCTGCCATTCTGCTTCTTTCTATTTCTCTGGGGTCACATTCTTGGGACAGATTTTGGCGAAATGTCCATATTCGTGGCATACGTGGCACTTGAATGGTAGTTGTTCATAGTCAATCTTCTAAATGTGGGACCAATTCCCAACTGTGAGCTTGATGGCTTTAGGCAGGCCAACTTCTAGGTCGACTTCCATACATATTCTAGCACAATCATATTGTTCATTCTTGCAGGATATGTCAATAAATTTCCCAATGGAATTCCCAATTTGAATCAGGGAGTCCTAGCTCCAATAGTGCACTGGAATATTTGGGAGTTTGACCCAAACTGGGATAGCGGAGGGGATGTCGACCGAAGGATCAAAATCAGGGGTCCAATGATTCAAGTATAGGCCCTGCGGACCCATGAAGTATGGTCCATTTCTAAAGATGAGTTCCTTTTCCTCCTTTGAATTAAACTCGAATAGGAAATAGTCGCCCCCCAAAAAGTAATATGTGACATTGTTATTGATGAGTGGCTGCCAATTTCTATTAACCCAAGCTTCCGTAGTCTTTGGAGATGGCCATAAACCTGTAAACTGCCATATCAACGCTCGTTTCATGAGAGAGAGGGCCACCTTCATAGGTCCCTCAGGGATTTCATCCAGTTTCTTCACAAACTTGGATGCCTGTTGTTTCAGCTTCTTCTTTTGAGAGGCGATCAACAGGCAGAAAGCCTCCACCTCAGGAGGAGGGGGCGGAGGGGCGCCCTAAGAGGCCGCCATTAGTCGACCGAGGTGGGGCAGACACGGAAGAGCCCTAGCTGGAGTAAATGGGTGGCAATGGTGGTATTAGAAGCGAGATCGTAGCAGTGACCCAAGCAGGCAATGTCTAGACAGGAATCAACGCGGCGCACAGAGGATCCACAACAGAACTTGAATAGTTTGAACGCAACCATTATTGAAATTTTATAATTGTTATTTAATTGAATTATTTAAATATTATTTAACATTAGAGAGTAAATGAATTATTTATAATAAATTTAAATGAATTATATTAATAAAAACTATTTATAATTGTTATTTAGTTGAATTATTTAAATGTTATTTACCATTAGAGTAACTAAATTATTAATAATTTTTTTTTTTTTAATTATTATTTAATTAAATTATTTGAAACAAAACGTAAGTAAAACTGGCCATGTCTGATTTTATTGCTTCAATGGGGTTTCAAGAGCCCCCGATTTGCAGGAATGGCTGTGGGTTAGGGGCTATTTCGCGCCCATTCCTGGAAATCTAGAAAGTCGTGTAAAATTCGGGGTTTTAGATCTTGTATAAATGGTTGATGATGGAGTTGGATTTCAAACAAGTTCATGAATGGATCTCAAGAGCTGTTGCTTCTCTGCTTACGACTTTATTGATATAGCAGTTGTTTTGCGTGGTGACTAGGCGGCTGTGAAAAGGAAAATCAGCCAACAGCTGTGACCAGGCGGCTGTGAAGAGACAAACTCGAACGCAAGTAAGTCTCTACTCTTTGCTAAATGTATGTATTTAAAATTATTTACTTGAACAGTTTTTAGTTAGCTTTAGGCCTGTAAAAAAGTGAAAAATGTGTTATCTAAGGTCAAAGTCAAGCTGGAAAATAAACATTCAATGTTTACCATAAGCATCCATCACACCGTTATAAGTATAAACATTTGCCATTTTTTTCATTTTCTATTAGATTAACACTCTCCCTGAAAAATGTGGGGCAAAATTTAGTGCAACCGGCTCCTCCTTTGCTTTTCCCTTTACTTCGCTGCCCTGCGGACTGTAACTTTGATTCTGTGAAAATGACAAGGATGCTCTCAGTTTCAACCCATGGCATTGGCTGGAGCCCGACGCAGTAAGTTTAAATTCAGCGATGAATATCACCGTCCAAAGCTACATCGATTATATATATATATATATATATATATATATATATATATATATGTGTGTGTGTGTGTGTGTGTGTGTGTGTGTGTGTGTGTGTGTGTGTGTGTGTGTGTGTGTGTGTGTGTGTGTGTGTGTGTGTGTGTGTGTGTGTGTGTGTGTGTATATGAGAAGCTGAGTGACGACATAAGCTCTGTGTATGAGGAGATCATTATGATGTCTGGTATGTAAGAAATGAACCCTATAGAAGCGTGAGGATGATATTGGTATGGCTTCTGTTGGGATAAAACCGGGTAATAGCTGCACTGGACATTAGGAGTGCTCTTCAATCACTGTTTCTGTTTTGGAATCACGATCATGAGAGGGATTGAACTATGTAATAGGGAGGGATAATTAATGTTTTTGTATCTCTGTTTTCATGTTTCGCCGGGGACAAAAAACTTTGTTTTCAAATGTATGCACAGTTTTTGATATGGGCCTATTGTTGTATAGTTTATGTAGAAAAGATGGAGCTTTGATCTCTCAAATAGTAACATATGAATGTAATCGTTTTTTTGGGGTTGAATATAGACTATGATCTGGTACATAATATAAACCAGTCATATTTTTCATGCTGAAAAAAGTATAAACATTTGTCCCAATCTCATTTCTTTCAACATCCTTAAACAATGCATTAACCTTATCCACTTGGCAGGCTTGAGCATAATCCCTAAGAAGAATGTTGTAGGTTACAATGTTGGGTTGACATCTAACTTTCTCCTTCATTTTGTCAAAGTATCCGTAGGATTTTGTGAGAGCCTTTTTGTTAAATTTAGGATTAAAATGTATAGTAAAATGAAATGCAGGATTGACTGGCCATGAATGATGTTTTGAGTCACTATCCAAATGCCAATCAGGTAGCCCAATCAAGTATACAAAGAAGTCCTCAAATATCAGCAGACAAACCCTAACCAGAGATCAGAAAAAGCTGAAGTGGTGGAAGAATAATGTGCACAAGGAACTTGGTCCTTGATCATATGATGCGGCCTTCTATGCTGAATGGAATGAGCTTAGGACAATCAAAATTCTTATGAACAATGTCTGCAACCTAGGGTTTGAGACTACAATCCAGTAGTAGTGATACAAGGGTTGCACCCATTGAATTTACTACGGCCTACCCTACATAAGTGAAGCTAAGATGATGGATGCTAACAAGCCCATTCAACCTTTTCATAAGTGTCTGCAGCATGCTGTAGTAGAAACCCTTACTGTGGCCCAAACTGAAGTAAGAAACACAGAAATGCTTCTCTGAATTGCAGCCTGATGTAGAAGGGCATCCAAAGTCTTAAGGTGCCTCCAAATAGTCCTCCTTAAACATGTCCCAATCTCATTTTTTTCAACATCCTTAAACAATGCATTAAACTTATCCACCTGGCAGGCTTCAACATAAGCCCTAAGAAGAATGTTGTAGGTTACAATGATGGGAAATTTACCAGAACCTTTACTGACCTGCTCAGGAACAATAGAAAGCCTATTTATTTTTCATTTTGGTGATAGTTTAGGACAGTCCAGAGAGATCAGAAGCTAATGAAGCCATGTCGTAAGTACTAAGAAATTCCTTTATGTTAAATTCCTCCAAAGACTCTATGAGATGGTAAATTTTCCTTGCTAATAGACCTGTTACTTCTATACTTCATCAAAAGGCCTTGGTGCAAGATGCCAAAAACATAGTGCTGGAATATATCTGCCTTTAAATACATTAGACTGACTTAGAACTTACACATCTTGTTCACAAATTCGATCGTGAACAAGAACCAATGTTAATGCTTCTGTCATTGAAGACCTTCCATGCTTGATGTGCTGATGGAAAGTACAGATCACTCAACTGAAATTTCAACCATAATACTATTGTGCTAATGAAGTAACAATACAAGATACAAGAATATAGCTTCCTGCTTAGAGTCAGAGATTCTCTAATGATGTTGCCATGCCACATCAACACTGATATCTATGATGTTCTTCTATTACTGTGCTTAAGATATCATACAACCTTATCAATACATATACAATCCCATTACTGCAATGTTTGCCAATACTATTTTGCACTTTCTGCCAATCACTGCAATATATATATATATATATATATATATATATATATATATATATATATATATATATATATATATATATATATATATATATATATGTTAATTTTTATGGTAAGAGACTATGACCCAACAACGATTTTTATGGTAAGATACTATGACCCAACTACTCAATACAACAATTTATTAGATCACGTTCTTAGACATCGTGACACAATTGTATCACACCTCAACTGGGTATGTATATTCTTAGGCTTCCATAATTTTGGTCTGTATATTCATAATGATACCATGAGCACTTTAGGACGTCCTCAAGATATGTTCTCAGATACTGCTATATAATTACAACCTATCTTTGCCCAATGGATACAAAACACTCATGCTTCAACAGCTGGTTCAATAACTCCTGGTGCAACAGCAAGTACCAGCTTAACCTAAGGAGGTAGTGATTTGGTGATAATAGGTTCCAAAGTGGCTACCCACTAAACTCACCCTCTGCTAAAATATTCATTATGAAGTTGACAAATGAGATTTAGTTCCACGAATACGTTATTTAGTACGAATGCGAAGGAGGGAAATATATATATATATATATATATATATATATATATATATATATATATATATATATTCAGGTTACATAAACATGGTTGCTTATCAAATTCTAGGTTACAACATATATCATATAGATGCCACTCCTGCACATTCAGAGGATGATAGCTTAATCATACTATTCTAGCATAGATGGCACTGTTGAAATTACATAAGGTCACATCTGAGTCATACTGTTCTAGAGTAGATTCCACTGTTGCACTTACAGTATCGGGAATCATAAATCATTTTGCTAAGGATCCCGCATCAAGAAATAAGACCATAGTACCCAGAAATCACATATATAAGTCATAGTGTCAAATGACTATGCTGAGAAGCAGGATGATAACTATAGATTCCAACAAGATGTGCAAGAACATGTCTCTGAGGGATAGACAAACCATCATCGAGCCATCATGAGAGGATACAACTGTGCCAAGGTTGAATTTGTCATCAATTGAATGCTCAGTACTGCCATCTGTCCTCAGCAAGAAGCTTATTCCCAGAGTATAGATGATAGAAGTATAATGAGCCATCCCTTAAGCAACTGCAACAAAGATATGGTATACTATGATTGTGTCATATCAAATATTGAATAACTTGACAAGAATAAAGTGTCATAAAGCTGAGAATCAAATCAATCTTAGTGTGCCGAGATCATTTCATATAGACTTGAATGTCGAGAGTATACAGCTGAGATGAGGCTCAGATCAATGAATGCAACAATACTGGAATCACATTATTGAGACTATACAGATACCAAATTCCACTATGATGAGGTTATTAAAAAGAGTGATAACATTGTCATTATGGTTAGATCATTCCAGAATCCTCCATCATGTAGAAGTCCACATAGGAGAAATTCTAAAACACCTGCTTCAACAATGTTTCAACAAATCTCAATGCTGCTACAGGATATTTCAAGTCATTAATAACGATGACTTTAAACTAAAGCTCCAAGGGTGCTTAATGTTTGACATAATGCAGACTTCTATAAGGGAAGAAAAGTAAAGATCAATATGAGCTTCCAAGGTTTCTTCAGGAGATAAGATCGGTTGTAATTGCACAGGGACAATGAACCGAGGAATGATAGTTTGTAATAGGTCTCCAATGCTGCTTCCATTATCCACCTAATGAGACTTGATTTTAAGCAAAGATGAATGATACAAAAACTAGGGAGGATAGTGACAATAAGTTTATTCTCTAGAGAGGTCAAAAATCTGAAGACCAGGTCCGAATGTAGTATTCTCCCACAAATCTGTCAAAAAAGAGGTAACCAAGGTCCCTTGCGGTGCCCCCTCTTCAATGCTAGTGAGGAATCAACCCCTCATATTCTCCTATCTTCCTCTTATGCCACTCAACTAATACCCAAAACTCTGTCTTCATTGCCAAGAGACTCATCTAAGAGTGATACAATGATCCTTGTTCCTTCATTACTATCTTTAAGGCGTTACATCTTTGGGAGATTGAATGAAGAATACCAAAAAGAATGCAAACAGAAGATTTGATAGAAAATTCATTCGAATCCCGTTGTTGACAAGTTTCCCAAAATAAATCATCCCGGATTTCCATTGTTTGATAAGGTGCATAAATATGGATATTGCTGTGAGTTTGCTAAGGAAGACAGGAAATAACTATAGAGGCAGTTCCTTTCTCATAAACAAATAAACAAGAACGACAGTGAATTTAATGTGTCAAAAGCAGAATTATAGCACCTCGAGGAAATTAATTTGAGGTGGCCTTTATGGTGTTGCCCTTGTGGCAGTAAATCTATCAACTAATCACATCTATGGGTTGATCAAAACATGTTGAAGGTATTAAAGGAGGCTGGTGAAAGTGTTTTAGATTTGCATATAGATCTTGGCAGGCTTTAGTTATAGGCCTTTGCCCATATTTAGTATGTTGGAGATCACATGCATATTAGGAAGAATCAAATGAAGAGTTTTTGGCAGTGACATGATGGATTTATTTTGGATATCACATGGATTTAGAAGTCAAAGAAAACTTTATTTGAAGCTGGGCTAGAGATGCTAACCAATGTGCTTATTATGCATGGTCACAAGCATTTTGTCTTGTCCTAATAACTGCTAGTAGAAAGAGTTTGGAATGCGAGCTTGTATAAAGGCTGAAGTCATATGTATATAGTGTGGTGAATAAGGTATGAAATCAATTCCTCCAACAACAACATTGGATGTATATCAGCACATACATGCTTTAAAGATTCATTTTTTTAAATCATTTTTTCCCCAACAATTAAAGTATTACCATCTACGGCAATACAACACCATTTTGCAAGAAGGATGAGAATTGTCTTTGCAGGATTTGAGGATGAATATATGTCATTTATTATATATGGATTAAGCACAAATAATTTGATATTCCTTCCAGTGACGCAATTTCTATCCACCACTAATATTTAAATGGGATGTCACCTATCTCCTATACAGTTACAGTGAGTGCAAGCTATTGCAATGGCCTTCTTTCCCTAGAAGTGGTGTTTAATTATAACAGACAGGATGGATGACACTTTTTCAACATCTTTGTTTATTAATAAACATATACAGGGTAATTTGGGGAAAGAGCTTGAGGGTTTGATTCTTTTTAGATAGACAGAAAATGAAGAGACCACTTAGGCAGAATTCAAAGGTTGACAAATTTGGTGGTCTACTAAGACATGAAGAAGGGCATCATGTGGCAGGAAACCATCGAAAAGGACATCATGCCAGATGTTGTGTATACCTATCAATTGTGGAGCAGAATAATAAAGGGAACAATAATTAAAATCCTCAAGTTCGTGATGATGAGAATATTTAAATTAATTTGTTAGAGACAAATGATAGGAAGAACAGTCAATTTGTTTCAAAGCATGCAGGATGTATTGATGAGGTGAAAAAAGTCTTATAAAAGTCTTGACAGAGGTAAGAGAACTCAAGGAAAAAAATGAAGGTTAGGTTGATGAGTTGTGCAAAAATTTACTGTATTGGTCATTCTCTAGAGAGGGCATTAAGGCATTCCAAAAAAAAAATATCCCTTACTCTCTTGTTTTACTTATGAGTAATGAGAAGCACCACTAGCACTAGAAGATGGAAACCTGGAAGAGAATATCCAATCAAATGTTACCCTTTGATATTAATGGGTAATCTATCAATTCATCAGCTGGTCCTCCTATATAATTTATAATGCTTGCTTATGCATGTACAAATGAGAGTTGCCTCACAAGTTGCTACATGCTATTCAGCGATGTGCATCCTTTAGAAGAACTGCAAACTAAAAATGTTTTCCGGGTGTTGAGTAATGATGGACAAGTTTCCTATCACACATCATCCTGGATTTCCATTGTTTGATAAGGTGCATAAATATGGATATTGCTGTGAGTATTCTAAGGAAGACAGGAAAGAACTATAGAACTATTATGCATGGCCACAAGCATTTGGTCTCGTCCTGCAAACTGCTAGTAGAAAGAGTTTGGAATGCGAGTTTGTAAAAAGGCTGAAGTCATAGGTATATAGCATGGTGAATAAGGTATGAAATAAATTCTTCCAACAACAACATTGGATGTATATCAGCACATACAGGCTTTAAAGATTCATTTTTATAAATCATTTTGTCCCCAACAATTAAAGCACTACCATCTAAGGTAATACAACACCATTTTTCAAGAAGAATGAGGATAGTCCTTGCAGGATTTGAGGATGAATACATGCAATTTATTGAAGCTATGGATTAAGCATCGCTTGCCTCCCATACCACAAACAAATCCAGATAGTTTTCAAAAATGTAATTGCAATAGCATTTGAAACAATATTGTGTCTAAGTAAGAGGAGAATTTCTAGAGCTGGTTGGAGAAGACATTTATGGTGTCACGGAGTTTACAAAAGTTCTTTTGGGTATGGATAAACATATCACGTTGTAAAGTACTTCCAAGGTTGGAACCTCTTGCTGAGATATTTCAATTGCAATGGATTAAAACCTGTGGATTTGAATTTTATAGATGGATGGATAACAGAGTTAATTTCTGGAAGAGGGGCTGCTTCTAATGGATTTATGTAAGAGTGGATTAAAATTTTCATGGTTATTTATGTGTTCAAAAGATAAAAGGTTTGGAAAATTTTATTGGATGAATTGGTGATTTGAAGCATGTAATTTATTATTATTATTATCGAATTTTAAGGTCATGACTAAACCAGACACCAAATTGGTGTATGAGACTTCCTTGTTTGTGGGACAAGGGACCCACCTCCACCATAATAAAACAAACAAACAAGCTGGCATTGACCCACACTCTAGTTTCCTCCATTCTCAAGCACCGAGGAATCAAATTTATTGTATAATTTCACCAAATTGGCACTTGTCCAAAGCCTCCCAAATCTCATCATCCGATCAGTGTTCCTAAGGATCCAAATTATTTCTTATATTGCCCCAAACATTGTTGGTTCTTGGGGAATAATGCTTAATTTTGGATCTTAGCTCATGGAGGCCTATTGTTGAGATGTTGACTCCATCAATCCCTTTGTTGGTTCCACAATGCCAAAAATGGATTGAATGAGAGTAGATTTGCCACTTTTTGTCTGCCCCACAACTGCCTCCTTTGTACCTCCAGGGAAAGTGCATGTAAGGCCTTTCAAGAGAAATAGAAGATGTGGCCCATAATGCACCTGCAAATCAGATAGATTTATTGTTCCTCTAGATCGACAGTTGGATTTGGTCTACAGTTCTCCATGATCACTAGTGGCTCGGTAGGAATACACGAATATTGCATTATTATCTCCATTGAGATAATCTTGGTCTCCACAAAACAAAGACATCATATTACCCGGGTTTGTATCATGTTCAGATTTAGACCATATGTTATTGTCAACCTTGCAATGCTTGGTCTAATTACATCTCCAGGCAAGCGAACGAGGAACACCAAAGAGAATGTAATATCACCAATTTTTATTTTTCATTTAACATGATTAATGAAGTTTACTAGGGGAGTGCCAAGCATAGCACAATTTTGTAATCTAGGCATTTGAGACATTTTTGGTACATGGGACTTAGTAGAAATAGAAAATATCAACCTTTGTGGAATGTGGGGGCCACCCCTCAAGGAATAATTGATTTTGTGGAAAGGAGATCAAATATTTTGATGAGGGACCCCCAAGGAAAGGTGAAGCAACAATTATAAATAGAGGGTCGAAGGTAACATTGAGTACCTTTTGATAATTTGTCATTTTACACATTGTTGCTCAAGCTGTTCAACTGAGTCATAGGTGTTGTTTAGCACCAGAGGTTTCCAAAGGGAAATCTCACCATCTTCTTCGGCGAACCACAAGTGCCACTCTAGGGAGGCAAGTTCTACTAATCTTTTGTAGTTGGGAGGATACCACACATTTCAGGTTTAGCTGGGATGCAGAAAAGGACCCACACAGTTCTTGTTGGAGAGTGGTGTCGGAGATAGGGGCTACACTATCGTTGAAGCATTCCTTGACCAAATTCCAAGAAAAAAGAGAAGGATTTACAAGAGCAGGAGGTATTTCCACGACAGTACGAATTTTTGGAGCAGGGGCCTGCATCATCTTGCCCAGGAACTACACAGTCTTTCGTGGGGGCCAAGTCACCCTCTTCTTCGGTGGACCACGAGTGCCACCCCAGGGAGGAAAATTCTACTCATCTTTGGTAGCTGGGAGGATACCACACATTTATGGTTTAGCTGGGACACAGGAAAGGAAATTGTGGGGGATTTTCTACCATTTTGGTGCCAACTCAGCCAGGAGTTGGAGGAGCTATGGGGAAATTGGGCCAAAATGTCTGAGGTCAACATTTGGCCAATTCCTTTGTGGGTTATTGGAGCAGAATTGGTTAATTTCCCGAAATTTTCTGGGCACCAAATGAGGCCCTAACAACCATTATTCGCAGTCAGCAGTGCAATTTTTCACTGGGTCAATGTAGCGATTATTGGGGACAACCACATTGTATGTTAGAGTAGCCAAATTCATCACATGGGCATTTTTAGGTTTCCTTAGGCAAGACCAAGTGCATGCTTTCTGATCTTACCTTTGTACCCAACATTTATATTAATAAAATGGCTCAGCTCAGCACAAATAATCGATATTTCTTGGTGTTTAATGTGTTGTAAATTATGCGTGTTTGTTTTTTTTACTATGCTTAGTTTGCTTCTCATTGCAAATTTCCATTAGGAATATTACAATGGTATCAAAGCATAATCTTGGCCAGCTGTGGGGAAGCTAGCAAGATCATGAAGGTGTTAGACTTGCATGCACAGTGATTGGTGAGCTTATAGACACTCCAATGATGCAAAAAGGGGAAAGTACGCAAGGGCTCTTGGAGGAGTTGATGAGGCAAAGCCAACAATTGGCTTGTGAAAGGGATTGAGGAGTTGGGGTTGTTTGGAATTAGATTGGGGGAAATCATGGGTGATTTTCTAGCATTTTGCTGGAGGAGCAAACCCAACATCTGCTACAGGTTACAGTTTCTGCTTGTGGAGGGCTAAGCATTTTGAGGTAAATTTTGGAGCGGCAAAACTAGAGCAATCCCTTTCTGGGTTTTTCTGGGTTTTTGATAAGGATCTCAGAAATAATTTGGAATAATTTTCTGGGTAGATTGGCGGGGACAAATAGGGGTCCCAACTCAACCAAAAACTAGAGGAGCTAGGGGGAAATTGAGTCGAAATTTCGAGGCAAAGCCAATAATTGTCTCGTGAAAGGGATTGAGGAGTTGGGGTTGTTTGAAATTAGATTGGTGGAAATCATGGATGATTTCCAGCATTTTGGTGGAGGAGCAAGCCGAGCATCTGGTTGTGGAGGAGGATCAAGCATTTTGAGGTCAATTTTGGAGCATCAAAACTAGAGCAAGCCCTTTCTGGTTTTTTTCTGGGTTTTTCACAAGAAGCTCATAAATAATTTGGCAAAATTTTTTGGGTAGATTCGCTTGGTCAAATAGGGGTCCTAACTTAGCCAACAACTAAAGGAGCTAAGGGGAAATTGGGCTGAAATTTCGAGGTCAAAATTTGGTCGATTCCTTCATGGGTTTTTGTGGGTTATTGGAGGAGAGCCTGAGGTTAATTTCCTGGAATTTTCTGAGCACCAGAGGAGAACCTAAAAACCATTTTTTGCAGCCAACAATGCAATTTTTCATTGGGTTAGCGGAGAGATTGTGGGGGACAACCACATTGCATGTTGGAGTAGTCGATTTCATCACCTGGGCATTGTTAGCTTGCCTCGGGCAAGCCTAGGTGCATGTTTTTTCATCTTACCTTTGTACCCAACATTTATATTAATAGAATGGCTCAACTCACACAGTTTATGGAGATTTTTGTGTGTTTAATGTGTTGTAAATTTTGTGTGTTTGTTTTTTTTACTATGCATGCTTTGCTTATCATTGTAAATTTCCATTAGGAATATTATAGAGAATGCAAACGCAAGATTTTATAGTAAATCCATCAGAATACAAATCCATGCATTGGCCCCAACATTGTGGAGACTAGGTCTAGTATACATATCAATCAACTAGAGATTTTTATCCATGAACCAAGACTCCTGGTCAAAACTTCTAATTGGATGAATTGGTGATTTGAAGCATGTAATTTATTATTATTATTATCCAATTTTAAGGTCATGATTAAACCAAACACCAAATTGGTGTATGAGACTTCCTTGTTTGTGGGACAAGGGACCCACCTCCGCCATAATAAAACAAAGAGACAAGCTGGCATTGACCCACACTCTAGTTTCCTCCATTCTCAAGCATTGAGGAATCAAACTTATTGTATAATTTCACCAAATTGGCTCTTGTCCAAAGCCTCCCAAATCTCATCATCTGAGCAGTCTTCCTAAGGATCCAAATTATTTCTTATATTGCCCCAAACATTGTTGGTTCTTGGGGAATAATGCTTAATTTTGGATCTTAGCTCATGGAGGCCTATTGTTGAGATGTTGACTCCATAAATCCCTTTGTTGGTTCCACAATGCCAAAAATGGATTGAATGAGAGTAGATTTTCCACATTTGGTCTGCCCCACAACTGCCTCCTTTGTACCTCCAGGGAAAGTGCATGTAAGGCCTTTCAAGAGAAACAGAAGATGTGGCCCATAATGCACCTGCAAATCAGATAGATCTATTGTTCGTCTAGATCGACAATTGGATTTGGTCTGCAATTCTCCATGATCATTGGTGGCTCGGTGGGAATACGTGAATATTGCATTATTCTCTCCATTGAGATAATCTTGGTCTCCACAAAACAAAGACATCATGTTACCCAGGTTTGTATCATGTTCAGATTTAGACCATATGTTATTGTCAACCTTGCAATGCTTGGTCTAATTACATCTCCAGGAAAGCGAATGAGGAACACCAAAGAGAATGTAATATCACCAATTTTTATTTTTCATTTAACAAGATTATTGAAGTTTGTTAGGGGAGTGCCAAGCATAGCACAATTTTGTAATCTGGGCATTTGAGACATTTTTGGTACATGGGACTTAGTAGAAATAGAAAATATCAACCTTTGTGGAATGTGGGGGCCACCCCTCAAGGAATAATTGATTTTGTGGAAAGGAGATCAAAACATTTTTATGAGGGACCCCCAAGGAAAGGCGAAGCAACAATTATAATTAGAGGGTTGAAGGCAACATTGAGTACCTTTTGATAATTTGCCATTTTACACATTGTTGCTCAAGCTGTTCAACTGAGTCACAAGTGCTGTTTAGCACCAGAGGTTTCCAAAGGGAAATCTCACCATATTCTTTGGCGAACCACAAGTGCCACTCTAGGGAGGCAAGTTCTACAAATCTTTTGTAGTTGGGGGGATACCACACATTTCAGGTTTAGCTGGGATGCAGGAAAGGACCCACACAATTCTTGTTGGAGAGTGGTGTCGGAGATAGGGGCTACACTATCGTTGAAGCATTCCTTGACCAAATTCCAAGAAAAAAGAGAAGGATTTACAAGAGTAGGAGGTATTTCCATGACAGTACGAATTTTTGGAGCAAGGGCCTACATCATCTTGCCCAGGAACTACGCAGTCTTTCGTGGGGGCCAAGTCACCCTCTTCTTTAGTGGACCACGAGTGCCACCCCAGGGAGGAAAGTTCTACTCATCTTTGGTAGCTGGGAGGATACCACACATTTATGGTTCAGCTGGGACGTAGGAAAGGAAATTGTGGGGAATTTTCTACCATTTTGGTGCCAACTCAGCCAAGAGCTGGAGGGGCTAGGGGAAAATTGGGCCAAAATTTATGAGGTCAACATTTGGCCAATTCCTTTGTGCGTTTTTGTGGGTTATTGGAGCAGAACCTGAAGTTAATTTCCTGAAATTTGGTGTGTATCGAATGAGGCCCTAACAACCAATGTTTGCAGTGAGCAGTGCAGTTTTTCACTGGGTCAATGTGGCGATTGTTGGGGACAACCACATTGCATGTTAGAGTAGCCAATTTCAACACATGGGCATTGTTAGGTTTCCTTGGGCAAGACCAAGTGCATGCTTTCTGATCTTACCTTTGTACCCAACATTTATATTAATAAAATGGCTCAACTCAGCACAATTAATGGATATTTCTTGGTGTTTAATGTGTTGTAAATTATGCGTGTTTGTTTTTTTTACTATGCTTGGTTTGCTTATCATTGAAAATTTCCATTAGGATTATTACAATGGTATCAAGGTATAATCTTGGCTCGCTGTGGGGAAGCTAGCAAGATCATGAAGGCGTTAGACTCGCATGCATAGTGATTGGTGAGCTTATAGACACTCCAATGATGAAAAAAGGGGAAAGTACACAAGGGCTCTTGGAGGAGTCGATGAGGCAAAGCCAACAATTGGCTTGTGAAAGGGATTGAGGAGCTGGGGTTGTTTGGAATTAGATTGGGGGAAATCGTGGGTGATTTTCTAGCATTTTTCTAGAGGAGCAGGCCCAACATCTGTTACAGGTTACATTTTCCGCTGGAGGAGGGCTCAGCATTTTGAGGTCAATTTTGGAGCGGCAAAACTAGAGAAAGCCCTTTCTGGTTTTTCTGGGATTTTGATAAGGATCTCAGAAATAATTTGGCATAATTTTTTGGGTAGATTCATGGGGTCAAACAGGGGTCCCAACTCAGCCAACAACTAGATGAGATAGGGGAAATTGGGCCGAAATTCCGAGGCAAAGCCAATAATTGGCTTGTGAAATGGATTGAGGAGCTAAGGTTGTTTGAAATTAGATTGGCAGAAATCATGGGTGATTTTCCAACATTTTGGTGGAGGAGCAAGATAAACATCTAGTTGTGGAGGAGGGCCAAGCATTTTGAGGTCAATTTTGGAGCGTCAAAACTAAAGCAAGCCCTTTCTAGTTTTTTTTCTGGGTTTTTGACAAGGAGCTCATAAATAATTTGGCAAATTTTTTTGGGTAGATCCGGTTGGTCAAATAGGGGTCCCAACTCAACCAACAACTAGAGGAGCTAGGGGGAAATTGGGCTGAAATTTCGAGGTCAACATTTGGCCGATTCCTTCATGGGTTTTTGTGGGTTATTGGAGGAGAGCTTGAGGTTAATTTCCTAGAATTTTCTGAGCACCAGAGGAGACCCTAACAACCATTGTTTGCGGCCAACAAAGCAATTTTTCACTGGGTTAGCAGAGAGATTGTGGGTGACAACCACATTGCATGTTGGAGTAGTCGATTTCATCACCTGGGCATTGTTAGCTTGCCTTGGGCAAGCCTAGGTGCATGTTTTTTCATCTTACCTTTGTACCCAACATTTATATTAATAGAATGGCCCAACTCACACAATTTATGGAGATTTTTGTGTGTTTAATGTGTTGTAAATTTTGTGTGTTTGTTTCTTTTACTATGCATGCTTTTCTTATCATTGTAAATTTCCATTAGGAATATTATAGAGAATGCAAATGCAAGATTTGATAGTAAATCCATCAGAATACAAATCCATGCATTGGCCCCAACATTATGGAGACTAGGTCTATTATACATATCAATAAACTAGAGATTTTTCTCCATGAACCAAGACTCCTAGTCAAAACTTCTAATTGGATGACTTGGTGATTTGAAGCATGTAATTTATTATTATTATTATCCAATTTTAAGGTCATGACTAAACTAGACACCAAATCGGGGGATGAGACTTCCTTGTTTTTGGGACAAGGGACCCACCTCCGCCATAATAAAACAAAGAGATAAGCTGGCATTGACCCACACTCTAGTTTCCTCCATTCTCAAGCATTGAGGAGTCAAATTTATTGTATAATTTCACCAAATTGGCACTTGTCCAAAGCCTCCCAAATCTCATCATCCGAGCAGTCTTCCTAAGGATCCAAATTATCTCTTATATTGCCCCAAACATTGTTGGTTCTTGGGGAGTAATGCTTAATTTTGGATCTTAGCTCATGGAGGCCTTTTGTTGAGATGTTGACTCCATCAATCCCTTTGTTGGTTCCACAATGCCAAAAATGGATTGAATGAGAGTAGATTTGCCACTTTCTGTCTACCCCACAACTGCCTCCTTTGTACCTCCAAGGAAAGTGCATGTAAGGCCTTTCAAGAGAAATAGAAGATGTGGCCCATAATGCACTTGCAAATCAGATAGATCTATTGTTCCTCTAGATCGGCAGTTGGATTTGGTCTACAATTCTCCATGATCACTGGTGGCTCGGTGGGAATACGTGAATATTGCATTATTCTCTCCATTGAGATAATCTTGGTCTCCACAAAACAAAGACATCTTATTACCCAGGTTTGTATCATGTTTAGATTTAGACCATATGTTATTTTCAACCTTGAAATGCTTGTTCTAATTACATCTCCGGGCAAGCGAATGAGGAACACCAAAGAGAATGTAATATCACCAATTTTTATTTTTCATTTAACAAGATTAATGTAGTTTACTAGGGGAGTGCCAAGCATAGCACAATTTTGTAATATGGGCATTTGATAAATTTTTGGTACATGGGACTTAGTAGAAATAGAAAATATCAACCTTTGTGGAATGTGGGGGCCACCCCTCAAGGAATAATTGATTTTGTGGAAATGAGATCAAAATATTTTGATAAGGGACCCCCAAGGAAAGGCGAAGCAACAATTATAAATAGAGGGTTGAAGGCAACATTGAGTACCTTTTGATAATTTGTCATTTTACACATTGTTGCTCAAGTTGTTCAACTGAGTCACAGGTGATGTTTAGCACCAGAGGTTTCCAAAGGGAAATCTCACCATCTTCTTCGTCGAACCACAAGTGCCACTCTAGGGAGGCGAGTTCTACTAATCTTTTGTAGTTGGGAGGATACCACACATTTCAAGTTTAACTGGGATGCAGGAAAGGACCCACACAATTCTTGTTGGAGAGTGGTGTCGGAGATAGGGGCTACACTATCGTTGAAGAATTCCTTGACCAAATTCCAAGAAAAAAGAGAAGGATTTAGAAGAGCAAGAGGTATTTCCATGACAGTACGAATTTTTGGAGCAGGGGCCTGCATCATCTTGCCCAGGAACTACGCAGTCTTTCGTGGGGGCCAACTCATCCTCTTCTTCATTGGACCACGAGTGCCACCCCAAGGAGGAAAATTCTACTCATCTTTGGTAGCTGGGAGGATACCACACATTTATGGTTCAACTGGGATGCAGGAAAGGAACTTGTGGGGGATTTTATACCATTTTTGTGCCAACTCAGCCAGGAGCTGGAGGAGCTAGGGGGAAATTGGGCCAAAATTTCTGAGGTCAAAATTTGGCCAATTCCTTTGTGGGTTTTTGTGGGTTATTGGAGCAGAACCTGAGGTTAATTTCCCGAAATTTTCTAGGCACCAAAGGAGGCCCTAACAACCATTTTTCCCAGTCAGCCGTGCAGTTTTTCACTGGGTCAACGTAGAGATTGTTGGGGACAACCAAATTGCATGTTAGAGTAGCCAATTTCATCACATGGGCATTGTTAGGTTTCCTTGGGCAAGACCAAGTGCATGCTTTCTGATCCTACCTTTGTACCCGAGAATTATATTAATAAAATGGCTCAGCTTGGCACAATTAGCGGATATTTCTTGGTGTTTAATGAGTTGTAAATTATGCGTGTTTGTTTTTTTTACTATGCTTGGTTTTCTTATCATTGTAAATTTCCATTAGGAATATTACAATGGTATCAAAGCATAATCTTGGCCAGCTGTGGGGAATCTAGCAAGATCATGAAGGTGTTAGACTCACATGCACAGTGATTGGTGAGCTTATTGACACTCCAATGATGCAAAAAGGGGAAAGTACATAAGGGCTCTTAGAGGAGTTGATGAGGCAAAGCCAACAATTGGCTTGTGAAAGGGATTGAGGAGCTGGAGTTGTTTGGAATTAGATTGGGAGAAATCATGGGTGATTTTCTAACATTTTGCTGGAGGAGCAAGCCCAATATCTGCTACAGGTTACAGTTTCTGCTTGTGGAGGAGGGCTAAGCATTTTGAGGTCAATTTTGGAGCATCAAAACTAGAGCAAGCCCTTTCTGGTTTTTTTCTAGGTTTTTGACAAGGAGCTCATAAATAATTTGGCAGAATTTTTTGGTTAGATTCGCTTGGTCAAATAGGGGTCCCAACTTAGCCAACAACTAGAGGAGCTAGGAGGAAATTGGGCTGAAATTCTGAGGTCAACATTTGGTCGATTCCTTCATGGGTTTTTGTGGGTTATTAGAGGAGAGCCTGAGGTTAATTTCCTAGAATTTTCTGAGCAACAGAGGAGACCCTAACAACCATTGTTTGCAGCCAACAATGCAATTTTTCACTGGGTTAGCGGAGAGATTGTGGGGGACAACCACGTTGCATGTTAGAGTAGTCGATTTCATCACCTGGGCATTGTTAGCTTGCCTTGGGCAAGCCTAGGTGCATGTTTTTTCATCTTACCTTTGTACCCAACATTTATATTAATAGAATGGCTCAACTCACACAGTTTATGGAAATTTTTGGGTGTTTAATGTGTTGTAAATTTTGTGTGTTTGTTTTTTTTACTATGCATGCTTTGATTATCATTGTAAATTTCCATTAGGAATATTATAGAGAATGCAAACACAAGATTTGATAGTAAATCCATCAGAATACAAATCCATGCATTGGCCCCAACATTGTGGAGACTAGGTCTAGTATACATATCAATAAACTAGAGATTTCTCTCCATGAACCAAGACTCCTGGTCAAAACTTCTAATGGTGGCTGCTCCAGAGATTGATTCTCCAAAATTTTGTACGATTGGAGCTCTAGAAACTAATGACAACTGAGCCACTTCCCTATTTAATGATATGTAATATTAATGATACCATTTACAAGTTGAATCCACTGGTATAAACACAATGAATACCTGCCAAGAAATCTGAGACAGGACTACAATGATCCCCAAAAGTTGTATAAATGCAAAAACCAAAGCTCCTAGTTGTGTAGGAAACAATGTGTCCATTGCACTTTGATTAGTTGATGCCTGATTCAGTATTCACCCAAATGGAGTTGCATCAATTGTGCAGATTGTTGAAAAGCTGATTGCCAATTGTGTTCAAGTCCAACCAATGAAAGAAGCACAAAGCTCACAAGAACACATGAATAGCTTCTTAATTTCAAAGCAACATAAACGAGAATGAGAAGGGAGTTTCTAACAGGGCAACTCTTATTTTCTTTTGTTGGGGTTGCCCATGCCACCCAATAGTTACTAATTATTTGAAGTAGCTGAAATATTTTTTGGGCCATTAGTATTATAGGTATCAAATTACCATTATATGCAACAATAATGTAAGACCAATATACCGACATGTTTACCCATCTTCCTCTACATCAACCCCTTCCCATAGCTTAAATGTATTCACCTCTCTGGAATTTGAGATGCACAGAGCCAAAATGGAGAAGCAATAGCTCTGCATACTCAAACAAGCCATATTAACAAGGGCTTATTTGCACTACACTACTACCCAACAAAGCCAGTGTTAAATATCCAAGCACCTGCTCCAACTTTATATTATGTTGGTTCAAATTTTTTACTAAATGCAGAATATTTACATTGTCCTCTCAAGATCAGATTTAGACATCCATGAAAGCGGTCCAACATTATCTGGCCAGACCCCTGTGTTAAACGAGTTAGTGCTCTACCAAGCCACTAGAACCCAACCCCGAGTTACATATGAGTAAATTGGCATGGTTGGTTTCCTTTTCAAAACAATTGTTACTACATTTTCTATGCGGCTTCATGGAGAAAAATCCACAAAGCCTGGAAAGTTTTCTAATTTTAGATTGTTGTTGACAATCTGGTTGTTTGTACTAAAATGAAATGTAGCACACGTTAGATTTCATTCCTCTTGTAATGTTATTATTGCCAGTGTGTTTGTGTTTGTCCTAGAAGAAAATTTAACAGGTCCTAGTTTTCTTTTGGCATGCACCTTTCTTTCTGGTAATATGCTTGTCTTTCTACTAAAAGTAAATCTAGCACATGTTAGATTTCTTTCACCTTTCAATGTTGCTATTGAGAATGCCTTGTGTCTATGATAGAAGAAAATCTAGCACAAAATAGATTTCTTTTTGCCCTGCAATATTGCTTTTGGAAATATACTTGTGTTTTTGCTAAAAGTAAATCTAGCACGAGCTAGATTTCTTTAACCTTGCCATGTTGTTATGTGCTTATGTTTTTGCTATAGGAAAACTTAGCATGGGTTAGATTTCCTTCACCTTGCAATGGTGTTATCGACAATGTGCGCTTATTTATGCTAGAAGGAAATATATCACTCATTATACTTTTTTCATCTTACAATGTTGTTATTAGCAATGCACTTTCATTTATGACAGAATGAAATCTAGCACGTGTTAAATTTCTTTTGATTGATAATGTTGTTGTTAGAAATAAGCTTGAGTTTTTGCTAAAAGTAAATATAGCACATGCTAGATATTTTTTGCCTTACAATGTTTGTTATGTGCTTGTGTTTGTGCTACAAGGAAATTTAGCACGCTTCGGAATTCAACTTGCAAAATGTTTATTGACAATGTGTTTGGGTTTGAGCTAGAAGGAAATTTAGCACGTTCTAGATTTGTTTCAGAATGCCATGTTGTGGTTGGCAATTTGGTTATTTGTGCTAGAAGGAAATATGCTAGATTCTTTGACCTTGCAATTTTGTTATTGGAAATATGCATGTGACTATGTTAGAAGGAAATTTAGCACATGTTAGATTTCTTTTCTTGCAATGTTTCCATTGGCAATGTGCTTTAGCTAGTGCTAGAAGTAAATTTTGCATGTGTTAGATTTATTTAACCCTACAATGTTGTTATGTTCTTATGTGTGTGCTAGAAGGAAATCTAGCACGTCCTAGATTTGTTTCATCTTATAATGTGTTTGTGTTGTGCTGTAAGGAAATCTAGCACATGTTAGATTTCGTTTGCCCTATAATGTTGTTGTTGTCAACATGCTTGTTTTTTTGCTAGAAGTAAATCTAGCATGCACTAGAATTCTTTACCTTATAATGGATTTGTGTGCTTGTCTTTATGCTAGAAGGAAATCTTACAAAAATTAGATTTATTTCACCTTATAATTTTGTTATTGGCAACACGCTTATGGTGGGGCTAGAAGGAAATATAGCACACATTATGTTTCCCTCACCTTTGAATGTCATTGTGTTTGTGATAGAAATAAATCTATAGCATGCACTAGATTTCTTTTGTCCTTCAATGTTGTTATGTGCTAGAAGGAAATATAGCATGTGTTAGATTTATTTCAATTTGAAACGTGTTTGTGTTTGTGTTGGAAGAAAATTGATCACATGTTAGATTTATTATACTCTACAATGTTGTTGTTGGAAACATGTTTGTATTTGTGGTAGACATGTTAGATTTGTGGTCACATTGACTATGTTAGAAGGAAATTTAGCACATGTTAGATTTCTTTTCTTGTAATGTTGTTATTGTCAATGTGCTTTAGCTTGTGCTAGAAGTAAATTTTGCATGTGTTAGATTTATTTAACCCTACAATGTTGTTATGTTTGGGTTTGAGCTAGAAGGAAATTTAGCACGCGCTAGATTTGTTTTAGAATGCCATGTTGTGGTTGGCAATCTGGTTGTTTGTGCTAGAAGGAAATATGCTAGATTCTTTGACCTTGCAATGTTGTTATTGGAAATATGCATGTGACTATGCTAGAAGGAAATTTAGCACATGTTAGATTTATTTTCTTGCAATGTTGTTATTGGCAATGTGCTTTAGCTTGTGCTAGAAGTAAATTCTGCATGTGTTAGATTTATTTAACCCTACAATGTTGTTATGTTTGGGTTTGAGCTAGAAGGAAATTTAGCACGCGCTAGATTTGTTTCAGAATGCCATGTTGTGGTTGCAAATCTGGTTGTTTGTGCTAGAAGGAAATATGCTAGATTCTTTGACCCTGCGATGTTATTATTGGAAATATGCATTTGACTATGTTAGAAGGAAATTTAGCACATGTTAGATTTCTTTTTTTGCAATGTTGTTATTGTCAATGTGCTTTAGCTTGTTCTAGAAGTAAAATTTGCATGTGTTAGATTGATTTAACCTTACATTGTTGTTATGTTTGGGTTTGAGCTAGAAGGAAATTTAGCACGCGTTAGATTTGTTTCAGAATGCCATGTTGTGGTTGGCAATCTGGTTGTTTGTGCTAGAAGGAAATATGCTAGATTCTTTGACCTTGCAATGTTGTTATTGGAAATATGCATGTGACTATGTTAGAAGAAAATTTAACACATGTTAGATTTATTTTATTGCAATGTTGTTATTGGCAATGTGCTTTAGCTTGTGCTAGAAGTAAATTTTGCATGTGTTAGATTTATTTAACCCTACAATGTTGTTATGTTTGGGTTTGATCTAGAAGGAAATTTAGCATGTACTAGATTTGTTTTAGAATGCCATGTTGTGGTTGGCAATCTGGTTGTTTGTGCTAGAAGGAAATATGCTAGATTCTTTGACCTTGCAATGTTGTTATTGGAAATATGCATTTGACTATGTTAGAAGGAAATTTAGCACATGTTAGATTTATTTTCTTGCAATGTTGTTATTGACAATGTGCTTTAGCTTGTGCTAGAAGTAAATTTTGCATGTGTTAGATTTATTTAACCCTACAATGTTGTTATGTTCTTATGTGTGTGCTAGAAGGAAATCTAGCACGTCCTAGATTTGTTTCATCTTATAATGTGCTTGTGTTGTGCTGTAAGGAAATCTAGCACATGTTAGATTTCCTTTGCCCTATAATGTTGTTGTTGTCAACATGCTTGTTTTTTTGCTAGAAGTAAATCTAGCATGCACTAGAATTCTTTCACCTTATAATGGGCTTGTGTGCTTGTCTTTATGCTAGAAGGAAAACTTACACACATTAGATTTCTTTCACCTTATAATTTTGTTATTGGCAACACACTTATGGTGGGGCTAGAAGGAAATATAGCACACATTATGTTTTCCTCACCTTTGAATGTCATTGTGTTTGTGATAGAAATAAATCTATAGCATCCACTAGATTTCTTCTGTCCTTCAATGTTGTTATGTGCTAGAAGGAAATATAACATGTGTTAGATTTATTTCAATTTGAAACGCGTTTGTGTTTGTGTTGGAAGAAAATTGATCACATGTTACATTTATTATACTCTACAATGTTGTTGTTGGAAACATGTTTGTATTTGTGGTAGACATAAGTCTAGCACTTGCTAAATTTCATTCTCTCTACAGTGTTGCTATGTGCTTGTGTTTGCGCTAAAAGAAAATCTAGCACATGTTATATTTCTTTTACATTGCAATGTTGTTATTAGTAACATCTTTGTGTTTAGGCTAAAAGGAAATCTGACATGTGCTAGATTTTTTTTTGTCCTGCATTGTTGTTGTTAGAAATATTTATATTTTTGTGTTAGAAGTAAATATAACACAAGCTAAATTTTTCTCAACCTACAATGTTGTTGTGTGATAATGTTTCCATTAGAAGGAAATCTAGTATGCATTAGATTTCTTTCACCTTGCAATGTTATTATTTTCAATGTGCTTTTGTTTCTGATACAAAGAAATCTAACCCGTGTTAGATTTGTTTTGCCCAACAATGTTGTTGTTGACAATATGTTTCTGAATTTGTACAAGAAGGAAATCTATTATGTGTTATATTTTCTTCACAATGGCATCTTATTTTTGACAATCTAGTTCTTTATGCTAGAAGGAAATCTAATGCTTTGCATTGTTTTTATTTGAAAATGTGTTTATGTCTATGCTAGAAGGAAATTTTGCAGACACTCGATTTATTTTTTCTTGCATTGTTGAAAATATGGTTGTGTTTTTTATAGAAGTAAATCTAACATATGCTACATTTCTTTCACCTTGCAATGTTGTTATGCACTTTTGTTTATGATGGAATGAAATATAGCGCGTGCTAGATTTCTTTCACCTTACAATGTTATTATTGGCAATGTGACTTTGTTTGTGCCAGAAGAAAATCTTGTTGGTGCTACATTTCTTTTTCCTTACAATGAAGTTATTGGTAATATCCCTATGTTTATGCTAGAAGTAAATCCAACATGTATTAGGTTTCTTTAACCGTACAATGTTGTTATTTTCTTATGTTTGTGATGTAAGGATATGTTGCATGTGCCAAATTTCCTTTTACCCTGTTGCAATGTTTATGTTGGCAAGGTGCTTATGTTTGCGCTAGAAGTAAATCTTGCACATGCTAAATTTCTTTCACCTTGCAATGTTGACATGAGCTTTTATTTATTCTAGAAGGAAATGTGGCATGCTTAAAGTTCTTTCACCTAGCAATGTCGTTATTGGCAATGTGCTCATGTCTTTATTAGAAACAAATCTAGCATTTGGTAGAATTACTTCTAGAAAAAACACGAGCATATTGCCAACAACAATATTGCTAACAAAATTAAAAACAAATCTAGCATGTGCTTCATTTAATTTTGTTAGCAATATTGTTGTTGGCAATGTGCTTGTGTTTTTTCTAGAAGTAATTCTACCAAATGCTAGATTTATTTTACTGTACAATGTTCTTAAGTGTTTGTTTTTATGCTAAAATGAAATTTAACATGCATTATATTTCTTTCACCTTGCAACATTTTTATTGACAATGTGCTTGTGTTTGTGATAGAGGGTAATATAGAATGCTTTTTTCACAATGCAACGTTGTTGAAAACATGCTTCTATTTGTCCCATATTTCATTCTTAGACCGCATATTCCATACAAAGGGCCTTCTAGTCATTTGAGGGTTTAACATTTCTTATATTGTAACAAAGATCTACATAGGCATGGACTAAAACCTCATTGTCTTCAAAAAGCAAGGACAAATTTCGCAAGCATGGAGGTGTCCTAGGAAAAATTATTGTTGCAATGTTTTTTTTGACAATGTGTTTGTGTTTGTGATAGAAGGAATTTCATCATGCACTAGATTTACCATACAATGCAATGTTGTTGGAAATCTCTTGTATGTGATAGAAAAAATTCTTCAATGTGTTTGCATTTTTACAGTCTCTATAGCAATCTAAGAATATACATGACTACAAGATAAATTTTGTGTAAACATGATGTTGTTGTAGTATCTACTATTGTTGTCTTTTGGTAACGTGCTTAATAATGCTTGTGCTAGAAGCAAAGCTAGCAGGTGCTAGCTTTCTTATAGAAACAATTAAAATAACATAATAAATTATTTAGGGGTGGCACCCTTTTTCTAATCAACACCACGATTAGCTATTATTGCGAGTTCTACACTTTTTATTGTTTTTGTTCATTTTGTTACAAATACAATGATGCAAGTAGTGGTAGTATTTATAAATTCATGTTTTTTTCGATAATTTGAAACTATGATAATAGTTTCTTACTTTATTTTTAGAAACTATGGACCCTCAAGCTAGTGGGAATTCAAAGGAATCGTCCAAGGAAAAATGAAGTTCACCAAATACAACATCAAAATCTTTAAATGGTATGACAATTTTAAAATTAATTTGTACTTTGTTACAATGGTTGCCAATAAATGATTATTGATTAATGAAGTTCATGTTATCCTTATTTTTTAAGAAAACTTGCATATGCTTTTAGCTTCTTTGATTTTGTGCATATGTATGAAATGAGATGTCATAGAAGATGAATTCAAATTGTTTTTTAATTCATTTAATTTTTTTTCACAATGCAATGTTGTTGTTGGAAACATGCTTCTATTTGTCCCATATTTCATTCTTAGACCACATATTCCATACAAAGGGCCTTCTAATCATTTGAGGGTTTAACATTTCTTATATTGGAACAACGATCTACGCAGGCATGGAATAAAAATTCATTGTCTTCGAAAAGTAAGGACAAATTTCGCAAGCATGGAGATGTCCTAGGAAAGATTATTATTGCATTTTTTTTTGACAATGTGTTTGTGTTTGTGATAGAAGGAATTCATCATGCACTAGATTTTCTTTACAATGAAATTTTGTTGGCAAAGGCTTGTATGTGATAGAAAAAATTCTTCAATGTGTTTTCCTTTTTATGGTCTCTATAGCAAACTAAGAATATACATGACTATAAAAGATAAATTCTGTGTAAACATGATGTTGTTGTAGTATCTACTATTGTTGTTATTTATTCATAGTGTATTTTTGTCTCTTGGTAACGTGCTTAATGCTTGTACTAGAAGGAAAGCTAGCAGGTGCTAGCTTTCTTATAGACACAATTAAAAGAAATATTGTTGTTATTTATTCACATTGCATTGTTGTCTCTTGGTAACGTGCTTAATGCTTGTATTAGAAGGAAAGCTAGCAGGTGCTAGCTTTCTTATAGACACAATTAAAAGAAATATTGTTGTTATTTATTCACATTGCATTGTTGTCTCTTGGTAACGTGCTTAATGCTTGTATTAGAAGGAAAGCTAGCAGGTGCTAGCTTTCTTATAGACACAATTAAAAGAACATAATAAATTATTTAGGGGTGGCACCCTTTCTCTAATCAACACCATGATTAGCTATTATTGTGAGTTCTACACTTGTTATTATTCTTGTTCATTTTGTTACACATACAATGATGCAAGTAGTGGTAGTATTTATAAATTCACGTTTTCTTCGATAATTTGAAACTATGATAATAGTTTCTTACTTTATTTTCAGAAACCATGGACCCTGAAGCTAGTGGAAATTCAAAGATATCATCAAAGGAAAAATGAAGTTCACCAAATACAACACCAAAATCTTTAAATGGTATGACAATTTTAAAATTAGTCTATACTTTGTTACAATGGTTGCTAATAAATGATTTTTGATTAATGAATTTTGTGTAAACATGATGTTGTTGCAGTATCTACTATTGTTGTTATTTATTCACAGTGTATTGTTGTCTCTTGGTAATGTGCTAAATTCTTGTACTAGAAGGAAAGCTAGCAAGTGCTAGCTTTCTTATAGACACAATTAAAAGAACTATTGTTGTTATTTATTCACAGTGTATTGTTGTCTCTTGGTAACGTGCTTAATAATGCTTGTACTAGAAGGAAAGCTAGCTGGTGCGCTAGCTTTCTTATAGGCACAATTAAAAGAACATAATAAATTATTTAGGGATGGAGCCCTTTCTCTAATCAACACCATGATTAGCTATTATTGTGAGTTCTACACTTGTTATTGTTCTTGTTCATTTTGTTACACATACAATGATGCAAGTAGTGGTAGTGTTTATAAATTCATATTTTATTCGATAATTTGAAACTATGATAATAATTTCTTACTTTATTTTCAAAAACCATGGACCATGAAGCTAGTGGGAATTCAAAGGAATCATCAAAGGAAAAAGGAAGTTCACCAAATACAACACCAAAATATTTAAATGGTATGACAATTTTAAAATTAGTTTATACTTTGTTACAATGGTTGCTAATAAATGATTGTTGATTAATGAAGTTCATGTTATCCTTATTTTTTAAGAAAACTTGCATATGCTTTGAGCTTCTTTGCTTTTGTGCATATGTATGAAATGAGATGTTATATAATATGAATTTATATATATATTTTAATTCATTTAATTTTTTACCATTATAAATTCTTACAAATGTTTGCAGATGCTAAGAACTATGGTACAAAATGTGAGATTCTAAAAATCTATTTTATATTCATTTTCAAATAATTTGACAAAATTCTAGTATGCAATTTAAAACTTAATGAATTTTGATTTATTATTGAATAATATCCTACCAAATATTGCTATGAAAAATTGAAATACACCATGTTAGTTGGATTTTCCACATTAAAGATCCACTTTTACACAAAAACACATGCAAATAACACTAGGAGTGAGTTTTAATGTTGAAAACCCATACTAACATGGGTATTTTGCTTTTCCTAACAATTTTAGCTTTGTGATTAAGGTTGTTTAATAATATTTTGTATTAAATGCCTTCCACACACACACACACACACACACACACACACACACACACACATATATATTTACATAAGCTGTGGAATCTTGTGTCCATGAAATTCCAAGTAAAGGAGTGAAGAAAATGTGAAAAACAAGTGATATACAAAAAATGACTCCTTCAATTGGTATGGTTGTTTTATATTTTATGTATACTCTCTTATAATTTTGTTTTTCCTAACAATTTTAGCTAGGTGACTACTTTTGGTGTCATATAGTAAACTTGCATAACACATGTACTCCTTTATTGTTGTGTATGTAAAGAAAATAGTGTATTATATGGTTAGTTAATAATCTTTGGTATTTCATGCCTTCCATAATTTATTTATTTATTTATTTTTATGTTTCATAAGCTGTGGAATCTTGTGTCCCTGACATTCCAAGTAAAGGAGTGAAGAGAAAACGAAAAAACAAGTGATATACAAAAAACATCTCCTTCAATTGGTATGATTGTTTTATATTTTATGTATACTCTCTTATAAATGGTTAGGTTAGGTGGTCTTGTAAATTTTAAAATAACATTACATGACAATATTTGGACTTTTAATTTCATTTTGATTTATGCAAATAATTTTTTATTTTTGTATGCAGAATCAGTTGGCACCAAAGCAAGTGAAATGTTACAGTCATCATCTAAGAAAAAGAAAAAATCAACTCAAATGACAGTATCAATAACACCTTCAACATCTACCTTTGAAATGATTAGAAAATACAACACATCTAATAAATATGAGTTTGTGCAAGATTGGTATGTCCAGATAGAAACTCCCATGAATATGTATCCTGATATGTACTTATTTGGATCCATCGATGAAAAAGAACCTGAGATATTAGGAATAATTATTAATTGATATGCTTACAATGAAAATGACATTGACTTTCAAGTGGAGGTGATTAAAGAAAATGAAGTAAAATTAATTTCTTTTCAAGTAGAGTATACAAAATTTAGACCAGATTTGATTGAAGCTTCAAGTAAAAATTCACCAAATACGATAAAGAATTGAATGTTTAAGTTGGATAACTATGAGAGTTTTGCTACATCTGGATTGAATAGTTGCATAGATATTTTAGAATGCATCACTACAGTTCTAAGATAATGCTATGTAAGATGTAAAAAAAATCATCCGTACTTCTTTATTTACAACAAAAAGGAAAACTTCTTGACACAATACCAGATGATAAACTCGATTGTCATTTACTTGCTTTGAGAAGAGTATATTTATCTGAATTAGAAGAGAACTTATTGAAAGTGATTTCAAACCTACTACAAAATTTCAAAAAGCTAGGAAAGTTGAATTTGAGACCGCAAAAATTGCAGATCAATGTGATGAAATTCATGAAGCTTTCAAACATTGCTATCTATTTTCAAACACCTTTTGTAGAAAGGTGGATGTTGTAAGATGTACAGAAGCCCCTAAAGTGTTTAAATTGAGATCAGGAGATGATTAAAATGTTCAAGTATTAGTGAAATCATTCCTAGAGAAATTTCAAACCTCATTGCCTGATGCTCTTCTGATTCCATTTGACATCAATGAGTCTGATCCAATGGTGAACTCTATCAAAATTATAAATGAGACAGATTTAGATGCTAAGAATATCAATTTTTGGATAGTTGATGGCCAACACACCATTCAGGCAGTGAAAGAAATTTTATCAAATCCTAAATATAATGTATCTATGGAGGCGAAACAAAAATATAAAAAAATGCAATGCTCAATTCTTGTGTCCATCAGTTGAACCCATTGAGGTGATTCACATTTGTTGTCAGCTAAATTCTGCCAATAAGGTATTCTACAAAACTCCATTTATTGATTGTGTCCGATCAACAAGAAATTTCTTAATTGCCAATGACAAATTAAAGAAAAGGAGGATTGGATGTTCCAAGACAACTGGAGGCAAGGTACATTATTTTATTGTTTTTGGATTTAACATTTAAAGTCAATAATATATGTCATATTTTCTCATATTTGTAATGAATTCTCATTAGTTTAATCCTTTTTTAATTTCATCTCTACATTGAATTTTTATTAGTTTATATGTATGATTTTATCAGGTCGATGATGAAATGTTGTGCTCCTTCTTCGACTGTCCAATTACAAATTTTTCTGATAAAAAAATTCTCTTATATCTTAATCAAGATATTTGGGATAAGTGGGAGATTATCTTTAATTGTTACCAATTAGGCACATTAAAGTGTTCTCCAAGCCAACCTGATTTTGAGAACTACAAGAAGAACAGTCTACACAGTTTGACAGCGGCTACTTTTTGTCCCCTTCAGGGATTAACCATAGAAGTAATTGGTTTAGTATTAGAAAATTTATTGAATGGAACCATTTGGTTTTCTATTCCACCTAATCATCCAACAGATGCCATAAAATTAAAATATTATTGTTCTAAATTGAAAACCAACAGAACAATATTGGATGCAATGGTTGCATATTGTCAAAGTCATGATGAGAAATTGAATGATAAGACTCTTACCACATTCAATATTCTTGAGCATTATGAAATTAACGAGCTCATATTTTCCAATTTCCGCAAAACTGTGGAGGGGTCTACTTATGTAAAAGGAACACGAAATACAAAGATAGATTCCCTTTCTAAACAAGCATGTGGAGTCCTTGACAGAATGATAAAAGAATCAACAAACATTCAACAGATTGACAACAATTTTGAATTTGGTTGTCATTTTGGAGGGCCTGATATTTTGTCAACACTTTTGCACTCTTTTCCATGTCAGTTGCAGCCATTTTTACATGTTGACCTTGTTGTTTTGGATACAGCGACTTTGAAAAAATAACCATTCCATAAGAGCTATTATATTGAATTTTTTCGATTTCTTATAAAAAAAAACTAGTTGAATGACTTTACTACAGTTCTCTTAGTAGAACTTTGGTTTTGTAATGATGTACATCAAATTTTTGAAATTTCCATACAGAACTCCAAGTTCAAATATAAAATGACTACTAGAATTTATGAATATAAATCCCAAAATAATTATAGTTATGATATAGTTTTGACTATACATTTCTATACTTCAGAATTAAAAATGTTCGAGGCTTCAAAATAATCTCACACATTTGAAGACACACTTGATGAAAATGAGAGAGATTATGATTTTTGGATGGATTTATTGGAAATACATCAACAATGTAGGGATGGAAAAGTGGTTATTTCTCTTTATGCAGGGTCAAATTTAATCAAGGCTTGTTGTACATATAGAAGAATAATTTCATGTGTTTACAAATAGAATCACAAAGGAAAATAATGTTGAATAGTTACAAATCTTTTCAACTATCAAACCAAGGATCCATTAGCTTCTTGGAAAATTCAGGTACTATAGTTTCTTTTTTGTTTCTCTTATAATACTTTGGATACTATTTGGGTCAAATTTCTTAATTGTCAAAATGTTTACTACAATGACTAATGATGGGGATTCTAAAACAGGGAATGATGAAAGTGGTAAGCAAACAAATAATCAATATAGTGCACATGATGTTGAAACAAATTTAGAGATGGAAATAGGAGGAGAAGATGTTATTATACCAGGTACATAATTTGTTTGGTTATTTTTTTTTTTAGACTGTAACGGTTAATGAGATTAATGAGCGGCAAAATAGCTGCCGCGGACTGGAGCGTTACAGCAGTGTCTGAAACTGAGATTCCTATTACACAGTGAAGGGTCTCATTCTTTGATACATATAAAGAGGTCTCGGTGGAAATCGAGCCTCATAATGTCTGAAAGCTTAATTGAGTTTACACAACCCTTGCTGTGGTGGTCTTGATCGTCCAGCGTAGCCTTTGCATCATCCATATTGCAGATTTGGAAGCTGAGGTTGGAGTTTTTAATCGATCCATGGGGGTTTTGCAGTGGCATGTTAAAACTGCTTTGAACGCCCTTAGTTTGAATGAACCAGCCGGTAAAACGGACAGGTCCCAGCCCGAAGCTAGAGGGCTGCTTCTTAACTTTGACGAACCTCAATTTCAGAGTAACATCGCCCTTTGAGCCAGATGACAGAGTCCGCCTATTGCTTGCTCAGCTGCTGAGACAGCAGAGGTCGTGAAAAATCAGAAGAGATGTTGGCTTGTCGATCCAGAAAGAGACCGGGATCAATACCTTTGACTGCATGAAATGGATCGAACTAACAGGACTGGGTTTTGGAAGCAAATTTCTGAACAGGTCGACCATGAGGAGTTTAAGGAATGATGCAATTGGACTCATCAGAATTGTCTAACAAGGATCTTCTGCAACGGGTAGAGCCCATATTGGCTTCAATGTCAGCTTGAGTGTTCAGGTGCCTCAGAATATGGAAAAGGGATATTTTTCGGAACTGGGCCAGAGTAAACCTGATTTTCTTGAAAATGGAGACTAAGTGAATCTGCGAAGGGTTTGAATTGAGGTTCAACGCTTGGATGATCAGCCTGGAGTCTCCAAAGACCGACAGAGTCATAAAGTTCCTTTTGATAGCCAAATTAAGCCCTTGCCACAGAGCCAGAGCTTAAGCTCTGTTATTAGATTTGATGCCTAGCCCCCATTGGTATCGAAACTCAATTGATCCATCCGGATTCAAAAGAGCCCCACCCCCACCCACAGCTCCGGCGTTGCCTTTAGAGGCCCCGTCGAAGAAGAGGCAGTGTTCATCCAATGCAGAGCGCCATTTGATAAACTCCTGTTCTTCCAGGCGGATTTCCCAATTAGCATGGGAAATTGCAGGGGGCAAGGGCTTGAGAACATGCTTTGGAACAAGATCTTTGAGCCAAAGCTCCTCTTCGCTGTCCAATGCTGCTTCATTCCTTAGTGCAGGTTTGGAATCGAAAGTCTCTCCCAGTAAAGCTTGGATTTTAGTGATAATTTTGCCAGGAGTACATTTTTCATCCCTGAATAGTCTATTGTTCCTCTCCAACCACAGCTTCCAGCAGGTGAATTTAGGGATCCAAATCCAGGCTGTCTTGAGAAGGCATTTTTTAGAGAGATAGAATGGAGATAAATTGGCTCAGTTGTGAAGCAGGTTTGGAATGTTACTAGGAAGCTCAACTTTGTCAACCCCTGACCTCAGGACCCCCCTCCAGACATCTCGGGCAAAAGGGCAAAGCAACAACAGATGGTTAGCATACTCTTCCTCTGACACACACATAGGGCATCTGGAAGGCCCTTCCATACCACGTTTTCTCATAATATATCTAGTGAGGATGCTGTTATGAGCTAACGTCCAGGAAAAGAAGTCAATTTTTGGAAGCGAAGGAAAGGCCCAAATAAATATCCATTGAGTAGGGTCAGGAGGGACATTTGGAATCACTGTCATACTTTTGTAACCTTCAGAGACTGAGAAATTTCCAGTGAGGGATCCCCACCCTCTTTTGTCCTTAGCTGTTGCTTTGGTCAGAGATTTTCCTTGAAGCTTATATAAAAGTAACGATGCTTCAACCTGCAGCCTTTGGGGAATCTCTCCCAGGTACCAACTATCCCATCATCTTCCAGTATCATCCGTCCAAGTTGAGATGTCCCACAGGGTATTCAGATTGTTGGAATGGAGCCAGATTTTAATGTTTGCCAGGCCTTCAACATGGTTCAGAGGCTGTTCACCAAGGATCGGATCCTCCCAAATTCTGATTTTTTTTCCATTACGTGGTATCCAGAAAAGGTTGTGATTGAAATGCTCCATAGCAGAAAGACAGAGTTTGAAGATCGGAGAACCTTTAATGGTTTTTGGGGGCTGGTCCAAACACCTCAGCCGCTATCCATTGAAGTATTTCTTCCACAGTACTCTCTTACTCCAACTAGTCTTTCCAGCAACAATATTCCACAGAATTTTGGAGCCCAGGGAGAGATTTTGGGCACCCAGATCTCTTAATTGAAGACCTCCTTCTAGTTTTGGCTTTTTAATAGTGTCCCATTTAACTAAATGAAGTCTTTTTTCATTATTTTTCCCCCCTTCCCAGAGGAATCTTCTCAGCAGACTGTCCATTTTACTGAGGAAGGTTTTGGGAGCAAGAAGAATGGAATGGTGATAAAGAGGCATACTTATGAGAACAGATTTCAGCAGGATAACCTTCCCAGCATTGTTCAGCCAAGAGTCTCCCCAAGCTTGAATTCTAAGTTTTAGTTTGTCAAGCAAGGGCATCCAGTGGGCAACTTTAGGAATGGATTTGAAGATTGGAATCCCCAGATATTTAAAAAACTCCCAGGTCTGAATTCCTTTCATCTCTAAGAGCCTGGAAATATCAGCCAGATCCTTGACCGAGTAGTTCCAGCCGAATATAGTGCTTTTTAAATAGTTTATCTTGCTTCCCGAGACCTCCTTGTAGATGTCAAACTCCTTCTTAAAGGATCTTGCAGAATTTATGCTTGCTCCTCCAAGCAACAGAGTATCATCGACAAATTGGGCATGGTTAATGTCTTTAACATTGGGAACCATTCTGAGGCCTGGCAGAGATTGGATATGTTGACAGCAGTCAAGTTGGAAGCTAAGCACAGAGGCTTGAATAGCATAGAGGAGCGGGGACAACGGGCAACCTTGTCTTAAGCCCCTTGAGGCAATGAAGAACTTTGTTGATCGGCCATTAACCAGCGGCGCAATCCAAGGGGAGGCGATGCAGGCTTTCACCCAATTTATGAAGGTTATAGAGAAGCCCAGTTTCTTCATAATAGCAAAGAGGAACTCATGTCTCACCCTGTCAAAGGCATTTGCCAAATCGAGCTTTATCACCATTCCTTTCTCTTTTCGGAGGCAACTTGAATGAACTGCTTCTTGCACCAGCACAATATTGTCCAGAATCTTTCTCCCTTTGATGAAACCTCCTTGGTTTTCCGGAATGATGTCCGACAAAACATTCTTGAGACGGTTGGCTATTGTTTTGGTGATCAATTTATAACTTGTGTTACACAGTGAAATGGGCCGAAATCTACCAAAATGAGAAGCTCCTTTCTCTTTCGGAATCAGGGCAAGGAAGGCCGAGTTGGTGCTGCCTCCGATCTTGGAACATGATTCAGACTTCCTGACCATTCTCAAAAGGTCTTTATTAATTATAGACCAGCAAGTCTAAAAAAACCTGGCATTGAACCCATCAGGCCCAGGAGCTTTATCCGGCTCCATGCAGTCCAAAGCCTTCTTGAGCTCATCCATGCTGATCGGAGTAGTCAGCATAGAATTAACAGAATCATGAACACAATGAGGAATAAGATCAAAAGGGTAGGCTTGGGAGTCTATAGGAGGATTTTCAGGAGCCGTATAAAGCTCTTTGAAAAAGGTGAAAGCAGCTCTTTTTATGCCTTCAGAATCTTTGACCACAACATCATGGGAGCGAATTTCTAAAATAGATTTGAATTTCTTGCGAGCTTCGGCTTTCTTGTGGAAGAAACTGGTATTCTTGTCACCGGCCTGTAACCATAAGTTTCTGGATTTTTGTCTCCAGTACTCCTCTTCTTCCCTACTAGCTCTATGGAGAGTTTTTTGCAACTCAACTTCTCTTTGAAGCAGACTTTGAGAAACAACAGAATTCTCCATTGCAGATTGATGGGCAGCAAGGTTTTCTAAGGATTCTTTTCTCTTGGTAGTAGGTGTTTTCAGAGTTTTAGCCCACTCCTTGAGTCTTCTTTTAAGGCCCCTCAATTTTTCTTCCCACACATAGAATGGGGATCCCAGAATCTGCCGATTCCAGGCTTCTGAAACCACTTCATGGAAACCATCTTGCTGAATCCACAAAGGACTGAATCTAAAAGGAATTGGACCAAGGTTTCCATCAAGGGAGAGCTCGAGGCTAATAGGTTTATGATCAGAAGTGCAGTTTGGAAGGATTTTAGAAGAGGCTGTTAGAGCACAGGTAAGGAAAGAGGATTGGACAAGGAATCTGTCCAGATGAGCAGCTATGTGGTTGGGCCCTAATCTTTTGTTAGTCCAGGTATATTTCCCAGCAGAAGGCTTGATATCCTCAAGATCCCAGTCTAGCATTATGTCTTCCACCCATTCTCTAGCTGGATCCCTTACTGGGGAACCCCCCTTTTTCTCATCAATGGCTAGAGTAACATTCAGATCACCTGCAATAATGATATTTTCTGGGTTGTGCAGTAAAAGAAAGGACTGAAGCGAGTCCCAGCAAAAAATTTTCTCCGCTGGAAGGACCGGAGCATAAAGATTGAACATACTTACTTGTTGACTAGAGTCTTTGTGGAGGAGCTGAATGAAAATCCAATGAGAGCAGTTTTCTTCTTGAATCAAATCATATTTGGAGCTATCCTAGAAGGAGGCAAGCCCGCCAGAGGTGCCCCTAGCACTGACTGCTCTTCTGAGACCTTTATGCCAGAATTTCTTACTAGTTTGGAGGAGCAGATTATCCTCCATCTTTGTCTCCTGGATGAGAAGGATTTCAGGCGAATGCATCCTAACAATGTCTTTCAGGGCTTCTTCTTTCAGTCTGTTGCCTAACCCTCTGCAGTTCCAGGAGATGTACTTCATTATTTACTGATTTGGGAGGTGGTGGCTCCTTTTAGAGCCCTGCTCTGCTTGCGCCTGGATCTGGTGTTCATCATTCCTTTGAGAGTTTTCTGGGAGCCTTGAAGGATGTCCAGATAAGTTTTCTCCTCTCTCTGTTTCTTCTTGGATTTCCGACCCCTAGCCGACTTGATAGGAGTGATTTGCGAGCCATCTGATTCGGTGTCTCTCTCTTCTGACTCTTCCCCTGAGTCAGAGGCTAGACTGATGTGCTCCTCAGTACCTTCATTTCCCCTTTGATCAGCATCTACTAGAGGAACAATTGATTTTTCTACGGTTTCTTTCAGTTTATTCGAATGGTCTTCAGTTTCTTCATGATTCTCTATTTCATTCACCTTTTCAACTAAGGGGGGGCCTTCTTTTGTGATTGGTTTGTTCTGAGTATTGGAGTGGGGTTTCCCCATTGTTCCAGATTTTGTTTGTTCAGAAGGCTTTGAGACTACCTTGCCCTTTTTTATCTCTTTCCAACCTTCTTCTTCCACCTTGTCCCTTGATGGGGCTTTAGGACAGTTTCGTTGGAAGTGACCATGCTCGTGACAGATTCTGCACTTAAAGGACAGTTGCTCGTAGTCCAGTTTCTGGAAGTGATGCCAATCTCCAACTGTAAGTTTAATGGCTTCCGGCAGACCAGCTTCCAAGTCAACTTCCACGCAGATTCTTGCGCAGGTGTATTTGCCCCTATTGTCAGCTTTATCAATGAATCGACCCAGCCCGTTTCCAATCTTTTGCAGGGATTGGTAGCTCCAGTAGTGGATCGACAGGTTGGGGAGCCGGACCCAAACAGGAACCTCCTTTGGGACATCGACTGAAGGGTCGAAGTCAGGGGTCCATTTGTTCAGGAAAAGGCCTTGATTTCCCATGAAATACGGACCATTTCTGAACACTAGGTCACGATCCTCCTTAGTGGTGAATTCGAAAATGAAAAATCCTCTACCGACAACATAACAGATCACGTTGTTCGTCAGTAGAGGCCTCCAATTTCGTTGAACCCATTCATCTGTCGTTTTTTTTTATGGCCATCGACCCATAAATTGCCCAACCAAGCCTCTGTCAGCCAAGGAAAGAACTATTTTGATCGGTTGTTCTTCAGGAAGAGCAATCTCAGGTATTTCTTCAAGTTTTTTGATGAACGTCGGGACTTCAGGTGTTGGGCGTTTTTTCCCTTTCTGAGATAGGAGGTTACGAAATGCATCTACATAAGAGTTTGGAGGGGGGGGAGAGGGCTCCCCGCCCCCTGGCGCATCCATGGCGGCGGCACAGACCACACAGCGATCCCTGACCTAATCGCTGCAGAGAGATGAGAGCGCGCGCAGTTGAAAATATAATTTGTTTGGTTATTGCTCGTGTTACTTTTTAATTAATTTAATTTTCATATTTATAACATTTTCGGATGTCTATTATAGGGAATTATGAGAAGAAAGGAATTAATCATGACATTGACCATGAAATGATGGAGATAGAAATAGGTATTAGTCTCTCTCTCTCTCTCTCTCTCTCTCTCTCTCTATATATATATATATATATATATATATATATATATATATATATATATATATATTTATTTTATTTTATTTTTCTAAATTATTTAAAAAGAAAGTATATAATGACAAGGGAATGTCCCAAAAAACTAAAACCAAGACCAAGATATAATATGGATGATTAAAGATGATTCATTGTTTATATAGTTGAAATTGATGCTTTTATTCATTGTCACAATTTATGACATTTTTTATGTTTATCACAGTGACAAGCAAGGAGAACAAAAACATTGATCAAATGCATGTGAAACAAAGCTATTATAAAGCAAATGATATCATATTAGGTAGTTAACATGAACTTTGTTGTTTATTATTTTGTTTGTTTTTTTATTCAATTAATCATTGTCACAAATTATAACATATTCGTTGTACATTATAGAGACAAATAATGAGAACGAAGACAATAATCCGAAGATTGAGAAACAAAGTTGTAATCAAGAACAAAATATAATATCAGGTACTTGTAATTTTCCCATTTGTTTTCCTTATTATTTAATGATTCTTATTCATTTTCACAATTCAAACTATTTTATATGTTTAATGTAAAGACAAATAAAGAGAACAAAAACGATGATGAGGTGCAAAGTTATAATTATGAAGATAATGCCATATCAGGTACTTACTACTTTTTTTTTTTCTCTCTAATTATTATTCTTCAAATTCTAATGCTTCTATACCATAACATTGTATATGTTTATTATAGGAACAAATAAAAATAACAAAACTAATAATCAAAATAATGTTAAAAGTGTGCGAGTGTGTATTTCGTAGGTTACATGGATAAGGCTTTTCTTTAATTGCGAATTTTGTATTGAATATATATTTTATTACATAATTTGATCATATTTAATTGAAGATTTAATATTTTTAACTCCAAGTTCCGTGAAGATGATAAAAGAGAAGATTGTTTCATCTGTAAGTAGTCAAAAGAACACTCATGGTAAGTGTGTTGTTTCGATATTTTTTTTAGTAATTTTTGTAACAAGAATAAAATGGTTTGAATAGACTATTTTTTATTGTATTGCAGCCCAAATAACTGGAAAGAAATTAGTTATTCTTGAATTAAGGGACATTTTTTACCATAGCATCGATGATGAAGCAACAAGCAAATGACATATTGTGAAAAGGGGAACTGATGCAAATTAAAAAATAGAGAAAAGGTTATTTTGGATTCATCCACATGCAAATACATTTTTTGAAATGTGTTTCAAAAATAAATATTTTGAAATTGCAATTTGGACAACAGCTTCAAAACAAAACACAACAAGAGTTCTAAAAAAGTCCTTTTTAGAAAAAAATACAAGATAAACTTGTGTTTATGTGGATTGCTTCAGAGTGTAAACCAAAAAAGGGACATAAGGCCATTGACAATCCAAAAAAAGGTATACACACTAAATCATTGAAAAAAGTGTGGGAAATGCATACCCAATATGATGCAAACAATACTATTATAGTGGATTGTTCACTTGAGAGAATGCAAAGAAATCCAAAATAAAATGTGATTCTTGCCCCTCAATTCATTGGAACAAATAAAGAGGATGATTGGTTGATCGAAAAGCTATGGAGAATGTTGATTAAATGCAGCAAGGGAACAGATGTGCGGGCTATTTTGAAGGATGTTCAATAACATCTAATAGTACCTTAAGATTATTGGTGTCTATTTCATGTCATAATATGTATGACATCATGAATTATTACTATATTTTGTAGCCCTTTTAAATTTAAGTTGAATTCTATTTCACAATACTAATAAAAGAATTGTTGATTTGGTTTGTCAAAAGTAGAATACAATAATTTTAAATGTTCTTTATTTTTGTGAGATATTATTGTATTGATAACAATTATTGATTTGAATGGTTGTTTAATGTTTTCGTATCAAAATTTCTCATGCTATAGAAATTTTTACAACGGATTAGATTGTATGTAAGAATTAATAGATAATTGTTCTATTTGTATTAAAACATTACAATTATTTTTTTCAATTGTGGTTTAAGTTATCATTATACTTGCTTTGAAATTAGTAATGCAAATGATGGTTCACTGCATTGTTATAAATTTTTTTATTTCATATAAGTTGAAAGAATATATTAGGATATATGTAGCCCCAACAATAGACATAGAATATTTACTAAAAGAAGCACCAACAAAAACTAAAGTAGAGACTCTAGAGCATATAATAAAGTAGGTTTGAAATTTAAAAATAGTATTATATTACATGTGGAAACTAATATATAATTAGTTTGTTTAATTGCAACCATTGTAATTATATATTTCAATTCAAATTAAACAAATCATTATAAGACTTAAAATCAATTATTTAAATGGTGGGTCAATGTGATCCTATAAGACTTGCTTATTCCAATCAAATTAAATAAAGGTATTAGGTTGTACGTATAAAGTAAACATATCATTAGTCTGTTCACTTTACTGGGGCTAGTAATTATAATTTGCGATTACCGTTAATTCATAATAAATATTAACATTATTTTTGAAATTTTAGGTTTTTATATCATTAAGCAATAAAGTTTTGAAGTGGAGATATGTTAATATCATACGTGTGGTTGCAGTGCAGTTGCAGACGCAAATGAGCATCACTATAAGTCAAAATATGTTGTTGATATTTGAAATGGAAGGAGTTTTCTTCCAATCGTACACCAAAGATGAACAAAATTGTTATATTCAAAGAGAAGCAGATTGGCAGTTTGGTGATAGGTCCTATTTTTTAAGGCCTTTTCATTCAAAACTGTTAAAATATTGCTTAAAAAATTATGTGTTGCAATATGGACATTAAATGTCACTGACAAGTACATCTGACGAGTACTTGAAATTTCAAATATTGATATAGAGGACTTTAAATTCACATGGAACAGGTCTCATTGTCATTTGCAAACAAAATTAGAAGTAGGGAGGGCAATACAATTTTATGAGAAAAGGTTGACTGATGTATGGTCCCAATATGGAGATAATTATGGAGAATCGAATGTATTGCTAATAGATACAACAAAGCATACTTCTCAATTCATCGGATATCGATCAAACCACATCTTGATAAAAGCCTATATAGGAAAAGAGCAAGATACTTGGCTTATGCATATTTTATTCCCCTTTCTTAAGACACTTCATCGTATGAAAGAGAAACATGAGTACATTTGAATGTTCAATAGAACATGTAATTCATTGTAGTGGATGAAGATATTTTTCTTTATAAATTTGTTCACAAATACATTCCAATTTTTTAATGCAATTTGAACATAGTTTTTCTGAATCAATTTGTATGATTTTATATCTTTTGGAATCTTATATGGGAATTTTCAATTTTATTTTATTTTTAGGAAAAAAATCAGAACTTTCTATTAATAAAAAAAAAATTCCAATGGGAATTTTCAATTATATTATTATATATTTCTATTATTATTTATAATTGTTTTTGCAATGACTTTGTTGTATCAATTCTTTTTTGCTAACATGTGTGTGTATGTGTGTTCTTAAATGAATTATTTTCCATTGAAATCATCTTACACGAATCATCAAGGCATGATTGTATTTTTATTGACTTGTATTTACTTATATGTATAATACTCATATATAAATGTGAAATAAGTTTTGAAATAGAGCTCATTGCAAACAAAAGTGCAATTTTTATTGAATAAATTATAATAATTTACTTGATAAATTCTACAAGCACTATTGGCTATTCAGGCTAATGGGAAATGTGTCATAAGAAAATGATTTGAGCTATTTGAAGCATAAGATATCTGGATTTCCATATTTTACATAAATTTATATACTTCAATCAATTAATGGTTGTAATTAAAATCATATATCATATAGAAAATAAAAAACACTCAAAGTTCATTATTGACCTTTTACCTATAAAATGCATTAATATGAGTGCATAAAAGTGATATTTTTTGTTTGAGATAAAAATCTATTATAAATAATTTTGCATTTGTAAATAAAAACATACAATTAATGATAATGATTGCTAAGTGTACTATCAAGGTTTGATTGGACGCTATCATAGATAATTATGTCTTTGAACTTTATTTTTATTTTCTTCGTATTTTAAATAAACTGAAATCATATCATATGAGCCATAATTTTTTTATTATTATTTTTTTTTAAATCAACTATTTGCGTGTGTAATAATCTATCCCATATAAGTTAATAACGAATCCATTTATTGACCTTTATTTGTCTACCGTAATGAGTATTAATTTCATATTGTATTTAAAAAAAAAAAAATCCATGTAAAACAAAAAGCTCTTCTTAATAAAACATGGAAAAATTAATTAAAAACGTGTTAAGTGGGCCATCTAGATTAATTAAAGAGATAGATGATAAAATGTTTGTATTTAAACTTTTTGCACCATAATACATTTATTTTCCCATCCATTTTAACATATTTTCATTTTCAATGCTTAAATAATTTACTTGTAATTTAAACAATCTCATAGAATCCACCATGACTCGAAGCTATTTATTGTATTCTCTTTGGTTATATGCATTAATGGAAGTTTATAAATGTGATATATTTTTGAAATGTAGCTCCTAATGTAAACAAATATATATATTTTTATAAAACAAATTAAAAGTAATGGATACTAAGTTATAAGTGGTCTATATAAAGCCATTTGCCAACTTTGATTTGCTTATCATGAAGTTTAATATAAGTGTATAAATGCGACATTGTTTTTTTGAAATAAAACTCCATGTAAAATGAAATGTTTTTCCTAACAAAACATGAAATAATTAATTGATAATGAATAGTGAGTAGATTCCTCAAGTTCTCTTAAGATATTCGTCATAAATAAATGTATTTAAACTTTTTACAACATACACCATTTGATTTTCTCATCCCTATTAGCATTTTGTAAATTTCCATTCGTAAATAAATCATTTATAATTGAAATAATAAAAGCCAACTAGACATAAAGCATGACATATTAAATTCTATTTAGTTATATGCATTGATACAAGGTTATAAATGTATTATATTTTTAAAATAAAGCTCTTAATGTAATTAAAGATACATTTATTAGAAAAAATAATAATTTAAAATCAATCGACGATGAGTTCTAAGTGGTTTATTATATTTTCAATCGATCATTTTTTCTATCTATGAATTTTTAAATCAATTACTGTTATATACAATTATGCCATATAAGTCGATAAGTCAAGAAACAATCGATTGATTTTTATTTACCTATCATGTGGTTTAATACGAATGTATAAATGTGACATTGTTATTTCTAAAAGAAAACTCTATGTAAAAAAATGTTTTTTATTAAAACATGGATTGATTAATTCATAATGTCATGCATTAAGTAGACTATTCAGGCTCATTCAAGAGTTGCATCACAAATGAACATCTTTATTACCTCTCATGTGGTTTAATATGAATGTATAAATGTGACATTGTTATTTCTAAAAGAAAACTCTTTGTAAAAAAAATGTTTTCTATTAAAACATCATTGGATTAATTAATTCATAATGTCGAGCATTAAGTAGTCTATTCAGGCTCATTCAAGAGTTGCGTCACAAATGAACATCTTTAAACTTTTTTCCACCACATGACATGATTTTCCCATTAAGATTAACATTTGTAAAAATCAATTATTAAATAAACTATTTGTAATTAAAATAATCTCATAGAAGCTAACAAGGCGTGAAGCTATTTATTGTATTCCATTTAGTTATATGCATTGATATAAGTTTATAAATGTAATATTATATTTTCGAAATAAATTTCTTAATGTAAGTAAAGATACATCTTTTACAAAACTAATTATAATTTATTGATAATGGGTTTTAAGTGGTTTATTTAGATCGTGACATGGAAAATCATGTGCAATAGATAAATGACATTTAGTACACATTTAATATTCAAAATTAATATTTTAATGATAAATTATTAGTAGTTACATTAAGTATCTAATAATCAAAGAGCATGAAGACTATATAAATTTCAACTAAAATCCATATTAAGTTGTGTTTCACACTTAATTATTCCCCATTAACAATTCTTATAATTTTCTCCTCTTGGTGAAAGTACAATAGGTTGTGGGAAAGGGGGTTAGAGTCGTCTAACACAAAAATCAAACATCGATGGCTCTATTATGTTATCCATAACTATAATATATTTCTTGGATGTTAGGCATACTAATATGATTTACCTTAAATAAATTGTCTCTAAGATTTCTATTTTACACTCTTATTGTGAATTTATACTATTGTACCTAACAATCCCATGTTTGACCTATTCATGGTCTCTAATTCGTTTGACATTCCTAAATTATTTTTATCTTAAATTAAGTTAATATGATGATTTACAAAAGAATGAATGTTGTTGAAGGCCTTGTAGCAGAAAACATCCAAATTTAATGAAATATGTGTTTTTTATTTTGAATTAGACTTTTCTAATACTTGTAGGATAATAGTAACTTTCATAACTAGGTTAAGTGTTGCCTTGAAAAAATGGGCATCTTTGTAGACTATCTTTTCAATGTGGAAGATCTATTTAGGAGGGTATTTCTCCATCATTTTTTTTTTCTAAAATATTCCTTTACCTAATAACATGGACTTTCTAAAATGGTATTCAACTTTTCACCATTACACTTATAACAAATTGTATTCTATAAGAGCTGTAGTATAAACTTGTCTTTTCTTGAATAGACCTTGCAATTATAGCAAAGCGCAGATAAATATGCAGCTCTAATGTGTTTGGAAAAAAGTTGGTTCATGCTTCTAAGAAGACTCGGAGAACATCATGGTAGAGAATTAATTATTATTCAAGAAGCTCTAGCATTTTCTAGTGTTATAGCATCATTTCTCACCTTGACTTGATTCATGATTGCTTCATGGCTTTATGGGCACCCATTCCTACAGACTTGGACAAATTCACTTAAAAACAATGGAAAATCCTCCATACGCGACTATGCCCGTGTTTTTCCGCGTGTATACGCGAGTACAGCTAGACTTTTCCGCGTATGCCATTTTAATGATTAAAAAATATATAAAAATCCCTAATTTCGCGCTGGGTTGATGGTTACTCAGGTAGTTCAACCACCCCAGCCCGTGGCCAACTGTTTCCAACTGTTGAAACTACTTGGAGGGACTATAAAAAGCCCTCATGTGTATGGCCTAAGGGAGAGAGAGAAAGTATTGATATTATACTCTGTTGGCATTCCCTATCCAAGTCTGATTCCCCGTGCCTCCTGCACTTTCCCAGTTCATTGTAGGAAACCCTTGTTTCCTTGAGATATACATCCCTTTATATGTTATCTCATATGCACCAGTTTGGAAGGAGTCTTAGCGAGGCAAGGGCTGGACGGATCCGGACGACGGTCTGCGAAGGCCTTGGAAGGATCAGGTGATCTCTCCACTTATTTTTGTACGTACTATTTTATAATACAGAAGTATCATGCTGTTCCCAAAATAAACGTGTTAGTGTATGCTTTAATGTATGAATAATATTTGTTATACAAGCATTCATTATGATTTATTTAATGTTTTATATGAATCTCACTAACATATAGAGTAGAAATATGCTGTACAACTTGTCCTTTGTGCTGGTTTCTTCTTGTATTTCAGGTTAAGGAGGAAGGACGGTTGCGGGGAGTTTGAACTCCACGTGGATCTACTTCAAACGTAGGACCAACGGGTAAACCTCTCATTCTGCTCTATTTAGTTTTTATGAATGTGCATGATCGTGTGAGTCTCTGTTAAGTAGTACGCCCCTGCTCTGTGGAGGTTGAATCCCAACCAACCTCTAGGGTGTTAAATCCCCGAAACAGAACTGGCGACTCCGTTGGGGATCACATTTTTGTGATTCTCCTGTTGGGTTGTTTCAGCTGTTTGGTAGGTTGCCAACAGTTTCTTCTGTCTTTTACAGTCCAGTTTGCTTTCTTGCAGTCAGTCTGAAGTCTTGACATCTTTCCCAGGCTTGTACTTTTTATTTTTCATTATCTTTCTTTGTATACGCAGTTTTTTTTGCACACAGTCGCGTATACCCGCGAGTTTGTGTAGAAGGAACCGCGTATATGCGGGTTTCCCTCAACACAGACGCGTATACACACCTGTTGCATAACTGCAAGGTCGCGTATACCTAGGCTGAGTTTGAAATTTTAAGATTCTGGTGTTTTTGGTCTTTTCTGGCTGTGGAGGCCTGTGTCTGCAGAGTCTTTGTACTTACCGGAGTGTGAGAGAAGTGGTTTCAAGTCTTGTTTCTCTTTCGTTTGTCCGAAAACTGATCTTTTTGGCGAAGTGTTCTTGTTGGTGCTAGCACTCCTGGATTGAGTTCCAAGATCGCTTTCTGAGCGTTCTTGGCTGTTCTGCTTTACCAGAACAGAGAGCTTCTGCTCACTGACTCGCTCCTGTCTTTATGTTGTGCTTTGCATTACGTTCTTTGATTTGTTTTCGATTGGTTTTCTTGAGTTTCATAGGCTAGGGTTTTGTTGCATTTTTCGAAGAACTTTTCTTGTTTCTTTGGAATTTTGTGTTGCAACGAGTTTGCACTATTTCTCTAGGCTGTTTGATTGAGTTTTTAGTCTTCCATTGCTCTTATTAATCTTGCTATCATTAGCTTTATAAGGTTTTGGGGCATTGTTGAGGTTTATGCTTGAAATTCGGTCTCGTTTTGGCTTGGATTGTGATAGTGGTTCTTGGTTTTTTTGAAGCTCTTGTTTTATAAAACTGAAAAGCCCAAAAAACATTTGTTTTGCTTTTTGTTTTTTGCATATCAAAAACTCAAAAAACATTGATTCTTGTTTTTGTTTTTGTTGTTGCGTTTTTCATTTTCGTTTGGCTTTATCTTTTGGGACTTTAGTGAAGTTTCTTGCTTCTAGTTTTCAGCTTGATTTTGAGGAAAGGTTGTCTTTTGATTTCTTCTTCTTCTTGTTGAGTATTTTGGTGTCTTATATTGAGAGTTCTTGTTTGCAAGAATTGGCTTTCTGGATATCAAAAGATTAGTTGAAACTAAAGGAGCCTTTTGGGAAATTTCACTTTGTTTCAAGGGACTTTTTGCATCCTAGAATTCACATGCTTATAGTCATTTTCATTAGGTGCATTGAATCATTTAGTTAGCTTCTTAATTTTTGCGAGTGTGAGTTTGTAATTCGAAAAGAAAAATACATTTTTTTTAGTCTCGTAGAACTTACATAGAAATTGCTCTTCATCGAAAGACAAAGAACTGCATGTGCATGTAGTCAGGTTTTTATTAATTTCTTTTGCGTCAGAACATCATTGGTTTCAACTCCATATCCTTGTGACTTAATACAACAGCCCATAAAATAAGCGATTAAATCTAAAATCAACTAGCAAGTTTTATTTAGTGTCAATCACCAACTAGCTAGGTTGTAGGGCCTTGGAATAGGAGAGAGGAGAGTTAACTCTCCAAGGCCGCTCAAACAGACATAGAAGTTTACTAATTGAGCGAAATCCAACTCAGTGAAGTGGACTGGGAAAGCTCTCATCCGAGAGTCAAGCGCGAGGGGAAGTGAAGGTTAAGAAGAGGGATACCCCCCCTCCGATTAGCTGAATCTAACCTCAAGACAGTTCCGCCCAGCTTCTGATACGGATTGGTGTCCATAGTTGCTGTTCCTAGGTTCCACACAGGTGACTGCGGGGGGGAATACCGTGGACACTGAAATGAGCAATCGCATGACTTTCAACGTGCTTAGGGGTGCATGAGAAGCTTGGGTGCTTGGCGGCAAAGGCTGTCGTTAGGAGGTCGGCGTAGCTGTTTCTGATACCTTCACTAGTTGTTCTGGGCCCTAATCATCCTAGACTGCTTTCGGAAGGCCCTATACTTCGCTTTCCTGTATTTTGGTGTCCGGTCCTCATCACCCAGAGCGGAAATACTTGGAGGCTGTTTGCTTGCTGTTTCTCAGGGTTTTGTTTTTAGTGTGTGCTCTTTGCTCCTAGCTTGCCTAGCTTTTCACTTTTCTTGAGTCTAATATAATAAATCTGTAAAAGTGGCTGATCAAGCGCCTCGACGTTCGAGGAGAGTCCGGGGGTTATCTCCCGAGAGTGCAGAGCCTTCTTCGAGAAGGCGTAGGAGCGATCTAGCTGGTGGTTTTCACCCTGTAGAGTCTGACGCTGTGGAGAGATGTCCACTAGGAGATCACAGTTTGATTGCGATTCGGTGTCGGTTAAAGAGAGGAGCGTTCCCATCACCTCGAAGTATTGTTTCCTCGGGAGGAAGATTTTCGAGATAGAAGATATGCTTGAGCTGCGGCTCTGAGTCCATCTCCTCTTCCTCTTGATCATCGAATTTGTTATTGATGTCGTGGGGACCGGAGTCTGAGAGACCGCCGGATCTTCCTTATCTTTCTTATCTTTCGATGGCCACGGCTGGGAACGCGGCTTCTACCGTGAGTGCTGCGGGCATTCAGACCCCTGCTTCTGTCGAGGCAGGGGGCACTCTTGCTCTATCTTCGAGTGCTTCTAGCACTGCTATGTTTGGCTCTGGGTTCACCCGAGCATATGCTTCTCAATCTGGTCCCTTCGTTTCAGGGATGTCCATTGCTGGAAATCCCTCTTTTTCCTTTACCGCCGGTGCAGCTGGATCTACGCCCATGTCTAACATGGCTAGTGGATCGGCTTCGTTTCAGGGTTTCCCCTTTGGGACTGGGCATATTCCCAGTCCCAATCCTTCTTTAGGGTCGTTTCCTTTTACGTCCCAGACCCAAAGTTTCAACCCTTGGGCTCAGGGGCCAAGTTCGACTGCTTTTATGGGATGGAATCCTATGTTTGCAACGTCGGGGGCAGGGAATCAGTTCATCGCGAGTCATCCAGGGAATGCTTCTTTCCCTGCATCGAGTGCTTATCAGTCTTTTTCCCCTCTCTCTAATGCATGGAACCCCTATCAGGGGCTTTCCTCTTCAGTCAATACTTCAGCGGGGGGAACTAGCCTGGGTTATGGTAACTCGGCGTGGGGAGGAGGTTCTTCTCCGTTTTCTACGGGTCCTTTCTGGCAGCCTGGTGCCTCATCAAATCCAGGATATTCTTTTCAGAATGTTGGAAATCCATCCCATCAAGGATGGAATTCTCAGGCTCCGCCTCGATTACCATTTCTGGCAACGTTAAACTTGCCAGACTTGTCGAAGTTAACTAATGACCCGATTCGGTATAGTCCGGGGTGGCCTCCGGTTCCAACCAAACTTCCTTCGGACATTCCTAAGTTTGAAGGTAAGAATGGTGAAGATCCGGCAGACCACATCACCACTTTCCACTTATGGTGCTCTTCGAACTCTCTGATCGACGACTCGATTAGATTGAGATTATTTCAACGCACCCTAACTGGGAATGCTGCCAAATGGTATATAGAGCTCACTGGGGGCATTTTTGCCACATTTGGAGAACTGGATGTCACTTTTCTTAACCATTTTCAGTTGCCTGTCAGATATGAGGCTGGGACCGAACTCCTGGCTAATTTTAAGCAGGATGAGGCAACTCACATTTCTGATCATATTCAGGAATGGAGGAGAAGGAAGAGGCTTATCAAAGCCCATATTCCAAGTGAGTTCCTTCTCGAGTGGTTTTTGAAGTCACTTTAGTCAGATATTTCAAAAGATGTATCCATGTCAGGGGTATATTCCGAGGAGCAGGCCATCTTTAGGGCCCAGCAGTTAGAGTTGATCTATTCTCAGTCTGGCATGCTTTACAAGTATTTGCCTAATGCTCCTCGCTTCAAATTGGATCTATCGAAACCTAAACCTGGTCCGCATGGTGACGGACTTGTCGGATCGGTCAGTAGTAGTGCAGCCAGCCTGCTTTCTCAATTGCAGCAGTTGTCTTTACAATCTGCTTCTTCTGGTCAGGCTGTGCCTGCTGATTCTTCACCTTCCCAGTCTTTGTCCATTAATGCTGTCCAATCTTTTGAACCCAAAGGAAATCAACAGTCCAATGGGAAGAAGAAGGGACGTAATAACAAGAAGAAGGGCAAGGATGGGAAGGGCAATGCAAATAAAACCAACGAGCGTGTTGGTGAAGGGAAAAAGGAGAAAAAGAAAGTTAAGTTTCCGTGCAAGCTTTGTGCTGGAGACCATCTCACGCACCTTTGCCCGGAAATTCAGGATGCTCAGCACCTGTTATCTCAGCAGGGTTCTTCTAGTTCCCAGGCTGTGCTAACAAACCCTTTTCCCCAAGGGCAGCAATTAATTGCTGGCGCGAACCAAAATCCTGGGGCTTCCTCTGGAGGTGCCCAGGAAGGGGAAATTCCATCGAATATCTTTATGATGAGTGCTCATGTGGATGTCGCTACGAGAGCCCGTGATTATGGCGGAGAGGAATCTTCGAAAGCTAAGGAAGTTCCTGATGCTACTGAGCCGCTTCACATCACGAAGCCAACTGTCGAGTCTATGCCTCGGGTGCCAAAAGCATCTTCAAAGCGGTCAACGATTAATCCGAACATGAGGGCTTCCCAGAACTACTCGATTGTAGAAGATCTGGCGCAGAGTCCTTGTGCTATGTCAGCTTTAGAGGTACTCCAGTCTTGTCCGGCTCAGCGCAGTGCTTTGCTCGCTGCCATTGGGGCTATTGATCCAAAAAATTCTCTTTTGATTACTTTTGATATGAATAATTTTAAGAAGAGACTTCCTCATCATATGGCCTTCCATATTAAATCATCGTATCGGAAGACTAATATCTTTCGCACGGTTGTTGATGAGGGTGCTTCTACTTGCGTGATGTCTCTCGCATGTTGGAAGACACTTGGATCTCCCAAAGCTGTTCCATCTAGCACTATTCTTACTGCATTTGATGGTCATTCTCATAGGCCCCATGGTATTGTCCCGGCTTTGCCCATCTGTGTTGGGGGCAAAACCGTTAACATAGAGGTTGAGGTAGTAGATGCAGCTTTGGACTACAACCTTCTGTTGGGGAGGAACTGGATATATGATATGGATGATATTGCATCCTCACTATTTCGAATAGTATGTTTCCCCCACGAAGGGAGGATAGTCACGGTGGATCAACTGGACTGTCCTCCTGTAGACCTGGATGCGCCTCCTGACTCATCCGTTCCTAAGTTGGACAATACTAAGGCGCCTGTCGAGAATCTGGGAGTTGGAATGTATTCTTCCCTGATGGGTTCTTTTGATCTTCCTCCTCCTAAGGTATCTATCAATGCTATTTCATCCTCCAAGGCTCCCCTTCGAAGAGAGTTCTTTCGAACTCATTATTTTTCGGACCCTTGGAACTTACCTTCCCCAACTGCCACTTTGGAGGAAGGGCAAGTGGGTGGAATGGAATTCCCGATTTCTGCAGCTGAGATTGCATATCAATCTATTGTTGACACTGCAGAGTCTAATCCAGCTCCTCTTTCGCCGGAAGAGTTGGATGGTGATGTGGCTCCGGCTTGGACGCTTACTTCTTCTTCTGCCCAGGATTTTCTAGATACCACTCTTCCATCTGAAGAGGCCATCCTGGAAGCGATGACAGGTATAGATAGACCGTGGGATGATTTGCATCATCGGTCTTACTTCCTACCTGACTTGAGCGAAGTCGAAACAAGTTTTCCAAGTCCTTAGTCTCCTGGACCTGTTCACCCAGTCTTGAACCCTTTGGCACCAGCACAGGTTTATGCTGAAGGGAACATGGCTGTGATCTCTCCTACTATCCCGGTGAACATTTCCAGGGATCCCAATATTATCGAGAATGTCTTCATTGGAGTTGAATGTTCTCGTGAAGAGATTCAAATCTATACGAGCTCTTCAAAGAGTATAGGGATGTATTTGCTTGGTCTTATGAGGAAATTCCTGGCATAGACCCATCTATCGTCCAGCATGAGATCAAGACGTATGAAAACGCTAAGCTAGGTCGAGCAAACTTAAATAGGTTAACCTAGGAAGGCGGCGGCTATCAAAGCTAAGTTGAAAAGCTTGCCAAGGCGGGATTGTTTCCCCGATTCCTCTAGCCCAGATGGGTTTCAAACCCCGTTCCCAGAGATAAAAAGGAGAACAATTAAGTGTGCATCGATTTCGAGAGACACGAATAAGGCGTGTCCTAAAGATAATTACCCCACACCCTTCATCGATCGAATTATTGATGAGTGAGCAGAGTGAATTTTCTCCTTCATGGTGAGGTTTCTCTGGTTATAATCAGAAATTACTGTAGTCAAAATCAACATAAGACCGCATTTATTTGTCCCTGGGGTACGTTTGCATATAAGAAAATGCCTTTTGGTCTTAAAAATGCTGGAGCTACTTTTCAGCGGGCCATGTCTTACGCCTTCCACGACATCAAGAAAATCATCGAGGCATACTTAGATGATCTAGCTGCTCATTCTCGAAAGAGGATGGATCATCCAGGTCACCTCCGGCAAATATTTGAAAGATGTTGTTTTTATAAAATTCGTTTGAATCCGAACAAGTGCGTTTTCGCGGTAACATCCGGTCGGCTGTTGGGATTTATCGTGTCTAGTGAAGGGATAAGGGTAGATCCCTTCAAGGTTGAGGCAATACTTCGGTTGCCTCCCCTGTCTTCAATCCGTCAACTTCAAAGTCTCCAAGGGAAGTCTAACTTTCTTCGGAGGTTTATCGTTAACTATGCTGAGATTACAAAGGGATATATGAGATTGTTGAAGAAAGGAGTTCCTTTTCTTTGGGACGACTACGCTCAACGCTCATTCGATGCCTTGAAAAAGGCATTGACCTCTGCTCCTTTGCTGAGTCCACCCGATTATAGCAAAGATTTTCTTTTGTATCTGGCTACAGCAGAATCTACCATTGGTATGGTTCTGGTTCAGGAGGATGATGCTCTGGCTGAGCATGTTATTTACTACCTTAGTCGAGGACTGGTAGGACCTGAACTGCGATACACCCCGATAGAAAAATTAGCCTTAGCAGCAGTTCATGCTGTGCAGCGACTCAGGCATTATATTATTCTTCGCAAAACTTATGTCTTGGCAGCTGCCAATCCATTTCAGTTTGTCCTCAGCAGGCGAGTGATTGGGGGCAAATATAATAGATGGATTGTGATATTACAAGAATTTGATCTAGAGTTCATGTCTGCCAAATCCAAGAAGTCATTAGTCTTTGTGGAATTGATGATATTACAAGAATTTGATCTAGAGTTCATGTCTGCCAAATCCAAGAAGTCATTGGTCTTTGCGGAATTGATCTCCGAGTTGCCTTGTGGGGAGGAGATGATCTATGATGAGTCCTTTCCGGACGAACACTTGTTTTTGATCTCTCCACAAGATCCTTGGTATGGGGATATCATCGTGTATCTCCAGACTGCGAAGTTTCCCTCTTCTTTTTCGAAAGATGAGCATCGTAAGCTGCGTCACTTAGCCAAAAGTTATCTGATTATTGGTGATGCTTTGTACCGTCGAGGGGTTGATTCAATCCTAAGACGTTGCTTAACTTTCGAAGAAGCTGAGGCTGTGCTCAATGATTCTCATAGTGGAGCTTGTGGGGGTCATTTATCTGGGCTTGCTACAGCCCAAAAGATTTTGCGTGCAGGATACTTCTGGCCCTCGATTTTCAAATATTGTATTGAATCGGTCAAGAAGTGTCATCCTTGTCAGGTGTATACTCGAAAAATGCGCGCTCATCCAGCTCCGCTTTTTCCAGTCGTTATTGTCGGACCCTTTACAAAGTGGGGTATGGATTATACTACTTGTAACCCGCCTTCGGCAAAAGGTCACAAGTACATTATCGTAGCAGTAGACTACTTTACGAAGTGGGTCGAAGCTATGCCTACTTTTAGGAACGATGGTGAGACTGCAGCTCTTTTCTTCTTCAAGCAAGTTATCGCTCGTTTCGGTATACCTAGAGAGATTGTCACTGACCATGGCAGTCACTTTCAGAACAGTATGATGGCTGAGTTGGCTCTTAAATTGGGTTTCGGCGGGGGTACATTCATCTCCATATTATCCTCGAGGGCCAATGGCCCAGTGGGCAAGTGAATAAGTCCTTGGTGTTGCTAACTGGACGATTGATAAGCTAACGGATGTGGCACATTATGGCATATCACACTGCGGGCATACGGACGTCGATTAAAACTGCAATGGCTTCCTCCGTTTCGGTTAGTCCACGGGGTCGTCCGTGTTTAATATATGCGAGGATTCCTTCTCTGAAAAGCTAGTGTTGTTCTTCACGACATACGGTACGGCGGACGGCGCCTTTATCTGAACATCTTGATGAACGTCGAGGTGCGGCACGTTCAGACAGAAGCGCATGGCGAGTCAAATTCCAGTACGATAAGGCGGTTAAGCCTAGGGTCTTTTCCGAAGGTGACCTTGTTTTGGTCTATGCCCAGGAAAAAGATGCCTTGGGGGCGGGAAAGTTTAAGTCGATGTGGTATGGCCCCTATATCGTCAAAAAAGTCCTTAAGAAAGGAGCGTATACCTTGGTTGACTTCGAAGGAAACGAGTTGTCGGAGCCCCGAAATGGGCTCTATCTGAAGAAGTATTATGCCTAGGCTTTGGCCTGGCATTTTGCTTTGTATATAGTAGTTTTTGTCTTGTACATATCTGTTTGATTTTTGATTTTTGATGGGATGGTGATGTTTTTGATCTGCTTTGGCAGGTTGTGTTGATGTCATGAGTCATTATGGTTTCGCTGATGGTGCTAGTAGACACACCCGGAACTTAGCTTCCGCGGCTTGGGTGCTTCATTATCCTTCCGGTCAGCTGTTGGTATCAAGAGGGGTCTGCATTGGTCCTGCTTCCAATAACGTAGCAGAATACACTGCGGTCATTCATCTACTCTCGGAGGCAATATCTTTGGGTGTTGATTCGTTGGTAGTTTTCTTGGACTCCCAGCTGGTGGTGTCGCAGTTGAACAACACTTATCGGGTACGAGATCCATTTTTATTACGATTGTTCTTGAGGGTACGTTTGTTACAAAGGTCATTTCAATTTTTAACATTCATTCATATTCCTGGAGCTGACAATTGGTTTGCTGACTCATTAGCTAATCAAGCTTTAGATTGGCATATTAATCATTCAATACAATAAAATCTAAATCATCAAAAACATCATACATTTGATACATTTATCACATCACATCAAAATATCGTTGTATATATATCATCAGTATGTCAAAAAACTTTACAAAATTTTGGATCCATCAATGCCGTACAAAACTTGGGCTTATGCCCCATCATGTTCAGTCTCAAAAAATATACAGTCATCTAATATGTAAAATCTGTCTACTCCTGAGGACCCTGCCCAGAAGTCCTATAGAACATCACTACAGTGGCCACACGGCGGAACAGTCTAACCCAGTCCCGGGGTACTCCTACAACCCGTCTCTGGACGGCTTCTGGCAAGTCTTCCACAGCAGCCAGAGGGATTTGGCGGGTCAGTCCCTCCAAGTTTCTCTGCACGGCCTGGAGGGACCTGTCAGAATCCGCTGTCTCTGCCTCACCTCTGCGGCGTTTGTGACGTGCTAGGCCCTCAGGACGAACTGGTCCAACATCTGAAACATGATCATTTTTCATTTGTCAGTCATTATGAATCCAATCCAAAAACATGTTTGTTTTTCATTTTCATACATATTTGAAAAATCCAAAAAAAAATCATATAAGTTAAAATTTTTGAAAAAACTTACCGACTGCTCCCCATGCTGCACCGGGTGGAAGTACTAGATCTGGATCTCCTCGGAAATCCATCCCGGCATAGGGATAGTCGTCTACTGCGATGATTTGTTCTCTCCACCATAAGAAGAACTCATCATCCCAGGTAGTGCGGGGTACCTCGCTGCCCCCCAGTATTTTCATCATGTCTGCCCAACGGGCAATTCTTGGGTCCCGAGGGCTGCTGATAGTCGAGATGACTTTGGGTCTCAAGGCTGGAACTCTCTCGAAGAAGAATGTAGTCAAAATGGTTCCATAGCCAAAGTGTTTTGTTCTTGTTTGGCGAATGGAGGTCAGTTGTTGTTTCATGTTCTGTAACAGGGCAGTGCACCAATCATACACATGAATTAAGCACTCTACAGCTATGCTCATGTGCGTCCTGGACGCCTGATGCAGTGAGGCAGATCCTGCCACTCTGCCGATGGTGAATAGGAGGATCTTTATGTGCAAGTCCCTGATATCTCTGATTGCAATCTATGTGCCAACTTTCTTGGAATTATCTACGCAATAGATTTGGACATAGTCCTCCACGGTCAACCCTCCCAAGGGCTTTCCGTGCAGATCCACTGGGTCTCCCCTCCTCGAGAGTCCAGTGATGAAGTATATATCTTCCACTTCTATGCGTAGTGGCATTTGATCAATGATGAAGCAATCCTGATCCGGTTCCCAATAATTTACAAGCATTTCAAGCAATCTCACATTACTTTTCATATTGGGCATTTTGAAAAATTTGAATAATCCACAGTTTCGGAGGACATTTTGTGCCGCGCGATCCTGCATGACCTCTTGGTCTATTGCGTTGTGCTCACGTTCCCTCCAAGAGATAGTCATCCTGAAAAATTTCATTAAAATTTGCATTAGAAACTTCTTTTTGAGTTATGGACATGCGCATACGCGACTTTTCCTATGCACAGTCGCGTGTATACGCGGCTTCACTTCATTGAACCCGCGTATGCGCAGATACGCATTTTTTAAGAAGGGTTTCTAGGCAAAAATTCACTTAATTTTAATTTTTAAACGGACAAAATGATTAAGCAGGATGAATAAGGAGCCTACCTGAAGTTTCGCTGAATTCCGACGGTCGGTTGTTCCTGATTTGATGAAACAAGTTTTTAGCTCCAGAGCTCTTTTTCCAAATCAGCTATGCAATAATGAACCAATTGAGAGGTAATTTGTGTATCTATGGCTAAAAAATTGAAAATTTTTGCAAAAATTTCCTTGTGCTTATTTTTTCGATCTGTCTTATGCTGTATAACTCGATTGCTTGGAAGTGCCCAGTTTGGTATGTTTCAGGTACATTTTGACGATTTCGAGATTTTTCCCGGTTTTGACCCATGATTTCAGACTCTTCACGGCAGGTATATGATCTTCACTGGCATATAGGTTAGGGAATCACTTTCCGTTGCATCTTGCATTCTAGCCTCCATACTGATCACTTGCCTTAGGGTCAATCCCATCAGGTCATGAGTATTACACCCATTTCACTCGCCGATTATTTAATCATGACTTGATGGTAGAGCCTTCCTTTACATGGGCTTCCTAGTTAGTTCCTCGCTATCACTTGTTGCCCATGCTGCTTTTATGTAGGCTCGGGAGTCCTCTTTAGTCCTGCCATGTCTTTTGTGTTGAAGCTTCATTCTTCTCCTTCATCACTTATCATTTTTCTGGCTTATACCCTAGAGGCTCCCTGGTGTCGTTAAGTTGTATTCCTGCATTGCATATTGGCTACTTGTTTATCCTGGCCTTTAGCCGGCTTCATTTGGACTCGATGTTTAAGCCAACTTTTGACCTTGACTTTATGTACAAGTTAACCATTGCATGCACTTAGCTATCACGACTTGACACCTTTGTACCCATGGATGGAACGTTCCTCTGAGTATCACTGACCAGTTTTCTCCACCTTGCATTGAGCATAGGATTGTTCCAATCCCAGGAACTAGTGCATCTGCTTTCTTGATACTCGTTCTATCCATTGTACCATAGCATTCTTTTATTCTTTTTCAGGCTTATTATGAAAAAGACAAAAAAATTAAATATAACAAAAAAGAGCGGGAACGGGATGTATCTTCGTTATTTTGATGGCAGTACAGAGTCAGTTTTGTCGCCCTTGAACAAAGCACATATACTTATATATATTTCCTTCATTTGGGATGGTTCTAGTTTGACCTAAGTTCAGCCTTTACCATGTTTCACTTGTCAGTTCTCCCCCGGTTGGTTATCTCTTCCAATCATATCGAGAGTTTGTTTTGCCTCCTGCAAGACAGACTTATACAGTGTCACTTTTTACTGCCATGGTCATCACAGAGTCGTGCTTTTGTTCAAGGGAAGTCTAGCCTGAGTCGGCCATTCTGCGGTGTCTCTTGACTCATTATTCAGTCGGCCTTCCCGGTCTTGTCGGTATCATGTTCTATCACATCAGATGTTTTGATCTTCTGCTCGTGCTGGTTTGAGAAGGTCCCCATTGACTTCTTGCCGGCGGGTTTGTCTCTTATCGACTACGACACATTGCTCTGAGAGCAAGCCCAGAGCCGCACCTTGGGCCTATTTCCATCATTGATAGGTGACCTCGTGCTCAGCATTTGATCATCATCATGGGTCTTTGACTGAGTGGTTTCCCCTGTGTTCGACGTCAGCACACATTATCACACTTGGGATTCGTGCAGTACCTGGATTTCCATTTGACCCTATCGGTGGATTTCTCGCCTCTGTGTCAGCTTTCATTATTGGTTGGTTCGGAGGGTTTCTTCCGTGCGCTAGCTTCATCTTGTGCACGTCGGAAACGTACTTCGGTTTTGGTTCCATCACTCTACTTCGTCCGATTCCTTCCAAATCTTGGCCTGCGGGTTACACTCGCGCTGGACTGATGTGGGATGCCTTAATGCCTTCCTTCCAGCAGATCTTTTCCCCTCGACTCCGACTCATTGCTCTGGGAATAAGGTCTAGAGTCTTTTTGTCAGTACCTTAGGGTTTGCAGTCATCAGTGGCAGACTCTTCGCTATCGACAGTGGGGATTCATCATTGCCTCCTGATTGGTAGATTCTTTCAAGTGTTCGACTTCAACTCATTCATTCACACTTGTCCGATTGTACTGGGGCACCTTGACACTCATTATCATTATCGGTGGGTTGTCTCGCGTTGGTTAACGGGAAACATCATTGCCCGGTAATCCAACGATTTCTCACATGGTCGACTTCAGCTCATTTATTCCCAGTGTGTAGAATTGTGCCGTTGTGATCGGTGAAGACCTCGGGTTGCATCAGCATTTCTCGGTTCACTGTTGACAGTCCTCTTAGTTTCTGCCAATGTTGCCGTCCACCCTTATATGTTGCAGTTCAGCACAGCAGCATCTTATATGTTGATCCCCGAGTTGCATGATTGTACCGTTTGATCCGCCTCTTATGATCCGGTACTTGGAGATTCAGTTACTTGATCAGACATCCGGTTGCACTATCTTTGATCAGCTTTCTATATGTGATACTTGGACATTGATACAGACTTGTATTTTCGGGCCCTGCTCAGATGATTCACTATGTACTTTCAGTTCAGTTATACTTGTATACATATTGGATCTATTTCAGTACTTTCCATATGATGTATTTTTGACTGAGCATGGGTATGCCCGCCTCGGCATGAGTTGACTCTCTGGTTTCTTTCATTGGTTTTTGGCAGGCTGAAATCTGGTGAAGTCCTCTCTTGTCCTTGCGAAGTTCTTTCTATGTGCATAATACATTTCGGCCATCATGTACCCCTTCTGACCTCATATATTAGGGGGCAGCTGTTATAGCATCATTTCTCACCTTGACATGATTCATGATTGCTTCATGGCTTTATGGGCACCCATTCCTACAGACTTGGACAAATTCACTTAAAAACAGTAGAAAATCCTCCATACGCGACTATGCCCGTGTTTTTCCGCGTGTATACGCGAGTACAGCTAGACTTTTCCGCGTATGCCATTTTAATGATTAAAAAAATATATAAAAATCCCTAATTTCGCGCTGGGTTGATGGTTACTCAGGTAGTTCAACCACCCCAGCCCGTGGCCAACTGTTTCCAACTGCTGAAACTACTTGGAGGGACTATAAAAAGACCTCATATGTATGGCCTAAGGGGGAGAGAGAGAATTATTATTATTATACTCTGTTGGTTCCCTATCCAAGTCTGATTCCCCGTGCCTCCTGCACTTTCCCAGTTCATTTCGGGAAACCCTTGTTTCCTTGAGATACACATCCCTTTATATGTTATCTCGTATGCACTCATTTGGAAGGAGTCTTAGCGAGGCAAGGGCTGGACGGATCCGGACGACGGTCTGCGAAGGCCTTGGAAGGATCAGGTGATCTCTCCACTTACTTTTGTACGTGCTATTTTTATAATACAGAAGTATCATGCTGTTCCCGAAGTAAACGTGTTAGTGTATGCTTTAATGTATGAAGAATATTTGTTATACAAGCATTCATGATGATTTGTTTAATGTTTTATATGAATCTCACTAACATATAGAGTAGAAATATACTGTACAACTTGTCCTTTGTGCTGGTTTCTTCTTGTATTTCAGGTGAAGGAGGAAGGACGGTTGCAGGGAGTTTGAACTCCATGTGGATCTACTTCAAAC
>JAXQQM020077326.1:0-144096 GCA_034641835.2 Pinus albicaulis
ACATTATGAAACTCTTTTAAAATATTTTTAAAAAGTTGTAAAATGTTTTAAAGGATTTTTATAACATTTCAAAATATTGTAAAACACTATCAAGATATTTCAAGACACTTTTAAGATATTCTCAAACGCTTTTAAAATATTTTGAAATGCTTTTAAGATTTATTTTAAAATGTTTCAAAACACTTCTAAAATGTTTTAAATTTATTTTAAAATGTTTCAAAACACTTTTAAAATGTTTTAAAACCTTTTTAAATCCTTTTAAAAAACTTGTAAAGCATTTTAAAACGTTTTAAAAGTGTTTTAAAACGGTTTAAAAATGTTTTTAGAAAGATTTTACAATATTTTAAAAAAGGTTTAAAATGTTTAAAAATCCTTTTCAAAAACTTGTAAAGCATTTTAAAACGTTTTAAAAGTGTATCCAAATATGCTCTCAGATTTCAAAACCGAAAAGTTCAGCCCCCGATATCTGTGTTCATTCATTTTTCACAAATCGTCTGAAATGAATCCCGAAATCAATTCGTCACTTTGTGCATCCGAGGCCACACTTGCATCTGCAAAATAGGTATCCAAATATGCTCTCGGATTTTAAAACCGAAAAGTTTAGACCTCGATATTCGCGTGCGTTTGTTTTTCACGGATCATCCGAAATGGGGTCCGAACTCAATTCGTCCCTTTGTGCATCTGGGGGCGCACTTGCATCTCCAAAATGGGTATCCAAATATGCTCTCGGATATCAAAACCGAAAAGTTTAGCCCCATCTTCCACGTCTCTTCTTTTTTCACGAACCATCCGAAATGAGTCCCGAAATCAATTTGTCACTTTGTGCATGCGGGGCCACGCTTGCATCTCCAAAATGGGTATCCAAATATGCTCTCAGATTTCACAACCGAAAAATTCCTCAGCCCCGATATCCACGCTCTTTAATTTTTCACGGACGTTCGAATTGAGTCCTAAGTCAATTACTACTTTTTCTTATCTCAAAGGCCACGCTTTTGCATCTCCAAAATGGGTATCCAAATATGCTCTCAGATTTCAAAACCGAAAAGTTTAGCCCCCGATATTCGCGTCCGTTCGTTTTTCACGGATCTTCCAAAATGAGGCCCAAACTCCATTTGTCACTTTGTGCATCCGAGGCCACGCTTTCATCTCCAAAATGGGTATCCAAATATGCTCTCATATTTCAAAATCGAAAATTTCAGCCCCCGTTATCTGCGTCTATTCGTTTTTCGCGGATCATCCGAAATGAGTCGCGAAATCGATTTGTCACTATGTGCATGCGGGGCCACACTTGCATCTCCAAAATGGGTGTCCAAATATGCTCTCGGATTTCAAAACCAAAAAGTTCAACCCTTGATATCCGCGTCCGTTCGTTTTTCACGGATCGTCTGAAATCAGTCCCGAAATAAATTTGTCACTTTGTGCATGCGGGGCCACGCTTTCATCTCCAAAATGGGTATCCAGATATGCTCTCGAATTTAAAAACCGAAAAGTATAGCCCCCGATATTCGCGTTTGTTCGTTTTTCACGGATCATCCAAAATGATGCCCAAAATCAATTTTTCACTTTTTGCATCCGAGGCCACGCTTGCATCTCCAAAATGGGTATCCAAATATGCTCTCAGATTTCAAAACCGAAAATTTTAGCCCCCGATATTCGCGTTTGTTCGTTTTTCACGGATCATCCAAAATGATGCCCAAAATCAATTTGTCACTTTTTGAATCCGAGGCCACGCTTTCATCTCCAAAATGGGTATCCAAATATGCTCTCATATTTCAAAATCGAAAATTTCAGCCCCCGTTATCTGCGTCTATTCGTTTTTCACGAATCATCCGAAATGAGTCGCGAAATCAATTTGTCACTTTGTGCATGAGGGGCCACACTTGCATCTCCAAAATGGGTATCCAAATATGCTCTCGGATTTCAAAACCAAAAAGTCCAACCCCTGATATCCGCGTCTGTTCGTTTTTCACGGATCGTCTGAAATCAGTCCCGAAATAAATTTGTCACTTTGTGCATGCGGGGCCACGCTTTCATCTCCAAAATGGGTATCCAGATATGCTCTCGAATTTAAAAACCGAAAATTTCAACCCCCAATATCTGCATTTGTAAATTTTTCAAGGATCATCCAAAATGAATCCCGAAATCAATTCGTCATTCTTTTCCTGCGGGGGCACACTTGCATCTCCAAAATGGGTATCCAAATATACTCTCAGATTTCAAAAACGAAAATTTTAGCCCCCGACATCCACGTCCGTTCGTTTTTTACTGATCATCCAAAATGAGTCCCTAAATCAATTCGTCACTTTGTGCATGTGAGGCCACGCTTGCTTCTCCAAAATGGTTATCTAAATATGCTCTCGGATTTCAAAACTGAAAATTTTAGCCCCCGATATCCACGTATGTTCGTTTTTCACGGATCATCCGAAATCAGTCCTGAAATTAATTTGTCACTTTTTGCATGTGGGGAAACACTTGCATCTCCAAAATGTGTGTCCAAATATGCTCTCGGATTTCAAAACCGAAAAGTTCTGCCCCCGATATCCACGTCTGTTCATTTTTCACGGATAGTCCGAAATCAGTCCCGAAATAAATTCATCACTTTGTGCATGCGGGGCCACGCTTGCATCTCCAAAATGGGTATCCAAATATGCTCTCGAATTTCAAAACTGAAAAGTTCAACCCCCAATATCCGCGTTCGTTCAGTTTTCAAAGATCGTCCGAAATGAGTCCCAAAATCAATTCGTCACTTTGTTCATGCGGGGGCACACTTGCATCTCCAAAAGCTGTATCCAAATATGCTCTCGAATTTCAAAAATGAAAATTTCAACCCCGATATCTGCGTCTATTCGTTTTTTATGGATCGTTCGAAATGAGTCCCTAAATCAATTCATCACTTTGTGCATGTGGGGCCACGCTTGCATCTCCAAAATGGGGATCCAAATATGCTCTCGAATTTTTAAACCGAAAATTTTAGCCCTCGATATTCGCATCCGTTCGTTTTTCACAGATCATCCGAAATGAGGTCCGAACTCTATTCGTCACTTTGTGCATCTGGGGCCACGCTTGCATCTCCAAAATGGATATCCAAATATGCTCTCGGATATCAAAACCGAAAAGTTTAGCCTGCGTCTCTTCCTTTTTAACGAACTATCTACGTTTAGAATGTTTTTCAGACATTATAAAGCTCTTTTAAAATATTTTAAAAACTTTGTAAAATATTTTAAAGGATTTTTATAACCTTTCAAAATATTTTAAAATATTTCAAAATATTGTAAAACGCTTATCAAGTTAAGCTTATAAATCTTACATTCAATAATTTTTATAAATGGTTCGAAGATTTTATAAAATATTCTAAATTTTTATTAATATGTTTAAATCAAATATTTAAAGTGTTTAATCATTTTTAGTAAATGTTTTTAATGAAATAGTAAAAAAAAATTGTTTTAAAAACATTATAAAAAACTTTTTAAACTGTTATAGAGTGCTTTTAAACACATTTAAATGTATTTAACACATTATAAAACTCGTTTAAAATATTTTAAAATTTTTTTAAAATGTTTTTAATTATTTTTATAACATTTCAAAATATTGTAAAACACTTCCAAGATATTTTAAAACACTTCTAAAATATTTTGAAACGCTTCTAAAATATTTTGAAACGCTTTTAAAACTTATTTTAAAATGTTTCAAAACACTTTTAAAATGTTTTAAAACGTTTTCAGAACCTCTTGAAGAACTCGTGAAGCATTTTAAAATGTTTTAAAAGTGTTTTAAAATGGTTTAAAAATGTTTTTAGAAAGCTTTTACAATGCTTTAAAAATATTTCAAAACACTTTTAAAATTCTCTTAAAATATTTAAAAACATTTATTTCATTTTTAAAAATGTTTATAAATAACATTTAATAAAAGTTAAACTAATAAAGTTGACATTATAAACATTTAATAATTTTTATAAAGGTTTTATAAAGGGTTTAAAGCTTTTATAAAATATTCTAAAATCTTATTAGTATGCTTAAATCAAATATTTAAAGCGTTTAATCATTTTTGATAAAATCGCAAAAAAAAAAACGTTTTTAAAAACATTATAAAACACTTTTTAAAATGTTATAACATGCTTTTAAACACATTTAAAATGTTTTTAAGACATTATAAAACTCGTTTAAAATATTTTTATAAATTTGTAAAATGTTTTAAATGATTTTTATAACATTTCAAAATATTTCAAAATCATTCAAAAAATTTCAAAATGTTGTAAAAAATGCTTCCAAGATATTTTAAAACACTTGTAAAATATTTTGAAACGCTTTTAAAATGTTTTAAATTTATTTTTAAATGTTTCAAAACACTTCTAAAATATTTTAAATTTTATATAAAAAGTGTTTTAAAATAAACACATTTAATAAAATTGTAAAAAAAAGTTTTTAGAAACATTATACAACACTTTTAAAATGTTATAATGTGCTTTTAAAATGTTTTGAAGACATCATAAAACTCTTTTAAAATATTTTTAAAAATTTGTAAAATGTTTTAAAATATTTTTATAAATTTCAAAATATTTCAAAATATTGTCAAACGCTTAAGATATTTTTTAACACTTTTAAATATTTTGAAACCCTTTTAAAATGTTTTAAATTTATTTTAAAATGTTTCAAAACACTTTTAAAATGCTTCAAAACACTTTTAAAATGTTTTATATTTGTTTTAAAATGTTTCAAAACACTTTTAAAATGTTTTAAAACATATTTAAATCCTTTTTAAAAACTTGTAAAACATTTTAAAATGTTTTAAAATGGTTTTTAAATGTTTTCATAATGCTTTTACAATGTTAGAAAAACATTTCAAAATACATTTAAAATATTTGAAAGCATTTATTTAGGTTTTAAAAATGTTTTTAAATAAAATTTAATAAAAGTTAAGCTTATAAAGCTAACATTATAAACATGCAATAATTTTTATAAATGTTTCATAAATGGTTTAAATCTGTTATAAAATATTCTAAATTCTTCTCAAGATGTTTAAATCAAATATTTAAAGCGTTTAATCTTTTTATTAAATGTTTTTAATAAAATCGTAAAAAAAAGAAACGTTTTTAAAAATATTATAAAACCCTTTTTAAAATGTTATAATGTGCTTTTAAACACGTTTAAAATGTTTCTAACACATCATAAAACTCTTTTAAAATATTTTTAAAAAATTTGTAAAATATTTTAGAGGAATTTTATAACATTTCAAAATATTTCATAAAGGTAAGCTTATAAAGTTGACATTCAATAATTTTTATAAATGTTTTAAAAATGGTTTAAACCTTTAATAAAATATTCCAAATTCTTATTAATATGTTTAAATCAAATATTTAAAGCGTTTAATCATTTTTAGTAAATCTTTTTAATAAAATCGTAAAAAATAATATTTTTTAAAACATTATAAAACACTTTTTAAAATGCTATAACATGATTTTAAACACGTTAAAAATGTTTTTAAGACATTATGAAACTCTTTTAAAATATTTTTAAAAAGTTGTAAAATGTTTTAAAGGATTTTTATAACATTTCAAAATATTGTAAAACACTATCAGGATATTTCAAGACACTTTTAAGATATTCTGAAACGCTTTTAAAATATTTTGAAATGCTTTTAAGATTTATTTTAAAATGTTTCAAAACACTTCTAAAATGTTTTAAATTTATTTTAAAATGTTTCAAAACACTTTTAAAATGTTTTAAAACCTTTTAAAATCCTTTTTAAAAACTTGTAAAGCATTTTAAAACGTTTTAAAAGTGTTTTAAAACGGTTTAAAAATGTTTTTAGAAAGCTTTTACAATATTTTAAAAAAGGTTTAAAATGTTTTAAAACGCTTTTAAATCCTTTTCAAAAACTTGTAAAGCATTTTAAAACGTTTTAAAAGTGTATCCAAATATGCTCTCAGATTTCAAAACCGAAAAGTTCAGCCCCCGATATCTGTGTTCATTCATTTTTCACAAATCGTCTGAAATGAATCCGGAAATCAATTCGTCACTTTGTGCATCCGGGGCCACACTTGCATCTCCAAAATAGGTATCCAAATATGCTCTCGGATTTTAAAACCGAAAAGTTTAGACCTCGATATTCGCGTGCGTTTGTTATTCACGGATCATCCGAAATGAGGTCCGAACTCAATTCGTCCCTTTGTGCATCTGGGGGCGCACTTGCATCTCCAAAATGGGTATCCAAATATGCTCTCGGATATCAAAACCGAAAAGTTTAGCCCCATCTTCCACGTCTGTTCTTTTTTCACGAACCATCCGAAATGAGTCCCGAAATCAATTTGTCACTTTGTGCATGCGGGGCCACGCTTGCATCTCGAAAATGGGTATCCAAATATGCTCTCATATTTCCAAACCGAAAAGTTCAGCCCCCGATATCCACGTCTTTTAATTTTTCACGGATCGTCTGAATTGAGACCCGAAGTCAATTCGTCGCTTTTTTCATCTGGGTCCACGCTTGCATCTCCAAAATGGGTATCCAAATATGCTCTCAGATTTCAAAACCGAAAAGTTTAGCCCGCGATATTCGCGTCCATTCGTTTTTCACGGATCGTCCAAAATGAGGCCCAAACTCAATTTGTCACTTTGTGCATCCGAGGCCACGCTTTCATCTCCAAAATGGGTATCCAAATATGCTCTCATATTTCAAAATCGAAAATTTCAGCCCCCATTATCTGCGTCTATTCGTTTTTCACGGATCATCCGAAATGAGTCGCGAAATCGATTTGTCACTATGTGCATGCGGGGCCACACTTGCATCTCCAAAATGGGTATCCAAATATGCTCTCAGATTACACAACCGAAAAGTTCAGCCCCCGATATCCACGTCTTTTCATTTTTCACGGATCGTCTGAATTGAGTCCCGAAGTCAATTCGTCACTTTGTTCACCTGGGGCCACGCTTGCATCTCCAAAATGGGTATCCAAATATGCTCTCAGATTTCAAAACCGAAAAGTATAGCCCCCGATATTCGCGTTTGTTCGTTTTTCACGGATCATCCAAAATGATGCCCAAAATCAATTTTTCACTTTTTGCATCCGAGGCCACGCTTGCATCTCCAAAATGGGTATCCAAATATGCTCTCAGATTTCAAAACCGAAAATTTTATCCCCCGATATTCGCGTTTTTTCGTTTTTCACGGATCATCCAAAATGATGCCCAAAATCAATTTGTCACTTTCTGCATCCGAGGCCACGCTTTCATCTCCAAAATGGGTATCCAAATATGCTCTCATATTTCAAAATCGAAAATTTCAGCCCCCGTTATCTGCGTCTATTCGTTTTTCACGGATCATCTGAAATGAGTCGCGAAATCAATTTGTCACTTTGTGCATGAGGGGCCACACTTGCATCTCCAAAATGGGTATCCAAATATGCTCTCGAATTTCAAAACCAAAAAGTCCAACCCCTGATATCCGCGTCCGTTCGTTTTTCACGGATCGTCTGAAATCAGTCACGAAATAAATTTGTCACTTTGTGCATGCGGGGCCACGCTTTCATCTCCAAAATGGGTATCCAGATATGCTCTCGAATTTAAAAACCGAAAATTTCAACCCCCAATATCCGCATTTTTACATTTTTCAAGGATCATCCAAAATGAATCCCGAAATCAATTCGTCATTCTTTTCCTGCGGGGGCACACTTGCATCTCCAAAATGGGTATCCAAATATACTCTCAGATTTCAAAACCGAAAAGTTTAGCCCCCGACATCCGCGTCCGTTCGTTTTTTACGGATCATCCAAAATGAGTCCCTAAATCAATTCTTCACTTTGTGCATGTGAGGCCACGCTTGCATTTCCAAAATGGTTATCCAAATATGCTCTCGGATTTCAAAACCGAAAAGTTTAGCCCCCAATATCCACGTATGTTCGTTTTTCACGGATCATCCGAAACAAGTCCTGAAATCAATTTGTCACTTTTTGCATGTGGGGAAACACTTGCATCTCCAAAATGTGTATCCAAATATGCTCTCATATTTCAAAACCGAAAAGTTCTGCCCCTGATATCCACGTCTGTTCATTTTTCACGGATAGTCTGAAATCAGTCCCGAAATAAATTCATCACTTTGTGCATGCGGGGCCATGCTTGCATCTCCAAAAGGGGTATCCAAATATGCTCTCAAATTTCAAAACTGAAAAGTTCAACCCCCAATATCCGCTTTCGTTCAGTTTTCAAAGATCGTCCGAAATGAGTCCCAAAATCAATTCGTCACTTTGTTCATGCGGGGGCACACTTGCATCTCCAAAAGCGGTATCCAAATATGCTCTCGAATTTGAAAAATGAAAATTTCAACCCCGATATCTGCGTCTATTCGTTTTTTATGGATCGTTCGAAATGAGTCCCTAAATCAATTCATCACTTTGTGCATGTGGGGCCACGCTTGCATCTCCAAAATGGGTATCCAAATATGCTCCCGAATTTTTAAACCGAAAAGTTTAGCCCTCGATATTCGCATCCGTTCGTTTTTCACAGATCATCCGAAATGAGGTCCGAACTCAATTCGTCACTTTGTGCATCTGGGGCCATGCTTGCATCTCCAAAATGGATATCCAAATATGCTCTCGGATATCAAAACCGAAAAGTTTAGCCTGCGTCTATTCCTTTTTAACGAACTATCTACGTTTAAAATGTTTTTCAGACATTATAAAGCTCTTTTAAAATATTTTAAAAATTTTGTAAAATATTTTAAAGGATTTTTATAAAATTTCAAAATATTTTTAAATATTTCAAAATATTGTAAAACGCTTATCAAGTTAATCTTATAAATCTGACATTCAATAATTTTTATAAATGGTTCGAAGATTTTATAAAATATTCTAAATTTTTATTAATATGTTTAAATCAAATATTTAAAGCGTTTAATCATTTTTAGTAAATGTTTTTAATGAAATCGTAAAAAAAAAATTGTTTTAAAAACATTATAAAAAACTTTTTAAACTGTTATAGAGTGCTTTTAAACACATTTAAATGTATTTAACACATTATAAAACTCGTTTAAAATATTTTAAAAATTTTGTAAAATGTTTTTAAGGATTTTTATAACATTTCAGAATATTGTAAAACACTTCCAAGATATTTTAAAACACTTCTAAAATATTTTGAAACGCTTCTAAAATATTTTGAAACGCTTTTAAAATTTATTTTAAAATGTTTCAAAACACTTTTAAAATGTTTTAAAACGTTTTCAGAACCTCTTGAAGAACTCGTGAAGCATTTTAAAATGTTTTAAAAGTGTTTTAAAATGGTTTAAAAATGTTTTTAGAAAGCTTTTACAATGCTTTAAAAATATTTCAAAACACTTTTAAAATTCTCTTAAAATATTTAAAAACATTTATTTCATTTTTAAAAATGTTTATAAATAACATTTAATAAAAGTTAAACTAATAAAGTTGACATTATAAACATTTAATAATTTTTATAAAGGTTTTATAAAGGGTTTAAAGCTTTTATAAAATATTCTAAAATCTTATTAATATGCTTAAATCAAATATTTAAAGCGTTTAATCATTTTTGATAAAATCACAAAAAAAAAAAAACGTTTTTAAAAACATTATAAAACACTTTTTAAAATGTTATAACGTGCTTTTAAACACATTTAAAATGGTTTTAAGACATTATAAAACTCGTTTAAAATATTTTTATAAATTTGTAAAATGTTTTAAATGATTTTTATAACATTTCAAAATATTTCAAAATCATTCAAAAATTTCAAAATGTTGTAAAAATGCTTTAAGATATTTTAAAACACTTGTAAAATATTTTGAAACGCTTTTAAAATGTTTTAAAATTTATTTTTAAATGTTTCAAAACACTTCTAAAATATTTTAAATTTATATTAAAAGTGTTTAAATAAACACATTTAATAAAATCGTAAAAGTTTTAGAAAGCTTATTATACAACACTTTTTAAAATGTTATAGCGATGCTTTCGAGAATGTTTTGAAGACATCATAAGACTCTTTTTAAAATATTTTTAAAAATTTGTAAAATGTTTTAAAATATTTTTATAAATTTCAAAATATTTCAAAATATTGTCAAGCGCTTAAGATATTTTTGAACACTTTTAAATATTTTGAAACCCTTTTAAAATGTTTTAAATTTATTTTAAAATGTTTCAAAACACTTTTAAAATGCTTCAAAACACTTTTAAAATGTTTTAAATTTGTTTTAAAATGTTTGAAAACACTTTTAAAATGTTTTAAAACATATTTAAATCCTTTTTAAAAACTTGTAAAACATTTTAAAATGTTTTAAAATGGTTTTTAAATGTTTTCAGAATGCTATTACAATGTTAGAAAAACATTTCAAAACACATTTAAAATATTTGAAAGCATTTATTTGTTTTTAAATAAAATTTAATAAAAGTTAAGCTTATAAAGCTAACATTATAAACATGCAATAATTTTTATAAATGTTTCATAAATGGTTTTAATCTATTATAAAATATTCTAAATTCTTCTCAATATGTTTAAATCAAATATTTAAAGCATTTAATCTTTTTATTAAATGTTTTTAATAAAATCGTAAAAAAAGAAACGTTTTTAAAAATATTATAAAACCCTTTTTAAAATGTTATAATGTGATTTTAAACACGTTTAAAATGTTTCTAACACATCATAAAACTCTTTTAAAATATTTTTAAAAAATTTGTAAAATATTTTAGAGGATTTTTATAACATTTCAAAATATTTCAAAATATTTCATAAAGTTAAGCTTATAAAGTTGACATTCAATAATTTTTATAAATGTTTTAAAAATGGTTTAAACCTTTTATAAAATATTCCAAATTCTTATTAATATGTTTAAATAAAATATTTAAAGCGTTTAATCATTTTTAGTAAATCTTTTTAATAAAATCGTAAAAAATAATATTTTTAAAAACATTATAAAACACTTTTTAAAATGCTATAACATGATTTTAAACAAGTTAAAAATGTTTTTAAGACATTATGAAACTCTTTTAAAATATTTTTAAAAAGTTGTAAAATGTTTTAAAAAATTTTATAACATTTCAAAATATTGTAAAACACTATCAAGATATTTCAAGACACTTTTAAGATATTCTGAAACGCTTTTAAAATATTTTGAAATGCTTTTAAGATTTATTTTAAAATGTTTCAAAACACTTCTAAAATGTTTTAAATTTATTTTAAAATGTTTGAAAACACTTTTAAAATGTTTTAAAACGTTTTTAAATCCTTTTAAAAAACTTGTAAAGCATTTTAAAACGTTTTAAAAGTGTTTTAAAACGGTTTAAAAATGTTTTTAGAAAGCTTTTACAATATTTTAAAAAAGGTTTAAAATGTTTAAAAACGTTTTTAAATCCTTTTCAAAAACTTGTAAAGCATTTTAAAACGTTTTAAAAGTGTATCCAAATATGCTCTCAGATTTCAAAACCGAAAAGTTCAGCCCCCGATCTCTGTGTTCATTCATTTTTCACAAATCGTCTGAAATGAATCCCGAAATCAATTCGTCACTTTGTGCATCCGGGGCCACACTTGCATCTCCAAAATAGGTATCCAAATGTGCTCTCGGATTTTAAAACCGAAAAGTTTAGACATCGATATTCGCGTGCGTTTGTTTTTCACGGATCATCTGAAATGAGGTATGGTCAGACTCAATTCGTCACTTTGTGCATCTGGGGCCACACTTGCATCTCCAAAATGGGTATCCAAATATGCTCTCGGATATCAAAACCGAAAAGTTTAGCCCCATCTTCCACGTCTGTTCTTTTTTCACGAACCATCAGAAATGAGTCCCGAAATCAATTTGTCACTTTGTGCATGCGGGGCCACGCTTGCATCTCCAAAATGGGTATCCAAATATGCTCTCATATTTCACAACCGAAATTTTCAACCCCCGATATCCACGTCTTTTCATTTTTCACGGATCGTCTGAGTTGAGCCCCGAAGTCAATTCGTCACTTTGTTCATCTGGGGCCGTGCTTGCATCTCCAAAATGGGTATCCAAATATGCTCTCAGATTTCAAAACCGAAAAGTTTAGCCCCCGATATTCGCGTCCGTTCATTTTTCACGGATCATCCAAAATGAGGCCCACACTCAATTTGTCACTTTGTGCATCCGAGGCCACGCTTTCATCTCCAAAATGGGTATCCAAATATGCTCTCATATTTCAAAATCGAAAATTTCAGCCCCTGTTATCTGCGTCTGTTCGTTTTTCACGGATCATCCGAAATGAGTCGCGAAATCGATTTGTCACTTTGTGCATGCGGGGCCACACTTGCATCTCCAAAATGGGTATCCAAATATGCTCTCGGATTTCAAAACCAAAAAGTTCAACCCCCGATATCCGCATCCATTCGTTTTTCACGGATCGTCTGAAATCAGTCCCGAAATAAATTTGTCACTTTGTGCATGCGGGGCCACGTTTTCATCTCCAAAATGGGTATCCAGATATGCTCTCGAATTTAAAAACCGAAAATTTCAACCCCCAATATCCGCATTTGTTCATTTTTCAAGGATCATCCAAAATGAATCCCGAAATCAATTCGTCATTTTGTTCTTGCGGGGGCACACTTACATCTCCAAAATGGGTATCCAGATATACTCTCAGATTTCAAAAACGAAAATTTTAGCCCCCGACATCCGCGTCCGTTCGTTTTTTACGGATCATCCAAAATGAGTCACTAAATCAATTCGTCACTTTGTGCATGTGAGGCCACGCTTGCATCTCCAAAATGGTTATCCAAATATGCTCTCGGATTTCAAAACTGAAAAGTTTAGCCCCCGATATCCACGTATGTTCGTTTTTTCACGGATCATCCGAAATGAGTCCTGAAATCAATTTGTCACTTTGTGCATGTGGGGAAACGCTTGCATCTCCAAAATGTGTATCCAAATATGCTCTCGGATTTCAAAATCGAAAAGTTCTGCCCTCAATATCCATGTCTGATCATTTTTTACGGATAGTCCGAAATCAGTCCCGAAATAAATTCATCACTTTGCGCATGCGGGGCCACGCTTGCATCTCCAAAATGGGTATCCAAATATGCTCTCGAATTTCAAAACTAAAAATTTCAACCCCCAATATCCGCTTTCGTTCAGTTTTACAATATTTCAAAATATTGTAAAACGTTTATCAAGTTAAGCTTATAAATCTGACATTCAATAATTTTTATAAACGGTTTAAAGCTTTTATAAAATATTCAAAATTTTATTAATATGTTTGAATCAAATATTTAAAGCATTTAATCATTTTTAGTAAATGTTTTTAATGAAATCGTAAAAAAAATTGTTTTAAAAACATTATAAAAAGCTTTTTAAAATGTTATACCGTGCTTTTAAACACATTTAAATGTATTTAAGACATTATAAAACTCGTTTAAAATATTTTAAAAAAATTGTAAAATGTTTTAAACTATTTTTATAACATTTCAAAATATTGTAAAACACTTCCAAGATATTTTGAAACGCTTCTAAAATATTTTGAAACACTTTTAAAACTTATTTTAAAACGTTTCAAAACACTTCTAAAATGTTTTAAATTTATTTCAAAATGTTTCAAAACGCTTTTAAAATGTTTTAAAACGTTTTCAGAACCTCTTGAAGAACTTGTAAAGCATTTTAAAATGTTTTAAAAGTGTTTTAAAATGGTTTAAGAAACGTTTTTAAAAATATTATAAAACCCTTTTTAAAATGTTATAATGTGCTTTTAAACACGTTTAAAATGTTTTTAACACATCATAAAACTCTTTCAAAATATTTTTAAAAAATTGTAAAATATTTAAGAGGATTTTTATAACATTTGAAAATATTTCAAAATATTTCATAAAGTTAAGCTTATAAAGCTGACATTCAATAATTTTTATAAATGTTTTAAAAATGGCTTAAACCTTTTATAAAATATTCCAAATTCTTATTAGTATGTTTAAATCAAATATTTAAAGCATTTAATCGTTTTTAGTAAATCTTTTTAATAAAATCGTAAAAAATAATATTCTTAAAAACATTATAAAACACTTTTTAAAATGCTATAACATGATTCTAAACACGTTAAAAATGTTTTTAACACATTATGAATCTCTTAAAATATTTTTAAAAAGTTGTAAAATGTTTTAAAGGATTTTTATAACATTTCAAAATATTGTAAAACACTTTCAAGATATTTCAAAACACTTTTAAGATATTCTGAAACGCTTTCAAAATATTTTGAAATGCTTTTAAGATTTATTTTAAAATGTTTCAAAACACTTCTAAAATGTTTTAAATTTATTTTAAAATGTTTCAAAACACTTTTAAAATGTTTTAAAACGTTTTTTAAATCCTTTTAAAAAACTTGTAAATCATTTTAAAATGTTTTAAAAGTGCTTTAAAATGGTTTAAAAATGTTTTTAGAAAGCTTTTACAATATTTTAAAAAAGGTTTAAAATGTTTTAAAACGTTTTTAAATCATTTTCAAAAACTTGTAAAGCATTTTAAAACGTTTTAAAAGTGTATCCAAATATGCTCTCAGATTTCATAACCGAAAAGTTCGGCCCCCGATATCTGTGTTCATTCATTTTTCGCAAATCGTCTGAAATGAATCCCGAAATCAATTCTTCACTTTCTGCATCCAAGGCCACACTTTCATCTCCAAAATATGTATCCAAATATGCTCTCGGATTTTAAAACCGAAAAGTTTAGCCCTCGATATTCGCGTCCGTTTGTTTTTCACGGATCATCTGAAATGAGGTCCGAACTCAATTCGTCACTTTGTGCATCTGGGGCCACACTTGCATCTCCAAAATGGGTATCCAAATATGCTCTTGGATATCAAAACCGAAAATTTTAGCCCCATCTTCCACGTCTGTTCTTTTTTCACGAACCATCCGAAATGAGTCCCGAAATCAATTTGTCACTTTCTGCATGCGGGGCCACGCTTGCATCTCCAAAATGGGTATCCGAATATGCTCTCAAATTTCACAACCGAAAATTTCAACCCCCGATATCCACGTCTTTTCATTTTTCACGGATCGTCTGAGTTGAGCCCCGAAGTCAATTCGTCACTTTGTTCATCTGGGGCCACGCTTGCATCTCCAAAATGGGTATCCAAATATGCTCTCAGATTTCAAAACCGAAAAGTTTAGCCCCCGATATTCGTGTTTGTTCGTTTTTCACGGATCATCCAAAATGATGACCAAACTCAATTTGTCACTTTGTGCATCCGAGGCCACGCTTTCATCTCCAAAATGGGTATCCAAATATGCTCTCATATTTCAAAATCGAAAATTTCAGCCCTCGTTATCTGCGTCTATTCGCTTTTCACGGATCATCCGAAATGAGCCGCGAAATCAATTTGTCACTTTGTGCATGAGGGGCCACACTTGCATCTCCAAAATGGGTATCCAAATATGCTCTCGGATTTCAAAACCAAAAAGTTCAACCCCTGATATCCACGTCCGTTCGTTTTTCACGGATCGTCTGAAATCAGTCCCGAAATAAATTTGTCACTTTGTCCATGCGGGGCCACGCTTTCATCTCCAAAATGGGTATCCAGATATGCTCTCGAATTTAAAAACCGAAAATTTCAACCCCCAATGTCCGCATTTGATCATTTTTCAAGGATCATCCAAAATGAATCCCGAAATCAATTCGTCATTTTGTTCCTGCGGGGGCACGCTTGCATCTCCAAAATGGGTATCCAAATATATTCCCAGATTTCAGAAACGAAAATTTTAGCCCCCGACATCCGCGTCCGTTCGTTTTTTACGGGTCATCCAAAATGAGTCCCTAAATCAATTCGTCACTTTGTGCATGTGAGGCCACGCTTGCATCTCCAAAATGGTTATCCAAACATGCTCTCGGATTTCAAAACTGAAAAGATTAGCCCCCGATATCCACGTATGTTCGTTTTTCACGGATCATCCGAAATGAGTCCTGAAATAAATTTCTCACTTTGTGCATGTGGGGAAACGCTTGCATCTCCAAAATGTGTATCCAAATATGCTCTCAGATTTCAAAACCGAAAAGTTCTGCCCTCAATATCCACGTCTGATCATTTTTCACGGATAGTGCGAAATCAGTCCCGAAATAAATTCATCACTTTGCGCATGCGGGGCCACGCTTGCATCTCCAAAATGGGTATCCAAATATGTTCTCGAATTTCAAAACTGAAAATTTCAACCCCCAATATCCGCTTTCGTTCAGTTTTACAATATTTCAAAACATTGTAAAACGCTTATCAAGTTAAGCTTATAAATCTGACATTCAATAATTTTTATAAACGGTTTAAAGCTTTTATAAAATATTCTAAAATTTTATTAATATGTTTAAATCAAATATTTAAAGCGTTTAATCATTTTTAGTAAATGTTTTTAAGGAAATCGTAAAAAAAATTGTTTTAAAAACATTATAATTTTTTTTTAAAATGTTATAGCGTGCTTTTAAACACATTTAAATGTATTTAAGACATTATAAAACTCGTTTAAAATATTTTAAAAGATTTGTAAAATGTTTTAAAGTATTTTTATAACATTTCAAAATATTGTAAAACACTTTCAAGATATTTCAAAACACTTTTAAGGTATTCTGAAACGCTTTTAAAATATTTTGAAATGCTTTTAAGATTTATTTTAAAATGTTTCAAAACACTTCTAAAATGTTTTAAATTTATTTTAAAATGTTTCAAAACACTTTTAAAATGTTTTAAAACGTTTTTAAAATCCTTTTAAAAAACTTGTAAATCATTTTAAAACGTTTTAAAAGTGCTTTAAAATGGTTTTAAAATGTTTTTAGAAAGCTTTTACAATATTTTAAAAAAGGTTTAAAATGTTTTAAAAGTGTATCCAAATATGCTCTCAGATTTCAAAACCGAAAAGTTCAGCCCCCGATATCTGTGTTCATTCATTTTTCGCAAATCATCTGAAATGAATCACGAAATCAATTCGTCACTTTGTGCATCCAGGGCCACACTTGCATCTCCAAAATAGGTATCCAAATATGCTCTCGGATTTTAAAACCGAAAAGTTTAGCCCTCGATATTCGCGTCCGTTTGTTTTTCACGGATCATCCGAAATGAGGTCCGAACTCAATTCATCACTTTGTGCATCTCCAAAATGGGTATCCAAATATGCTCTCGGATATCAAAACCGAAAAGTTTAGCCCCATCTTCCACGTCTGTTCTTTTTTCACGAACCATCCGAAATGAGTCCCAAAATCAATTTGTCACTTTGTGCATGCGGGGCCACGCTTGCATCTCCAAAATGGGTATCCAAATATGCTCTCAGATTTCACAACCGAAAAGTTCAGCCCCCGATATCCACGTCTTTTCATTTTTCACGGATCGTCTGAATTGAGTCCCGAAGTCAATTTGTCACTTTGTTCATCTGGGGCCACGCTTGCATCTCCAAAATGGGTATCCAAATATGCTCTCAGATTTCAAAACCGAAAAGTTTAGCCCCCGATATTCGCGTTTGTTCGTTTTTCACGGATCATCCAAAATGAGGCCCAAAATCAATTTGTCACTTTGTGCATCCGAGGCCACGCTTTCATCTCCAAAATGGGTATCCAAATATGCTCTCATATTTCAAAATCGAAAATTTCAGCCCCCATTATCTGCGTCTATTCGTTTTTCACGCATCATCCGAAATGAGTCGCAATCCACTGCATGGCCACACTTGCATCTCCAAAATGGGTATCCAAATATGCTCTCGGATTTCAAAACCAAAAAGTTCAACCCCTGATATCCGCGTCCGTTCGTTTTTCACGGATCGTCTGAAATCAGTCCCGAAATAAATTTGTCACTCTGTGCATGCGGGGCCACGCTTTCATCTCCAAAATGGGTATCCAGATATGCTCTCGAATTTAAAAACCGAAAATTTCAACCCCCAATATCCGCATTTGTAAATTTTTCAAGGATCATCCAAAATGAATCCCGAATTCAATTCGTCATTCTTTTCCTGCGGGGGCACACTTGCATCTCCAAAATGGGTATCCAAATATACTCTCAGATTTCAAAAACGAAAATTTTAGCCCCCGACATCCGCGTCCGTTCGTTTTTTACGGGTCATCCAAAATGAGTCCCTAAATCAATTCGTCACTTTGTGCATGTGAGGCCACGCTTGCATCTCCGAAATGGTTATCCAAATATGCTCTCGGATTTCAAAACTGAAAAGATTAGCCCCCGATATCCACGTATGTTCGTTTTTCACGGATCATCCGAAATGAGTCCTGAAATCAATTTGTCACTTTGTGCATGTGGGGAAACGCTTGCATCTCCAAAATGTGTATCCAAATATGCTCTCGGATTTCAAAACCGAAAAATTCTGCCCTCAATATCCACGTCTGATCATTTTTCACGGATAGTCCGAAATCAGTCCCGAAATAAATTCATCACTTTGCGCATGCGGGGCCACGCTTGCATCTTCAAAATGGGTATCCAAATATGCTCTCGAATTTCAAAACTGAAAATTTCAACCCCCAATATCCTCTTTCATTCAGTTTTACAATATTTCAAAACATTGTAAAACGCTTATCAAGTTAAGCTTATAAATCTGACATTCAATAATTTTTATAAACGGTTTAAAGCTTTTGTAAAATATTCTAAAATTTTATTAATATGTTGAAATCAAATATTTAAAGAGTTTAATCATTTTTAGTAAATTTTTTTAATGAAATCGTAAAAAAAATTGTTTTAAAAACATTATAAATTTTTTTTTGAAATGTTATAGCGTGCTTTTAAACACATTTAAATGTATTTAAGACATTATAAAACTCGTTTAAAATATTTTAAAAGATTTGCAAAATGTTTTAAAGTATTTTTATAACATTTCAAAATATTGTAAAACACTTCCAAGATATTTTGAAACACTTCTAAAATATTTTGAAACGCTTTTAAAATTTATTTTAAAATGTTTCAAAACACTTCTAAAACGTTTTAAATTTATTTTAAAATGTTTCAAAACACTTTTAAAATGTTTTAAAACGTTTTCAGAACCTCTTGAAGAACTCGTAAAGCATTTTAAAATGTTTTAAAAGTTTTTTAAAATGATTTAGAAATGTTTTTAGAAAGCTTTTACAATGTTTTAAAATATTTCAAAACACGTTTAAAATTCTTTTAAAATATTTAAAAACATTTATTTCATTTTTAAAAATGTTTATAAATAACATTTAATAAAAGTTAAACTAATAAAGTTTACATTATAAACATTTAATAACTTTTATAAAGGTTTTATAAATGGTTTAAAGCTTTTATAAAATATTCTAAATTCTTATTAATATGCTTAAATCAAATATTTAAAGCGTTTAATCATTTCTGATAAAATCGCAAAAAAAACGTTTTTAAAAACATTATAAAACACTTTTTAAAATGTTATAACGTGCTTTTAAACACATTTAAAATGTTTTTAAGACATTATAAAACTCGTTTAAAATATTTTTACAAATTTGTAAAATTTTTTAAAGGATTTTTATAACATTTCAAAATATTTCAAAATCATTCAAAAAATTTCAAAATATTGTAAAAAACGCTTTCAAGATATTTTAAAACACTTGTAAAATATTTTGAAACGCTTTTAAAATGTTTTAGATTTATTTTTAAATGTTTCAAAACACTTCTAAAATATTTTAAATTTATATTAAAAGTGTTTTAAAATAAACACATTTAATAAAATCGTAAAAGAAAACATTTTTAGAAACATTGTAAAACACTTTTTAAAATGTTATAATGTGCTTTTAAAATGTTTTGAAGACATCATAAAACCCTTTTAAAATATTTTTAAAAATATGTAAAATGTTTTAAAAGATTTTTATAAATTTTAAAATATTTCAAAATATTGTCAAACGCTTAAGATATTTTTGAACACTTTTAAATATTTTGAAATGCTTTTAAAATGTTTTAAATTTATTTTAAAATGTTTCAAAACACTTTTAAAATTCTTCAAAACACTTTTAAAATGTTTTAAATTTATTTTAAAATGTTTCAAAACACTTTTAAAATGTTTTAAAACATATTTAAATCCTTTTTAAAAACTTGTAAAACATTTTAAAATGTTTTAAAAGTGTTTTAAAATGGTTTTTAAATGTTTTCATAATGCTTTTACAATGTTAGAAAAACATTTCAAAACACATTTAAAATATTTGAAAGCATTTATTTAGGTTTTAAAAACGTTTTTAAATAAAATTTAATAAAAGTTAAACTTATAAAGCTAACATTATAAACATGCAATAACTTTTATAAATGTTTCATAAATGGTTTAAATCTATTATAAAATATTCTAAATTCTTATTAATACGTTTAAATCAAATATTTAAAGCGTTTAATCTTTTTATTAAATGTTTTTAATAAAATCGTAAAAAAAGAAACGTTTTTAAAAATATTATAAAACCCTTTTTAAAATGTTATAATGTGCTTTTAAACACGTTTAAAATGTTTTTAACACATCATAAAACTCTTTTAAAATATTTTTAAAAAATTGTAAAATATTTAAGAGGATTTTTATAACATTTGAAAATATTTCAAAATATTTCATAAAGTTAAGCTTATAAAGCTGACATTCAATAATTTTTATAAATGTTTTAAAAATGGTTTAAACCTTTTATAAAATATTCCAAATTCTTATTAATATATTTAAATCAAATATTTAAAGCATTTAATCATTTTTAGTAAATCTTTTGAATAAAATCGTAAAAAATAATATTTTTAAAAACATTATAAAACACTTTTTAAAATGCTATAACATGATTTTAAACACGTTAAAAATGTTTTCAAGACATTATGAAACTCTTTTAAAATATTTTAAAAAAGTTGTAAAATGTTTTAAAAGATTTTTATAACATTTCAAAATATTGTAAAACACTATCAAGATATTTCAAGACACTTTTAAGATATTCTGAAACGCTTTTAAAATATTTTGAAATGTTTTTAAGATTTATTTTAAAATGTTTCAAAACACTTCTAAAATGTTTTAAATTTATTTTAAAATGTTTCAAAACACTTTTAAAATGTTTTAAAACGTTTTTAAATCCTTTTAAAAAACTTGTAAAGCATTTTAAAACGTTTTAAAAGTGTTTTGAAACGGTTTTAAAATGTTTTTAGAAAGCTTTTACAATATTTTTAAAAAGGTTTAAAATGTTTTAAAACGTTTTTAAATCCTTTTCAAAAACTTGTAAAGCATTTTAAAACGTTTTAAAAGTGTATCCAAATATGCTCTTAGATTTCATAACCGGAAAGTTCAGCCCCCGATATCTGTGTTCATTCATTTTTCGCAAATCGTCTGAAATGAATCCCGAAATCAATTCGTCACTTTGTGCATCCAGGGCCACACTTGCATCTCCAAAATAGGTATCCAAATATGCTCTCTTTGATTTTAAACCAAAGTTTAGCCCCGATATCAGCTAGCCCGTTTGTTTTTCACTCTTTTCGTGTTACACGCACTTGTCACCCCTACCATCTCATCCCGCACAATGGAGGACCCATTATGTGACCTGTGAACACTGTCATGCCTTGAAAACATCATCAATGCATCCCTCTGAGTATGAACTTCATTTCCCCTTGAGACATCTCCTTGCAAAAATCCATGAAAAACAGCTCTTTTTGCATTGGCGCGGGTAGACAGTTCAGTGCTCGCGCCAATCAGGGAAATCCTGTAAAGAGGTCGCGCCACTTGGCGCTCTGTCATAGAGCAGTAATCGCGCCACCCATTTTAGGGACTGTTTTTTAAATATGGATGGCGGAAGTTGAGTTCAAACAAACTCACAACCATTGCCTATCTTGAGTTGGGAGGTTTGGTTGCGGGAGTTCTATGGAAGGGAAGTGGTTTTGCCACCTTCCATGGAACCTTCCTTGTTGATAGGGCCAATCCCATAATAATATGGATCCCAACTCCCTCCTTCCCCATCTATAAAAGCCTGCTCAAATCCATGGCAAGCTAGTCTTGAAGTGCCTAAGCTTTGTATCTCCATATTCCCAAGAGCCTTTGTGCTGTAAAGAATCCCTTCTTTCCCTTAAGGCCAACTCAAGTAAGGAGACCATTGTCGAGAGACTCCGGAGAGGTTTCCCCTTTCCTTGGCGAGCTTTGCGAGACGTGGACGACCGGAGACCCGTCCGAAGGAGACTGCGACGTCAGAACTTGACTTCTATTCGTTTATCACTTTAATGATGACTATGATTATGGTTCCACTCCTTTTTCTATCATGTTAATGCGAGTAATATCTTTTCTCGACCGATGTTTAGTTACGTATGCTGTGTCCTATGCATGTGACTGCTCGTTAAAACAGCAGTGTTCATCCACGAGATCGTGGAAGTTGATCAGGATCTCGCCAAGGTCAAGGATCTAGACATCTTCTTCTTCGATCTAGCGTTGGAATCCGTGTAGGCTCTATCCCAAGTCTTTCATTTCCCGCAACTAGGAGCTTGCGCTCATAAGATTGCTTCGTTTATTACAGACTGGGGCTAGTAGGATCGCCCCGTCCGCAGGGATTTCCCACTTCCTCAACACCGGGCGACTGGGATCGTCCGGTTTTCTTTGTCTCCGGTTTTCCTTGTCCCATTTATGATTGGTTCGCTTTCATTGTTTCTCCTTGCTTGATGAACCTTCTGGGTTGGATTCTTTCATTATTTTAGCCTCCTGGTTTGCTTAGCTTGTATTGGTCTACTTTTAGAATAGCTTGTTTTTTAATTTTTATTGAAGAACTCGACTGGCGCGGGTTTTAACCCGACAGTCGCGCCACTTGGCGCTTGTTGCATTTGTCTGTGTCGCGCCAATCGGCCTCTGGCGCTAGTTTCAAGGCCACAGTCACGCCACCCCTGTGACTTTTTTGAGTTTCTTCATTTTTTGGCTTTCCGAGCTTGACCAGTACTTTTCTTCTTGATTTCCTGATTGTCTGAGTGTGTTGGAGTCTTGTTTGACTGGAATTCACCGCTATCCTTTGGTTGTTTGCCTTTGTCTATCGATTTCACGATTTGAGCCCTAGGGCATCTAGTGGCATAGTGAATCGAGCCCTCCTTGGGAGTTTTGGTGTCTTGATTGTCCTGTCAACTTGTTGATTGATTCTCCACGCTCTCTCAACAGTCTTTAGTTGTTTTGCTGCGTCTTTTGAGTGATTGTTCATTCTTTCATTCAGAATTTGTTTGCCCTTGCTTTGGACCTAGATCACACGGTCCATTGGGTGTTTTCGAGTCTTTCTTTGCTTTGAGGGACTTTGGGTCGATTTAGAGATTTGGTTGCTTCCTTCGTTGAGTGAATGTTGTTTGCTTCGCTCTCTTAGATATCATTTCTCAAATTTTTCCTTTTGTTTTCAGTGCACATTAGCCATTAAACATTGAAAATCAAAAAAATAATCTCTTTTGCTTTTGTTAAATTAGTGCAAATTGTGATCTTTTCCATATTGCTAGTGATTAGTGTTTGGATGAAAAGTGTGCAATTGCATTAGTTGCATTAGAGACATTCTTGTTTGTATTCCGTTCATTTCGTTTGTATAAAAGCTCTCAAATCTCATTTAACTAGTTTTCATCGAACGAAATGTTGCACCGTGGCATATAGCTTGCATTTAGGAGACACTACATACGATAGGGCCTGGAAATTGAAACTTAATTGAAGATCAACCGTAAAATTTATTCAATTAACCTAAGGCAACATTGGAACTTAACGAAACATATTTAGAAGGTCTAGGCTAGAGACGTGTTCCGGCGTCGTTAAACCTAGCAACTGTCGTTCGCCTGTTGTCTTTAGACAGCACTAGTACAGACTTGTGCTCCCCGTACCGTCGCGTATATAAAGGGAGACCCCCATAGGTTTTCAATCCTTTATCCACAGGAAGCCGAGTCTGCCGCCCTATACCCGTGATACACCGAACACAGCATTCGGGGAGACTACCTGCACGTACGGAAAGTCCTTGGTCGATTTCTGTTTCATTATTGAAACCAAGGTGTATATTGCAGTTCACGGATATTTGGTACACCCTTTGTGCCTAGTTTTTCCTGAGCAGTCATTTGGTCTTTTCTGACTCCCTAAACTTGAAAAGACCGTCAAGCGCTTGTTCTTTCACGCTTGTATCAACTCTGAAAGAGATAGAGTCATCTTTTTATCGTTTCTCGACTCTTAAAACATGAAACGGTAGAATTTGTTTAGTTTCCAATGTGGTAAAATCAATCTCCCACGATAACACACCCGTTTAGATATTGCTTGTGACTGTTTGATCGTGTGTCTTAATTCGTTTTCAGCCCGTGTGTGTGTGTGCTCTCTTCTTCTAGTCTTTTGTCACGGTGGCGGAACCCTTGGTTTCGTCCACTGGTAGTCCTTACACGGACGATTCTTCAGAGGCTTTTGAACCTTCTGTTGAACCACAGCAGCCTGTTGTTTCCGAGTTCCCTGACGGGGGACCGGTCCTCGCCGAGCAACCCTTTGGAGAGCCAGTTGAGTTCCACTGGCCCTTTTCGGACCCTGTGTCTGAATTGAGATTAGGAGCTGATTTCCTTTCTCTTACATCGGGTTCACCGTTTATTGCTGCTGTTTTTTCCTCCTAGTCCTCGCCGTCTTCTGCGTGATTTAGCGGCAGGATCAACCATGAGTGATTCTGGTGAGGAAATTCCCGGGTCTGATGACTATCAGCGCATCCCTCGTAGATTGTTCGAGGGAGACGAGTCTGAGCTGGCTACCACATCGTCAGCTGGTTCTTCTTTGCCACAGGGATACAGATCTCTGGGTCAGATTATTTCAGCTGCTGCCTCTATGGGAATATCATCTCCTGCTTCGAGGCCAGCTGCCACTACACCCGGGGTGTCTCCTTCGACGCCCGTCACTTCTGTTCCCGTGCGACCCACTGTTTGTGTGGCTGCCTCTTCTGCTGTTGCCTCAGCATCTGCTTCTAGATCTGGGCCAACTCCAGAAGACATTTATCTAGCTACTGTTATACCGGAGAATATCTCTCCGGAGGAGTATCGGTTGTTTTTACAGCAGCCGAACGCCGGAGCTGGACAGCTCCCCCAAGATCCTTACCGATCTTTCTTTTCGCACTATGCACAAGACGGCACTCCCGTGTATGGTTTTCTGGGTCAGCTTGACGAGCATGGGGACATTTTGCGTCTCCCTGCTCCTGAGGCCTATCTTTATGTTCAAGGTTTGCTTCCGGTGACAACTGTGGGCCTTAACTTGGCAGGCACACCCTTCTAAGGTCAACTCCAGACAACCCGGCCACCGCACGACCCACAGACAAACACATCTAAGGCTACTCACACAAAGAAGGGCCATTCTATAATCATGAAGGACCATATTATAACCCCTTCGTCGGGTCAACCCGCTCACCTCACCGGGTATCAGTGGACCGGCCTATGGACTCGGGCAATCCAAACTTTTCTACCGATGCAACCGCAATATCCTCGTTGTCTCTAACGCGTACACGCCCCGGTGACCACTTTATGGTTCTCGCTTCTCGTGTCAAACCGGCGCTCACACTGTCCGTTCCGCCACCGTGCCAACCGGGTCATCCGCACAACCCTCGGTGTCCCGCCCTCCGTGCCAACCGGCCATTCGTGCAACCCGGGGCTCACTTACAACTGGTGACATCACGCAACCGCTCACTGCTTATCCGTGCCAACCTCGTTCATTCGTGGCCGCCCTCATTTGGGTACAACTGTTCATTCGTGGCCGTCCCCCACGGGTCAACCCGGCTCATTCAGGCAGCCCTCTCATTCCGTTCAATCGCCACCAAATTGCCACCACTGCCGCGCTAAATCAACAATGCGCTCCCCACGCATCAGGCCCGCAGTAGTTCCACTTATCGCCAGCCGACCATCCTCGCAGTGAGCATATCCCTGCGACAATCTCAACCTAGTTCAGGCGAACTACCTGGAGGCTCTCAACATCATCCTCAACCACCCTAGTTTCCAACTATGCTCAAATACCCAAATCCAAACGCCGCTTTATACGGCGTACGCCTAATCGTGGCCCGAACCCGAACATCGTGCCCCACACAATGGTAACAATGGTTACCAGCAACCAAATCAGTCCGGCTATACGAATTATGCCCCTCACGGTCAGAATCCTACAGGACAGAACCCATGGGGGCAGGGATATTCACAACCATCGTGGAGCATGGGTACCGGACCTTATTCTGGGACTGGCATGGGAATTAACCCTCCATTGCCGTTCCCGGCTACCTTGGATCTACCGGACGTTTCGAAGTTGACCAATGATCCGATTGCTCATAATCCATATTGGCCCCCGGTTCCGACCAAGATACCAGGAGACTGTCCCAAGTTTGAGGGAAAATCTGGAGAAGACCCCCAGGCGCATGTGATGACGTATCACCTCTGGTGCTCGTCTAACTCTTGGACTGACGATTCGGTTCGTTTGCGTCTTTTCCAGCGTACGTTAACAGGAGCTGCTGCTAAGTGGTACATAGAGCTATCCCGTGGTATTTTTCAGAATTTCAACTCGTTAGCTATGGCTTTCCTCACGCATTTCCAGTTACCAGTCCGGTATGAGACTGGGACGCACCTCCTGTCTTCCCTGAAGCAGGACTCAGCCACTCACATCTCGGATCACATCCATGAGTGGCGGCGCCGTCATCGACTGATCAAGTTTCACATACCTGATCAGATTTTGACTCACTGGTTCACCACCTCCTTTGTGAACAAAATCGCTCAGGATATCGCAATGGGAGCGTGTGTAACGGAGGAACAAGCTATCGCGCGTGCCCAGTACTTGGATCTTGTTTAGTCACAATCTGGCACGCTTTATGACATCCTGCCTGATGCACCACGGCCCGGAGCCAAAAAGGCCCCGCCCACCCCTTCGGTGGATGGTGTCATTGGTTTCGTTTCTCAAAATTCGAAGAAGTCTTCGAATGGGAAGCAGAAGGCTAATTCTTCCAACGATACCTCTGATAATCCCGCCTCATCCGATTCTGGTAAAACCACGGAGGTAAATGCCGTTCAGGCCAATCCTGCGGACAAATCCTCCAAGGGGAAGAAGAAGGGCAAAGGCAAATCAAAATCTGATGCCCCAAAACCGGAATCTAAATCTCGATCTGAGGATGGCTCACAACGTAAGCCGAAATTTCCTTGCCTCATCCGTGAAGGTGACCATTACACTAAAGATTGTCCAAGACGATCCGAAGTCAGTCAACTTCTTAAAGGCTCAAAGGGAACTCCGGCTGTTTTAAATGAGCCATTTCCATCTCAGCAGACCCAGATGGTCGAACAAGGTTCATCATCTGTACCGTTTGGGTCTCAAGTTTTCATGATGAAGACTAATGCACCTATCACTATCGCTACGAGGTCCAAGGATTACAATAATCAGCAGCAGGCACCCGGGAAGGAAGTGGCGGATGGACCGCCTCCCGCATCTGCTTCTGGTTCATTGGAAATTGAGAAGCCGACTCTCGAACCCGTTGTGAAGCCACCTCCCAAGGGTGTTCTTCGGAGATCCTCTTATAATCCAAACGCTCGTGCCGCTCAACATTACAGTATTGTTGAGGATCTGGCACAGGCGCCATGTGCCATGTCTGCACTCGAGGTTCTTCAGAGTTGTCCTTCACAACGGAAGGCTTTATTGTCTGCCATCGGTGGTATTGATCCCGCCGATTCGAGCCTTCTCACCTTTGATCTGGAGAATTTTACTCCCCGGCTTCCACATCAAATCGCTTTGGTTATTCAAGTTGGGATTAACGGTCTGAACGTTCACAGAGCCGTCGTAGATGAGGGTGCATCTACTTGTGTTATGTCCTCCGCTTGTTGGAAAGCCATCGGCTCTCCAACCTTATCGTCATCTCCCAATGCCCTTGAGGCATTTGATGGCCGGGAATCTAAACCCCGGGGAGTTCTCGAGAGTCTGGCGATTACATTACAGGGAAAAACTGTCAACGTGGAAGTAGAAGTGGTTGACGCTAAACTCAACTACAATATACTTCTTGGCCGCAGCTGGACCCATGCCATGCTCTGCGTGCCGTCTACTGTCTTTCGATTTATCAAGTTCCCTCACGAGGGCAAGATTGTCACGGTAGACCAGTTGTCGTTTTTTACCTCCAGCTCCGAGAACAACGTGCCGTATGTGGATCAAATTCCGAATCCCCCAGACAGCATAGGACCTGGTCTTTTCAAAGACCCGGTCCTCATGGGTATTTTCCCTGCGCCGCCACCGAATACCGCTCAAGTCAACATGTTGTCCAGGACTGATGACCCCTGGCTGATTCCTACACCTGAGCAGGTATATGAGCTTGGAGAGTCCATGCCTTTAACGCCAGTAGAGATCAGCTACTGTGAGATTGTTGCTGCATCGGACCCTCCACCTCCTCAGCATGCTCCGATGAGCATGGCTCTTGACGTCTACTCACAATCCCCTTGGCTTGGTCAGGCTGATTCGCCTGATCCTCTTAGAGAGATTTTTCCCTCAGATGAGGCTATCATTGAAACTATGTCTCTGGAGGAGCTACCCTGGGGCGATGGGCATCATCGTTCCTCGTTTATGCCTAGCCTGGGGGCAATGACTGACTGTCTCGAGCGCTATGCTACTCATGTTCCTTCCCCTCCTCTTCAAACACCGATCTTGACGCATGAGGTCTTTTCGGAAGGCAATCTGAGTAACATTACTCAAACGGTTCCTATCAACATCTCTGTTAAACCAGGGATTGTTGAGAACATTCATGTGGGTGTGACCTGTTCTCCCGAAGAGATCCAGGTCTATACGGAACTTTTCAAAGAATTCAGAGATGTTTTTGCGTGGTCCTACGAGGAAATGCCGGGAATTGATCCTAGTATTGTCGTGCACGAGATTCCAACCTACCCAGGTGCGAAACCCGTGCGCCAACGCTTGCGTCCCATGCATCCTCTGAAAGCCGCCGCTATCAAGGCAGAGGTTGAAAAACTTCTGAACGCGGGGTTTATTTATCCTATCCCCCTTACAGAATGGGTGTCCAATATCGTCCCTGTCGATAAAAAGCAGGGTACCATTCGAGTCTGTGTAGATTATCGCGATATCAATCGCGCCTGTCCGAAGGAAAATTATCCCACTCCGTTTATCGATCAGATTATCGACGATTGCGCCGGAAGTGAGATCTACTCCTTAATGGACGGTTTCTCAGGTTACAACCAGATTAACATTGCACCCGAGGATCAACATAAGACCACATTCATCTGTCCGTGGGGCACTTTTGCATATAAAAAACTCCCGTTCGGCTTAAAGAACGCTGGCGCCACGTTTCAACGTGCCATGTCATATGCTTTTCATGATATTCGCCATATTGTCCAGCCTTATCTGGACGACTTGCCTGCCCATTCGGGTAAGCGAGAGGATCATCCGAAACATCTTCGCCAGATATTTCTTCGTTGCAGACGCTACAATATTAGGCTGAATCCTCATAAGTGCGTCTTCTGCGTCGACTCTGGCCGTCTTTTGGGCTTTATAGTCTCGAAAGACGGAATTCGCCTCGACCCTCTGAAGGTTGAGGCCATTATAAATCTCCCGTCACCCTCCTCCCTTTATCAGTTGCAGAGTCTGCAAGGGAAAGCAAATTTTCTTAGGCGCTTCATCCCGAATTACGCCGAGGTGGCCAAAGGATTCACTCGTTTGCTAAAGCAGAATGTTCCCTTTCATTGGGACGAAATCGCTCAAGAATCCTTTGAGAAGCTGAAGACATTGCTAGTCAATGCTCCGTTGCTTCGTCCTCCGGACTACCACCGCGACTTTACTTTGTATCTAGCCGTCGCATTAAGCACCATCGCCATGGTCTTGGTGCAGGATGACGAGAACGGTGACGAACATGTTGTTTATTACCTATCTCGGAACCTTCTCGACCCGGAAACGCGTTATGCACATGTTGAGAAGTTGGCCTTAGCAGCCGTACACGCTGTACAACGCTTTCGCCATTACATCCTTTTGCGCATGATAACAGTGGTTTCAGACTGCAACCCCATGACATATATTCTTTCTAGACAATTGCTGGGGGGCAAGTACTCCAAATGGATCGTCATCCTGCAGGAGTTTGATTTGGAGTTCACCACTGCCAAGTCAACTAAATCGCTGGTCTTCGCGGATTTGATTTGTTCTCTCCCTACATACTCTCTTCCTGAACACTCTGAAGATCATATTCCGGACGAAACGTTGTTTCTTATCGATACTCGTGATCCTTGGTATGGGGACATCATAGTGTATCTTCAGACCGCGACATTCCGGTCTGAGTTGGATAAAGCTGCACGCCGTCAGATTCGGCACCAGTCCCAACCCTACCGCATAGTGGGAGATACCCTATATCGTATTGGAGTAGATTCGGTGCTCCGACGATGCCTTACCTTGGACGAGGCTGAGAAAGTCTTGAATGACTGCCACAGTGGTGCCTGTGGTGGACACATGTCCGGATATGCCACTGCCCAAAATATTCTGAGGGCAGGTTACTTCTGGCCGTCTATATTCAAGGATTGCATCACTGCAGTCCGAAAATGCCATCCGTGCCAGATTTTTCAGCGCAAGATGCGCGCCGCCGTTGCCTTTGCATCCCGTTATTACCGTCGGCCCTTTCGCGAAATGGGGCGTAGATTTTATGACGTGTAACCCTCACTCGGCCGGGGGGCATGCGTATATCATCGTCGCCGTCGACTACTTCACTAAGTGGGCCGAGGCGATGCCTACACTTGCTGCTGACGGAAGAACGGCTGCTTCATTTTTATTCAACCATGTTATTGCACGATTCGGGGTTCCTCAAGCTATCGTCATTGATCACGGTACTCATTTCCGTGATTACATGATGGCGGAGCTGACAGCTGCGTTGGGCCTGCGTCAAGACAGCTCAACGCCATACTACCCTCAAGCGAACGGTCAGGTTGAAGCGGTGAACAAGGTTTTGGTCACTATGCTTCAACGAACAGTTGGGATTCATAAATCCAGTTGGCATCTCCAACTGTTCTCAGCTCTCTGGGCGTACCGAACATCCGCTAAAAGTGCAACCGGATTCACACCATTCCAACTGGTGTACGGTCTGGAAGCTACTTTGCCGGTTGAATGTGAAATTCCTTCGCTTAAATTAGCTGTGGAGCTTTTACCGGATACTTCTCCTGAGGAAGAGCGTCTTCTGTATCTCGAACGGTTGGATGAAACCCGTCGTCTAGCTGCTTTGATCATCGAAGCACAAAAGAAGAGGGTCAAGTCTCATTTTGATCAATCTGTTTCTCCCCGTTCTTTCATTGAAGGAGACCTAGTCCTCTTGTACGATCAGGCACATGATAAGCTTGGTGCCGGTAAACTCCAGCCCATGTGGCACGGTCCCTATATAGTAAAACGTGTTTTGAAAAATGGGGCCTACGAAATTATAGACTACGAAGGAGTTCCGTTGGCGCAGCCCAGAAATGGGCTGTACCTTAAGAAGTACTACGCCTGAAATGATTTCTTGGTGTGGTGTGTGTACATAGGTGTGTGATTGTCATTTGTGTGCATGGTGTGGTGTGCTTTGTAAACATATTTCTGCTGATCGGGTCTTCCTGGTTGTGCAGATGTCTATTCATCCATTTGTTGGTTTCGCGGACGGTGCCTCCCGCAGTACCAGGAATCTGTCTTCTGCAGCCTGGGTAATCTACGATCCTGCTGGTGAGTTGATCGACCTGCAAGGTGTTTGTTTAGGACGTACCACGAACAATATCGCGGAATATAGCGCCGTGTTGGAATTATTAACCGAGGCAGTAAACATTGGTATCCGTGAATTGCTCGTGTACCTAGATTCACAGCTTGTAGTGTTGCAGCTGAACGGGCACTATTCGGTAAGAAACCCGTCCATTTTACGATTGTATTTACGTATTCGATTACTGGAAAGGAATTTTGAATATATTACATATCATCATATACCCAGGCATTTGAATACATTAACAGATGCAGTAGCAAATTTGGTGTTAGATAGACATTTGCGCAATTTATAAATCATTATCACATGTAAAGAAGACTCATCCAGAAATAGATATGCATATATATAGATATCGGAATGTTTACATAGAAGTGTGTCACATAAAACTCAAAAAATATACATAGGTGTCTTAATACATCCGGAGACACTGTGTCTCTCAAAAAATAGGTGTGGCTAAATCCTAGAGACTAATCAGCATGGTGCTCATGATAGCATGTTACTGCACGCACTAGCCGCCTCAGGATTCGGTGGAGCCGGTTTGGGACTCCCACCGTATGGCGCTGGTACTCCATCGGTACATCTGACAGTCGGGCATAGTCTGGGATCCCATGGACGATCCCCTCGAGGTTTTGAACCAGTGCCTCTCCTCCGGTACCTTCCCCCTGGATCTCAGGGGCGAGTTGTGTCCTCCGGAAGATAGGAGACATCCCGGCTGGTCTCTCAGGTCCTACATCTGCATGCATATATAATTTTGTTAAGACAAGTGTGTATTAATAAAAAAACGCATAAACATAAAATCAAAAATATGAGGTCTTACCCAGCTCTTCATCCCAGTGGTCTCCTTCTGGTAGCGGGAGATCTGGGTCCCCTGTAAAGTCAGTTCCCGCATAGGGCCAATCTTCCACAACGATCAGTTGGCGCCGTAACCACTTGAAGAACTCGGGCTTCCAGGACATCTGTTGCCCGCCTCCAGATCTGGGCATCAGTGCTGCCCAGCGAGCCATCCTCGGCTCTCGTGGTACCGGACTCGCCACATGGGCCTCTTGGCCCTGGAAGGTTGGTATGCATTCCAGAATGAACGATACCAAGATGGAACCATACCCAAACTGCTTCAGTTTGTTCTGTTTGCACTTTGTGAGCTGCCTTTTCATGTTAATGGTGACAGCTGTTGCCCAGTCATACAGTCGGGGACCCATGCATTCTGAGGCCAGTAAGAGTTGAGTCTTTGTAGCCTCGTGCGGTGCCTGCGATCCAGCTGCCCGCGTAATGGTGTGGAGTACAACTCTCAGTGCTAGGTCAGGGATGGTTGAGATGTATACCTTCTTACTCCCTGTTCCTGTTTGTGCCCCACGGCACACCCGCGCCATTACTTCTTCCATCTTCTCCCCTGATGGTCTGCTCCTAGTTAGTACAGGGATTGGACCCCTACGGGATAATCCAGTAACGAAATAAATGTCAGTGACCTCCAATTCCAACACCTGGTCTCGTATTCTGAATACTTGGTCATTTTCATCCCAGAGGTTGATCAGATATTGGAGGAGCTCAGGCTGAGCTCGTAAGCATGGCGTGAGGAAGAACTTTTTCAAGCCACAGTCTCTCAGAGCATTCATACATGCTTGGCTTTGCATGGCCTCTTCGTCCTCATCTCCGTGTTCCCGTTCCTTCCATTCAATTGCCATTCTGACTGTTTATCTGCATTCACATGGTTCAAAGCCTTTAATTAGATCTTCTGTGAGCCTCAAAATTCAAGAAGTTTGGCATAAGTACTGGGATTTTAGGCGGAAATTTGGGTTCCGCCGCTGGCGCGACTGTTTTGCTGACAGTCGCGCCATGTGGCGCGAGCCCTTTGGTAAAAAGAGCTCAGTGGCGCGGGTCCGTGCCCGATACCCGCGCCACTTAGCCCGGCCTTAAAATTTCAAAGGTGCCCTTACAGAGCTGATTTTTAAGGGAAATTCATTAAAAAATGCATGGAAAGAAAGAGAAAAGGAACGCCTCTTACCTGTCACAGACGAGACGCTGAATGGTTGCCTGGATTGGTCGCAATCGCCGTCAGAAGATTCTGCTCCAAATGGACCACTGTTGCTCTCCACAAGGTAAATAGTAAAAAGTAATTTCATTTTTTACCATTGGACATATTTATAACTTTTCGACGTTAAAATGAGCTTTAAAAGTTATTTCTTGTCAAATATTTGCATGTATTATGTCGAAAATGGATTTTACGCTCGTTGGGTATGTGCAGTGACAGGTTTTGCGACTTAAAAGGTGGAAACGAGTTGTATTTTATACTTTTTCGGACTCGGTAAATACACGAAAAAGTCACTCTGGAGTCATCTTTCAGCTCTTTTCTGACTCTCTAAATATGAAAAGATTGCCGAGGCCCTTGTCGTTTCGATCTCGTTAAAATGGACACGAATCGATATTCACCCGGTATAAGTTTAACCCTTTTTCGGGCCGGGATGGATTGATTACGAAAAAGGAATACCCTAGCCTATCGCGACTAGGAGGTTTTCCCGGATATTGTTTTCTACCTTTTCGGATCTGGGGAACTATTTACGAAAAGGGACTGGTGGAGTTTTCTTTTCCGCTGTCTTTTCAAACTCTCTAAACATGAAAAGACGCCGAGTTCTTCCTTTGTCAGACTCGTTAAACCCTGATGACATTGGATTCCGTCGCAATGACGTTCTCCGAGTTTCTCCTTCCTAGGACTCGTTAAATGCACTAGGATGGATTCGCCCGAAGGGTGGACTTATATCACAAGCATATGCTATCCCCTTCAAGCTTGTTATCAAAAATAATTGGGGTACTCGCCAGAAATAGTGGGGGAAAAATGGAACCATCGTCGTTGTCGTCGGCAGTATGTCGCTCTTGAACATGGCACTTGTCTGCATTCGTGTCGGGTTGGGAACATCTCATCTCGTTGTCTCACTTTGCTTCCATGGGTTTGGGTAATCTCTTTTGACCTCTCATCTGTTCACTGCCTCGTCGCCATGACCTTTGATCCGTTGATGTCAAATACTGCCAAGTCCATTGTCGTGCCGTTTATATGTTCAAGAGAAGTTGGCCTCTGCGAATATCAACCTTCCTCTATTTCTCATATGGTCCTGATTCACAACAAAACATTGTGTTCCTCTGTCTCGTGTCGATGATGTGGGAATCATTATGGCCCACCTTCGATTAAGGTCACTTCCTGTCGACTTCAACTCATTATCCAGGAAGTTGGTCTAGAGACTCCTGATGGTACCTTGGAGCCTGCATGCCTTAATGGCAGGTTCGTCGCATTCGACGAGAGGTTTTAATTATTGGCCTCCGATCGGATGATTCTGCGGGTGTTCGACGTCAGCTCATTTATTCACACGCCGTAGATTGTACCCGTAGTACCTTGAGGACCATCGTCATTATTGGTGGTTTCTCTCGCGTCTGTTAACGGCTTTCATCATTGGCTGGTAATCAGACGATGTTCTTGCATGTTCGACATCAGCTCACACATTCGCATGCTAGAACTTGTACTTGTTTGGGTCGAGATGGAGCGCAAGACCCTGGATTGTGTCTGTTGTAATCCCGGTTGCGATTGTGGATTATTGTCATTATGTACATGACTCAATGATTGGATGGCTGCGACCATACCTGAGTCTATTTGTTTGATCTTAGTTGGATGGCTGCGCCCATACCCTAGATCCGGATTATAGCATACTCTGTTCGGATGGCTGCGTCCATACCATAGATATACATCATGTACTTGAGATATCAGTTGTATCTTTCTGTGCAGGTTTTCCGACGGCGGGCCTTCAGTTGGACATGTTCTCGTAAAGCATTTCACCCCTCTCTCTCTCGGGCCTCATGCTTTAGGGGGCATCTGTTACACAATAATTTGTCACCGTCCCTACCATTCCCCATCCCGCACAATGGAGGACCCATTATGTGACCTGTGAACACCGTCATGCCTTGAAAACATCATCAATGCATCCCTCTGAGTATGAGCTTCATTTCCCCTTGAGACATCTCCTTGCAAAACTCATGAAAAACAGCTCTTTTTGCATTGGCGCGGGTAGACAGTTCAGTGCTCGCGCCAATCAGGGAAATCCTGTAAAGAGGTCGCGCCACTTGGCGCTCTGTCATAGAGCAACAATCGCGCCACCCATTTTAGGGACTGTTTTTTAAATATGGATGGCGGAAGTTGAGTTCAAACAAACTCACAACCATTGCCTATCTTGAGTTGGGAGGTTTGGCCGCGGGAGTTCTATGGAAGGGAAGTAGTTTTACCACCTTCTATGGAACCTTCCTTGTTGATAGGGCCAATCCCATAATAATAGGGATCCCAACTCCCTCCTTCCCCATCTATAAAAGCTTGCTCAGATCCATGGCAAGCTAGTCTTGAAGTGCCGAAGCTTTGCATCTCCCTATTCCCAAGTGCCTTTGTGCTGTAAAGAATCCCTTCTTTCCCTTAAGGCCCATTCAAGCGAGGAGACCATTGTTACGAGACTCTGGAGAGGTTTCCCTTTCCTTGGCGAGCTTTGCGAGACGTGGACGACCGGAGACCCGTTCGAAGGAAGCTGCGACGTCAGAACTTGGTTGTAATTTCTATTCGTTTATCATTTTAATAGATGACTATGATTATGGTTCCACTCCTTTTTCCATCATGTTAATGCGAGTAATATCTTTTCTGACCGATGTTTAGTTACGTATGCCGGTTCCTATGCATGTATCTGTTCGTTTCTTCTGTGTGCAGGTGTTCATCCACGGAGATCGTGGAAGGATTGTGATCTGCCAGGGCTGAAGGACGGGGACATCTTCTTCTTCAGATCTAGCGTTGGAATCCAAGTAGGCTCTTATCCCAAGTCTTTCATTCGTAACTAGGAGCTTGCGTCATAGCATTGTTTGTTTGTTGCTAGACCCCTGCTGGGCTAGTAGGGATCGCCTCTGTCCGCAGAGGGGATTTACCTCCTCAACACACGGATCATCCGAAATGAGGTCCGAACTCAATTCGTCACTTTGTGCATCTGGGGCCACACTTGCATCTCCAAAATGGGTATCCAAATATGCTCTCGGATATCAAAACCGAAAATTTTAGCCCCATCTTCCACGTCTGTTCTTTTTTCACGAACCATCCGAAATGAGTCCCGAAATCAAATTTTCACTTTCTGCATGCGGGGCCACACGTGCATCTCCAAAATGGGTATCCAAATATGCTCTCAGATTTCACAACCGAAAATTTCAACCCCCGATATCCACATCTTTTCATTTTTCACGGATCGTCTGAGTTGAGCCCCGAAGTCAATTCGTCACTTTGTTCATCTGGGGCCACGCTTGCATCTCCAAAATGGGTATCCAAATATGCTCTCAGATTTCAAAACCGAAAAGTTTAGCCCCCGATATTCGCGTCCGTTCGTTTTTCACGGATCGTCCAAAATGAGGCCCAAACTCAATTTGTCACTTTGTGCATCCGAGGATACGCTTTCATCTCCAAAATGGGTATCCAAATATGCTCTCATATTTCAAAATAAAAAATTTCAACCCCCGTTATCTGCGTCTGTTCGTTTTTCACGAATCATCCGAAATGAGTCGCGAAATCGATTTGTCACTTTGTGCATGCGGGGCCACGCTTGCATCTCCAAAATGGGTATCCAAATATGCTCTCGGATTTCAAAACCAAAAAGTTCAACCCCTGATATCCGCGTCCGTTCGTTTTTCACGGATCGTCTGAAATCAGTCCCGAAATAAATTTGTCACTTTCTCCATGCGGGGCCACGCTTTGATCTCCAAAATGGGTATCCAAATATGCTCTCGAATTTAAAAACCGAAAATTTCAACCCCCAATGTCCGCATTTGTTCATTTTTCAAGGATCATCCAAAATGAATCCCGAAATCAATTCGTCATTTTGTTCCTGCGGGGGCACGCTTGCATCTCCAAAATGGGTATCCAAATATACTCTCAGATTTCAAAAACGAAAAATTTTAGCCCCCGACATTCGCCTCCGTTCGTTTTTTACGGGTCATCCAAAATGAGTCCCTAAATCAATTCGTCACTTTGTGCATGTGAGGCCACGCTTGCATCTCCGAAATGGTTATCCAAATATGCTCTCGGATTTCAAAACTGAAAATATTAGCCCCCGATATCCACGTATTTTCATTTTTCATGGATCATCTGAAATGAGTCCTGAAATCAATTTGTCACTTTGTGCATGTGGGGAAACGCTTGCATCTCCAAAATGTGTATCCAAATATGCTCTCAGATTTCAAAACCGAAAAGTTCTGCCCTCAATATCCACGTCTGATCATTTTTCACGGATAGTCCGAAATCAGTCCCGAAATAAATTCATCACTTTGTGCATGCGGGGCCACGCTTGTATCTCCAAAATGGGTATCCAAATATGCTCTCGAATTTCAAAACTGCAAATTTCAACCCCCCAATATCCGCTTTCGTTCAGTTTTACAATATTTCAAAACATTGTAAAACGCTTATCAAGTTAAGCTTATAAATCTGACATTCAATAATTTTTATAAACGGTTTAAAGCTTTTATAAAATATTCTAAAATTTTATTAATATGTTTAAATCAAATATTTCAAGCGTTTAATCATTTTTAGTAAATGTTTTCAATGAAATCGTAAAAAAAAATTGTTTTAAAAACATTATAATTTTTTTTTTAAAATGTTATAGCGTGCTTTTAAACACATTTAAATGTATTTAAGACATTATAAAACTCGTTTAAAATATTTTAAAATATTTGTAAAATGTTTTAAAGTATTTTTATAACATTTCAAAATATTGTAAAACACTTTTAAGGTATTCTGAAACGCTTTTAAAATATTTTGAAATGCTTTTAAGATTTATTTTAAAATGTTTCAAAACACTTCTAAAATGTTTTAAATTTATTTTAAAATGTTTCAAAACACTTTTAAAATGTTTTAAAACGTTTTTTAAATCCTCTTAAAAAACTTGTAAATCATTTTAAAACGTTTTAAAAGAGCTTTAAAATGGTTTTAAAATGTTTTTAGAAATCTTTTACAATATTTTAAAAAAGGTTTAAAATATTTTAAAACGTTTTTAAATCCTTTTCAAAAACTTGTAAAGCATTTTAAAACGTTTTAAAAGTGTATCCAAATATGCTCTCAGATTTCAAAACCGAAAAGTTCAGCCCCCGATATCTGTGTTCATTCATTTTTCACAAATCGTCTGAAATGAATCCCGAAATCAATTTGTCACTTTGTGCATCCGGGGGCACACTTGCATCTCCAAAATAGGTATCCAAATATGCTCTCGGATTTTAAAACCGAAAATTTTAGCCCTCGATATTCACATCCGTTTGTTTTTCACGGATCATCCGAAATGAGGTTCGAACTCAATTCGTCACTTTGTGCATCTGGGGCCACACTTGCATCTCCAAAATGGGTATCCAAATATGCTCTCGGATATCAAAATCGAAAATTTTAGCCCCATCTTCCACGTCTGTTATTTTTTCACGAACCATCCGAAATGAGTCCCGAAATCAATTTTTCACTTTGTGCATGCGGGGCCATGCTTGCATCTCCAAAATGGGTATCCAAATATGATCTCAGATTTCACAACCGAAAAGTTCAACCCCCGATATCCACGTCTTTTCATTTTTCACGGATCGTCTGAATTGAGTCCCGAAGTCAATTCGTCACTTTGTTCGTCTGGGGCCACGCTTGCATCTCCAAAATGGGTATCCAAATATGCTCTCAGATTTCAAAACCGAAAAAGTTTAGCCCCGATATTCGCGTAAGTAGCGGTTTTTCACGATCATCCAAAACTAGGCCCAAACTCAATTTGTCACTTTCGTGAATCTGAGGCCACGCTTTCATCTCCAAAATGGGTATCCAAATATGCTCTCATATTTCAAAATCGAAAATTTCAGCCCCCGTTATCTGCGTCTATTCGCTTTTCACGGATCATCCGAAATGAGTTGCGAAATCGATTTGTCACTTTGTGCATGCGAGGCCACACTTGAATCTCCAAAATGGGTAGCCAAATATACTCTCGGATTTCAAAACCAAAAAATTCAACCCCTGATATCCGTGTCCGTTCGTTTTTCACGGATCGTCTGAAATCAGTCCCGAAATAAATTTCTCACTTTGTGCATGCAGAGCCACGCTTCATCTCCAAAATGGGTATCAAGATATGCTCTCGAATTTAAAAACTGAAAATTTCAACTCCCAATATCCGCATTTGTTCATTTTTCAAGGATAATCCAAAATGAATCTCGAAATCAATTCGTCATTTTGTCCCTGCGGGGGCACACTTGCATCTCCAAAATGGGTATCCAAATATACTCTCAGATTTCAAAAACGAAAATTTTAGCCCCCGACATCCGCGTCCGTTCGTTTTTTACGGGTCATCCAAAATGAGTCCCCAAATCAATTGGTCACTTGTGCATGTGAGGCCACGTCGCATCTCCGAAATGGTTATCCAAATATGCTCTTTGATTTCAAAACTGAAAAGATTAGCCCCCGATATCCACGTATGTTCGTTTTTCACGGATCATCCGAAATGAGTCCTGAAATCAATTTGTCACTTTGTGCATGTGGGGAAATGCTTGCATCTCCAAAATGTGTATCCAAATATGCTCTCGGATTTCAAAACTGAAAATTTCTGCCCTCAATATCCACGTCTGATCATTTTTCACGGATAGTCCAAAATCAGTCCCGAAATAAATTCATTACTTTGCGCATGCGGGGCCACGCTTGCATCTCCAAAATGGGTATCCAAATATGCTCTCGAATTTCAAAACTGCAAATTTCAACCCCCAATATCCGCTCTCGTTCAGTTTTACAATATTTCAAAACATTGTAAAACGCTTATCAAGTTAAGCTTATAAATTTGACATTCAATAATTTTTATAAACGGTTTAAAGCTTTTATAAAATATTCTAAAATTTTATTAATATGTTTAAATCAAATATTTAAAGCGTTTAATCATTTTTAGTAAATGTTTTTAATGAAATCGTAAAAAAAAATTGTTTTAAAAACATTATAATTTTTTTTTTTTAAATGTTATAGCGTGCTTTTAAACACATTTAAATGTATTTAAGACATTATAAAACTCGTTTAAAATATTTTAAAAGATTTGTAAAAATTTTTAAAGTATTTTTATAACATTTCAAAATATTGTAAAACACTTCCAAGATATTTTGAAACACTTCTAAAATATTTTGAAACGCTTTTAAAAATTAATTTTAAAACGTTTCAAAACACTTCTAAAATGTTTTAAATTTATTTTAAAATGTTTCAAAATGCTTTTAAAATGTTTTAAAACGTTTTCAGAACTGCTTGAAGAACTTGTATAGCATTTTAAAATGTTTTAAAAGTGTTTTAAAATGGTTTAAAAATGTTTTTAGAAAGCTTTTACAATGTTTTAAAAACATTTCAAAACACTTTTAAAATTCTTTTAAAATATTTAAAAGCGTTTATTTCATTTTTAAAAGTGTTTATAAATAACATTTAATAAAAGTTTTTTTTTTTTTTTTTTTTTTTTTTTGATCGCTCTGCTAGGGTTTCTGAGCTCACCCTGCAACTCTGATTTTTTCACGCTCTTTGCAAGCTCGTTAGACGCCGCCTACCCTCGATAGGCTTCCGCACCATGCTACCGGTCACTGGAGGGGCGGGCTCTGCCCCCCCTCCCCCCCCAGGAGCTTCTCCTGGCTTATCCGCCTCTACGATTCATTCAGAAAAGACAGTCAACCCTCCCTTGACTGCACAGGGAGCGGACCCCACTGGTCATTCCACTGCTGCCACCGAAAAAACTGATTCTCAGCCTGAACGCACTCAGGAAGAAAAAGACAAAGAGGCCCAAAAGACACCGGGCACCTCGAATGACGTTGGCAAAGATTCGGCTCAAACAGACTCTGCAACCAGACTTAAAGTTACGTCGGCAAAGTGTATTCCTAAGGCGACGGAAAGAACCAAGATCGATCTTCCTAGCCATCGCATCAATGGCCGTATTCAATTCATGAGAGATCATGCCCTCATTGGTAAGTTCCTAGGTCTTTGGCCCACTGAAAAGGCTTTACATGGCTGGATAGCTTCAAAATGGAAACCTAAAGAACAAGTCACCCTTCAACTTGGTCCCAAAGGCTTCTTTATCGCCATTTTCCACTGCCTTGAAGACAAAACACGCATCTTTGATGGAGGGCCATATTTTTTCAACTCGGCAGGTCTTTACCTTCGGGAATGGGTGGAAAGATTTCATCCTGACAAAGAGGACTTCAGCTGGGCTCCGGTTTGGATCCGCATGTATTCTCTACCTGCGGAATACTGGGATGAGGAGACCCTGGCAGAAATAGGGAACGGGCTGGGGGTTTTCATCAAAGTAGCGGAGGAAACAAAAAATCGCAGATACACTTCCTATGCAAGAATCTGCGTCCAGATGCATCTAGCCAAAGCCTTGACGGACTCGGTAAGCCTTTTTCATGACGACTTTGAATGGATTCAGACTATAGACTACGAACATGTTCCCTTTCGGTGCAGGAAATGCCATGAACATGGTCACCTCTTCAGGGATTGTCCCCTGAATCAACAGGCCAAGTCCCCTGACTCGGAGACCAACAAAGATGAGGAAGGCTTCACCAAGGTCTCAGGACGAAGAAAGCATGCCAAGAAATCTCCTGTGGTTAACCACACTCCTATCATCCCTGAATCCAAAAACAACTTTGAATCTTTATCTGCTATTCCCAGCCAAGATAAATCTAAGATCTTACCTTCCTCCTCTGCTCTTCCTACTGATACGGCCACTCCCACATCCACAGATCTTCATCAGGACTCAGCCCAAGGCCAAACCCCTGTATCCGCTCCCTCTGTCATTCCTAGAACTGAGTCAGGTCTCAAAGATACCAGCATGGACATAGATTCTGCTCTAGCTCTTTCAGTTCTTCACCAACCCAGCAATAAAGATCAATCCCAACTCACCAATATGGAGGTTGAACCGGAAAGTATTGATTTGGGGGATCTAGACATTTTGGGACTAGAAATAGCTTGTCGACAGAAGGAGTTCAGTACTATTTCTACCAGGCAGATAGAAAGTCTGGAAGTGGTGCTAGCCAGAGCGCAGCAACATAAATGCTTGGGCATACAAGCAGGAAGCCCTTGGGATGGAAAAAAAATCATGAGAGAATAAAAAAAAATAGGGCGCAAGACGGATTTGCAAAGAACAATTATCATTGGAGAGATGCTGGTGGACTCAGGCAGCTTTCCAAAGTTGACAAAGTTTTACAAAACCATCCCCCACCGTTCCTCATGAAACTCATCTCTTGGAATGTGCGAGGGTTTAACAGCCCTGCAAAACAAAGAATCCTAAAAAACATGATACAGCAAGAAAAGCCTGCAATGGTCTTTTTACAAGAAACAAAATGCAACAGCACAGCACTGGAAGCCTTCCTCAACAGAATCTGGCCAGGTTGTAGATCAGTCTCAGTGGATGTCTCCGGGGCCTCAGGAGGGCTAACCATTCTTTGGAATCCCCAAATCTACTACCTTGAGGATTTTCATGCCTTACACTGTGTTATACAAGCTACTTTTCACCTCATAGGGACCAACATCCATGGTCACCTCTCCAATGTGTATTTCCCTCAAGAACTCCAAAACAAAATGGATTTATTGGAAACTCTCTCAGTGCTCAACTCTGATCGAAAATACCCATTATGGATCTGTGGAGGGGACTTTAATATGATCTCGACCCTGGAAGAAAGATCAGGCGGCAGATTGAGACTTGAAGGAGACAGTATAGGCTTCAAAGATTTCATCCACAGGAATCAGCTTATCGACCTTCAAACCTCCAACGGCATTTATACCTGGACAAATAAAAGAAGAGGGTTACAGCACATCTCTTCCAGGCTGGATCGCTTTCTCATATCAGATAATGCTATTCATCTAGGGGGGACCCTTCACGCCTCTATCATGCCCCAGATGGGCTCAGATCACTGGCCCATCATGCTGCAATGGACTCGGCCTGGCTCCAGATGCAATAGGCCCTTTCGCTTTGAAGCCTTCTGGTTCTCTCACCCGAACTTCAAAGCGATTGTAAAAGATGCTTGGAACTCCTTTCAACCCCCCGAAGGCGCACTAATGTTTCAATTTCAACAAAAACTTAAACATCTCAAACAAGCACTCAAAGCTTGGAATCGAGATCAGTTTGGCAACATTTTCGATCATCAGAAAATACTGGAGCAGCAGATGAAAACTTTGCAACAATGCATCATCAATGATGGCAGAACTGAGAATCTTGCTTACCAGGAGCAGGTTCTCACTAACAAGATCGAAGAAAGGAGACTCCAAGAAGAAATTCTGTGGAGGCAAAAATCAAGAATCAAATGGCTCAAGGAGGGAGAAAAAAACACTAAATTTTTTCATAAATCCACCATACAGAGGCGCATGCACAATAACATAGCCTTCATCAACAATAGGCAAGGGGAACGCCTAGAGCAGCATGAGGACATGGAAAAAGAATTCAAAGATTACTTTCAGGATATACTTCAGGAGCCTCCAGGATGTAGATCCCATGCTATCAGATCTATCACACAGCACATACCAAAAATCATCACTGAAGATCAGAACAGTAAACTACTTCAACCTATAGCTATGCAAGAAGTAGAAGACGCAATGGCCCAGCTCCAGGATGGCAAAGCCCCTGGCCCTGATGGATTTACAGCCAACTTCTTTCACAACTTCTGGGATCTCATCAAATCAGAAGTCTGGGCACTCGTGGAAGAATCCAGGACAATGCATTGGCTCCTTCCATCTTTAAACACCACCTTCATAGCGCTCATACCCAATCGGATGATTCCAACTCGCCAGACAAGTTCAGACCTATTGCGCTATGCAATGTCATTTACAAGCTTATATCCAAAGTTCTGGCAAATAGATTGAAACCTCTCCTACCTAGCCTCATTTCGCCTGAGCAAACAGGCTATGTTGAAGGAAGGCAGATTCTGGACGGCATCATTCTGTCTCATGAGGTTATCCACTCCCTCAAGGAGATGAAAAAACCAGGTATGATTCTTAAACTGGACCTTTCAAAAGCCTTTGATAAGCTTAGTTGGAATTACATCAATCAAGTTCTTTTAGCTTTTGGCTTCAGCGCGACGTGGACTCGCTGGATTATGAATCTCTTAACCTCCCCCAGCTTCTCGATCCTTCTCAATGGGTCCCCTTCGTCGCCCTTTCGCCCCCCCCGGGGTATTCGGCAAGGGGATCCCCTCTCTCCGTTTCTCTTTGTCCTAATGGCGGAAGGTCTTGGTCGCCTTCTTCACGCTGCCATCACCTCCCATTCTCTTAAAGGTCTCTCCCTCCATGGTCAACCTCCTATCTCCCATCAACAGTTCGTTAATGACACTATGCTCTTTGGTCACCCTTCAGTACAAGAAGCCTCTGCTCTCAAAGCCCTGCTTAACCTTTTTTCTGAAGCTTCAGGTACCACTATCAATGCCTCCAAATCCCAGCTTTTCTTCTTCAATACTCCCATGACAACGCAGAGGAACATTGCCAGACTTCTTGGTTATCCTATCTCAGTGCTCCCTTCGAAATATCTTCGAGCTCCTCTCCTAATTTCGGCTGTCAAACAGGCTTCCTGGCGCACTCTCCTTGAAAAACTAGAGCACAGGCTCTCTTCTTGGACCTATCGCTCTCTTAATATTGCCAGCAGAGTTATTCTCATAAAATCAGTACTTCAAGCAATGCCCTTATACTTATTCTCCATTTTGGCTGCACCAAAATGGGTGCTTAAAAAAATTTGCAATCTTCAAAGAAGCTTCCTCTGGGGCTCCAAAGGTCTCAATAGGAAATGGGCTCTTGTAAAATGGAACGAAGTCTGTCTTCCTAAGTCGGCAGGAGGGCTGGGACTTCGGGACCCCCTTCATAGTAATACTATCATGGGAGCCCGTATCTGGTGGAATTGGATCTCCAGATCCCACTCTCCTTGGGCAGGCCTCTGGCATGCGAAATATGCTGCTGGATGTCCGAAGGATACTCTCATTCGTTTTAGCTCACTTACCCCAGGCTCTCTAATTTGGAATGCGGCCAAGCAGCACAGCTCTTTTATACAAGCACATAGTTTTTGGGAAATACACAAAGGTTCGTTGGCAAGATTTTGGGAGGATTCGTGGCAACAATCTCCCAAGCTTGTCACATTATTTCACAAACCCAAATGGCAGGCTCACATGCAAGATACTGGGCAAATCCTAGTTCAACACTTCTGGCAGCAGCAGCCCTCTCAAGGTTTTCAACGATGGCGTCCTGCTGGCACATGGCAAGACAATTGGCAGGAGGAAACTTATAATGATCTGGATCAAGAACTTAATCTTAGAAAAATTAAACTCTCCGATCAACAGGATAAAGTCAGATGGGGATACACCACTAAAGGTACTTTTACTACAAAGGAAGCTTATAGTCTTCTCTACCTTCCAGAGCAGCCAATAAAAGATCTGATATGGGACCAAATTTGGCAACCAGGCTTATGGCCAAATATCTCTACATTTCTCTGGATGTTAAGTAAGAAGCGAATCCTCACTTGGGACAATTTACAAAAGAGAGGATTCATAGGCCCCTCAAGGTGTCCGAATTACAATCTTCAGGCAGAAACTATTTCACATCTCTTGGATACTTGTTCCCTTGCGAACAATCTTTGGGAAAGAGTGGAGCATTGCAATAGAAGAACAGGTCGTAGACCAGGAGATATAGTCAACACCCTTAGGAACTGGCCGAGGAATCCATTCCAATGCTTATATCTTAACACACTATGGAAACTCCTACCAGGGTTCTTCTATTGGATAATATGGAAAGAGCGCAATAGTAGAATCTTCAAGAATCATAGCTCCAAGATAGACGCCCTATGGATACAACTCAAACAGTACCTACAGGAAACTCTAGCGCTAAGGCAATGGCAGGATTCGGAAATGCCTAAGATCCCCCAAGAGCATCTCATAATGCAAAATTGGAACCTGAACACTGCCTCCTCGGCTCAGGAAAGTCATATTCTCTCCACTCACAAGGACTCCCCTCTGTGCTGGTCGCCTCCTCACCCTCCCTCTTTCAAATTGAATTTCGATGGAGCGGCTAAGGGTAATCCGGGGCCGGCTGGATTTGGGGGAATATTCAGAACTTCGGAGGGGTCTCCCTTGCATATCTACCATGGAGCAATAGGCAGGGACACCAACAATGCCGCAGAATTGGAAGGCCTATGGACAGGTTTATGCATTGCGGAAGATGAGAATTTCTTCCCTATAGACATAGAAGGGGATTCTCAAATTTTAATCGATGCTGCCACTCGAATCCAATCTGGAACCACAGCTGTCAAGATTGCAACAAGCTGGAGGCTATTGGGCAGACTAGAACAAATCGAAGGCTGGCTCAGGACTCCCAAAAGTGTCAATTTCAAGCATGTTAGACGTACTGCAAACAAGGTTGCAGACAGATTGGCTAATCAAGGGGCTAATCAGCAGTTCCCTTTCTACTCTGGACCCTTATACAGTTCCAATGACCCTCAACTACAAAAAGACTGCACACTTCTGGTGCAACAAGATCTCTTGTCCCCGGATGCGGGTGTACGTAGTTAGTGATTATTTGCAGATGGGGAGGTAGCCGGGCACGTGGTTCACCACCACCGCCAGTCCTCTGCATTCAAAGCGACAGCCCAGCTCGCAGACTTCTTCAGTTAATGCAGCATCAATTCGTTTTATTACGCCTCGTTTACCTGCCCTCCTCGGCGTTATGGAACCCATTCCATTGATCCACAGAGTTTTACCTTTGAATTACTGCTGCTCGCAAGTCGTTTCAGAGCCCTGCCTGCAGACCAGTACAGGGAAACGGTGTTATTTGCAGTGTGGTCATCAGCTTTCAGAAGATTTTCAAGTCTCCTTGGGGCCGTTTGGCTATTACGGTGGCTTCACCTCTGTTTGCAGTCGCCCTCCAGTGTTTCTCCGCCCTACCCGGCTCACTATGCCTCGCCTGAGACCTAGGATGACCGCCAGGCGAGGCTCCTCTCGAGGGCTTGGTATGAGACAGCCAGTGTCTCCTTCCTCTTCCTCCCCGTCGGACTTTTCTGATCCTGAAGCTGGACGCAATGTTGTTTACAGGCGTGGACGTGGTCGTGGCCGTGGGGCGCAAATTCGCCTCTCTTCCAATGTTCACTCTCACTCCGCCCGTTTCATCTACCCCTGCTCCCTCAATCATCATGAGTTTATTGCCGAGGTTTCCATCACTCTGAGGCCTAATCCTGTCGCTCAGTCTTTGCTCTCTGGCCATAATTTGAATGCTCAAGCTCTGCCCTCTGAAATTGTCCCTGCTCCTGAGGATGAGGTTCTGTTCTGTCCTCCCGACGTCAGTAGGCCAAGCGCTCCGGATGATAACGCCTCTCAGTTAGCGTCTCAGATGGCAAAGCCCAACGCTCCTTCAGGCAGCGGTTTCTCTGACAAAGTTCCTCTTCCTCCAGATGACGAGGACTTCAATCCGTTCGCTTGCCTTGTGGAGGAAGAAGCGCCTTCGCCTAACGAAGCTTAATGGAGTCTGAACGACAGTTTTGGTCTACAGGTATCAAGAAGGGGTTAAACCTCCTTCTTTCTCTCAGTTTTTTGCAGATTATTAATGGTCATTCTTCATCGAATTATCACAGGCCTTCCAGATACAGGTTACACACTAGGATTACTGATGTTACTGTCCTCAGGACAGCGTTTCATGGCCATACTAAAATTACTTGTAATTTTTGTTTCTGGTTTTGTCTGTTGAGGTCTTATCAGTCGAAAATTGTCCTTCCTTTCAGCAGCCACAACAAACATAAGTATCAATGGTATAACAGTCGGACAAGGTCCTGGTCCTCAGTTTTTGTCATAGTCTGTATTCAGTCGTTGGTTTTAAGTGTCAATATGCAACAGTGCAATGCTAGAATGCCACATCATTGGGCTAGCCACTCGGAGGCCTTTGCCTCGTTGTAATCTTTTTGTATCAATATAGAAGTAGACTTATACATTTAATAAAAGTTAAACTAATAAAGTTGACATTATAAACATTTAATAATTTTTATAAAGGTTTTACAAATGGTTTAAAGCTTCTATAAAATATTCTAAATTCTTATTGATATGCTTAAATCAAATATTTAAAGTGTTTAATCATTTTTAATAAAATCGCAAAAAAAAAAAATGTTTTTAAAAACATTATAAAACACTTTTTTAAATGTTATAACGTGCTTTTAAACACATTTAAAATGTTTTTAAGACATTATAAAACTCGTTTAAAATATTTTTACAAATTTGTAAAATGTTTTAAAGGATTTTTATAACATTTCAAAATATTTCAAAATTATTCAAAAAATTTCAAAATATTGTAAAAAACGCTTTCAATATATTTTAAAACACTTGTAAAATATTTTGAAACGCTTTTAAAATGTTTTAAATTTATTTTTAAATGTTTCAAAACACTTCTAAAATATTTTAAATTTAATTTAAAAGTGTTTTAAAATAAACACATTTAATAAAATCGTAAAAAAAACATTTTTAGAAACATTGTAAAACACTTTTTAAAATCTTATAATGTGCTTTTAAAATGTTTTGAAGACATCATAAAACCCTTTAAAAATATTTTTAAAAATTTGTAAAATGTTTTAAAAGATTTTTATAAATTTTAAAATATTTCAAAATATTGTCAAACACTTAAGATATTTTTGAACACTTTTAAATATTTTGAAACGCTTTTAAAATGTTTTAAATTTATTTTAAAATGTTTCAAAACACTCTTAAAATGTTTTAAAGCATATTTAAATCCTTTTTAAAAACTTGTAAAACATTTTAAAATGTTTTTAAAGTGTTTTAAAATGGTTTTTAAATGTTTTCAGAATGCTTTTAAAATGTTAGAAAAACATTTCAAAACACATTTAAAATATTTGAAAGCATTTATTTAGGTTTTAAAAACGTTTTTAAATAAAATTTAATAAAAGTTAAACTTATAAAGCTAACATTATAAACATGCAATAATTTTTATAAATGTTTCATAAATGGTTTAAATCTATTATAAAATATTCTAAATTCTTATTAATATGTTTAAATCAAATATTTAAAGCGTTTAATCCTTTTATTAAATGTTTTTAATAAAATCGTAAAAAAAGAAACATTTTTAAAAATATTATAGAACCCTTTTTAAAATGTTATAATGTGCTTTTAAACACGTTTAAAATGTTTTTAACACATCATAAAACTATTTTTAAATATTTTTAAAAAATTGTAAAATATTTAAGAGGATTTTTATAACATTTGAAAATATTTCAAAATATTTCATAAAGTTAAGCTTATAAAGCTGACATTCAATAATTTTTATAAATGTTTTAAAAATGGTTTAAACCTTTTATAAAATATTCCAAATTCTTATTAATATGTTTAAATCAAATATTTAAAGCATTTAATCGTTTTTAGTAAATCTTTTTAATAAAATCGTAAAAAATAATATTTTTAAAAAAATTATAAAACACTTTTTAAAATGCTATAACATGATTCTAAACACGTTAAAAATGTTTTTAAGACATTATGAAACTCTTTTAAAATATTTTTAAAAAGTTGTAAAATGTTTTAAAGGATTTTTATAACATTTCAAAATAGTGTAAAACACTTTCAAGATATTTCAAAACACTTTTAAGATATTCTGAAACATTTTTAAAAGTGTTTTAAAATGGTTTAAAAATGTTTTTAGAAAGCTTTTACAATATTTTTAAAAAGGTTTAAAATGTTTTAAAACATTTTTAAATCCTTTTCAAAAACTTGTAAAGCATTTTAAAACGTTTTAAAAGTGTATCCAAATATGCTCTCAGATTTCAAAACCGAAAAGTTCAGCCCCCGATATCGGTGTTCATTCATTTTTCACAAATCTTCTGAAATGAATCCCGAAATCAATTCGTCACTTTGTGCATCCAGGGCCACACTTGCATCTCCAAAATAGGTATCCAAATATGCTCTCGGATTTTAAAACCGAAAAGTTTAGCCCACGATATTCGCGTCCGTTTGTTTTTCACGAATCATCTGAAATGAGGTCCGAACTCAATTCGTCACTTTGTGCATCTGGGGCCACACTTGCATCTCCAAAATGGGTATCCAAATATTCTCTCGGATATCAAAACCGAAAATTTTAGCCCCATCTTCCACGTCTGTTCTTTTTTCACGAACTATCCGAAATGAGTCCCGAAATCAATTTGTCACTTTCTGCATGCGGGGACACGCTTGCATCTCCAAAATGGGTATCCAAATATGCTCTCAGATTTCACAACCGAAAATTTCAACCCCCGATATCCATGTCTTTTCATTTTTCACGGATCGTCTGAGTTGAGCCCCGAAGTCAATTCGTGACTTTGTTCATCTGGGGCCACGCTTGCATCTCCAAAATGGGTATCCAAATATGCTCTCAGATTTCAAAACCGAAAAGTTTAGCCCCTGATATTCGCGTCCGTTTGTTTTTCACGGATCGTCCAAAATGAGGCCCAAACTCAATTTGTTAGTTTCTGCATCCGAGGCCACGCCTTCATCTCCAAAATGGGTATCCAAATATGCTCTCATATTTCAAAATCGAAAATTTCAGCCCCCGTTATCTGCGTCTGTTCGTTTTTCGCAGATCATCCGAAATGAGTCGCGAAATCGATTTGTCACTTTGTGCATGCGGGGCCACACTTACATCTCCAAAATGGGTATCCAAATATGCTCTCGGATTTCAAAACCAAAAATTTCAACCCCTAATATTCACGTCCGTTCGTTTTTCACAGATCGTCTGAAATCAGTCCCGAAATAATTTTTTCACTTTGTCCATGCGGGGCCACGCTTTCATCTCCAAAATGGGTATCCAGATATGCTCTCGAATTTAAAAACCGAAAATTTCAACCCCCAATGTCCGCATTTGTTCATTTTTCAAGGATCATCCAAAATGAATCCCGAAATCAATTCGTCATTTTGTTCCTGCGGGGGCACGCTTGCATCTCCATAATGGGTATCCAAATATACTCTCATATTTCAAAAACGAAAATTTTAGCCCCCGACATCTGCGTCCGTTCGTTTTTTACGGGTCATCCAAAATGAGTCCCTAAATCAATTCGTCACTTTGTGCATGTGAGGCCACGCTTGCATCTCCAAAATGGTTATCCAAATATGTTCTCGGATTTCAAAACTGAAAAGATTAGCCCCTGATATCCACGTATGTTCGTTTTTCACGGATCATCCCAAATGAGTCCTGAAATCAATTTGTCACTTTGTGCATGTGGGGAAACGCTTGCATCTCCAAAATGTGTATCCAAATATGCTCTCGGATTTCAAAATCGAAAAGTTTTGCCCTCAATATCCACGTCTGATAATTTTTCACGGATAGTCTGAAATCAGTCCTGAAATAAATTCATCACTTTGCGCATGCGAGGCCACGCTTGCATCTCCAAAATGGGTATCCAAATATGCTCTCGAATTTCAAAACTGAAAATTTCAACCCACAATATCCGCTTTCGTTCAGTTTTACAATATTTCAAAACATTGTAAAACGCTTATCAAGTTAAGCTTATAAATCTGACATTCAATAATTTTTATAAACGGTTTAAAGCTTTTATAAAATATTCTAAATTTTTATTAATATGTTTAAATCAAATATTTAAAGCGTTTAATCATTTTTAGTAAATGTTTTTAATGAAATCGTAAAACAAATTCTTTTAAAAACATTATAAATTTTTTTTTTAAATGTTATAGCGTGCTTTTAAACACATTTAAATGTATTTAAGACATTATAAAACTCGTTTAAAAGATTTTAAAAGATTTGTAAAATGTTTTAAAGTATTTTTATAACATTTCAAAATATTGTAAAACACTTCCAAGATATTTTGAAACACTTCTAAAATATTTTGAAACGCTTTTAAAATTTATTTTAAAACATTTCAAAACACTTCTAAAATGTTTTAAATTTATTTTAAAATGTTTCAAAACACTTTTAAAATGTTTTAAAACATATTTAAATCCTTTTTAAATATATTTGTCACTTTTTCCATGCGGGGCCACGCTTTCATCTCCAAAATGGGTATCCATATATGCTCTCGAATTTAAAAACCGAAAATTTCAAGCCCCAATGTCCGCATTTGTTCATTTTTCAAGGATCATCCAAAATGAATCCCGAAATCAATTCGTCATTTCGTTCCTGCGGGGACACGCTTGCATCTCCAAAATAGGTATCCAAATATACTCTCAGATTTCAAAAACGAAAATTTTAGCCCCCGACATCCGCGTCCGTTCGTTTTTTACGGGTCATCCAAAATGAGTCCCTAAATCAATTCATCACTTTGTGCATGTGAGGCCACGCCATCTCTCGAAATGGTTATCCAAATATGCTCTCGGATTCAAAACTGAAAAGATTAGGCCCCGATATCCACGTATGTCTGCTTTTCACGCGATCATCCTAAATGAGTCCGTAAATCAATTGTCACTTTGTGCATGTGGGGAAACGCTTGCATCTCCAAAATGTGTATCCAAATATGCTCTCGGATTTCAAAACCGAAAAGTTCGCCTCAATATCCACGTCCCCATCATTTTTCACGATAATCTAAATCGGCCCCAATAAATTCATCACTTCATGCATGCGGGCCACGCTTGCATCTCCAAAATGGGTATCCAACATGCTCTTGAATTTCAAACCGAAAATTTCAACCCCAATATCCGCTTTCTCAAACTTTCTTTTTTTACAATATTTCAAAACATTGGGAATGCTTTATTTGGTTAAGCTTATAAATCTCGACATTCAATAATTTTTTATAACCTAGCTTAAAGCTTTTATAAAATATTCTAAAATTTTATTAATATGTTTAAATCAAATATTTAAAGCGTTTAATCATTTTTAGTAAATGTTTTTAATGAAATCGTAAAAAAAATTGTTTTAAAAACATTATAATTTTTTTTTTTTAATGTTATAGCGTGCTTTTAAACACATTTAAATGTATTTAAGACATTATAAAACTCGTTTAAAATATTTTAAAAGATTTGTAAAATGTTTTAAAGTATTTTTATAACATTTCAAAATATTGTAAAACACTTCCAAGATATTTTGAAACACTTCTAAAATATTTTGAAACGCTTTTAAAATTTATTTTAAAACGTTTTAAAACACTTCTAAAATGTTTTAAATTTATTTTAAAATGTTTCAAAACGCTTTTAAAATGTTTTAAAACGTTTTCAGAACCGCTTGAAGAACTTGTAAAGCATTTTAAAATGTTTTAAAAGTGTTTTAAAATGGTTTAAAAATGTTTTTAGAAAGCTTTTACAATGTTTTAAAAACATTTCAAAACACTTTTAAAATTCTTTTAAAATATTTAAAAGCATTTATTTCATTTTTTAAAATGTTTATAAATAACATTTAATAAAAGTTAAACTAATAAAGTTGACATTATAAACATTTAATAATTTTTATAAAGGTTTTATAAATGGTTTAAAGCTTTTATAAAATATTCTAAATTCTTATTAATATGCTTAAATCAAATATTTAAAGCGTTTAATCATTTTTGATAAAATCGCAAAAAAACGTTTTTAAAAACATTATAAAACACCTTTTAAAATGTTATAACGTGCTTTTAAACACATTTAAAATGTTTTTAAGACATTATAAAACTCGTTTAAAATATTTTTATAAATTTGTAAAATGTTTTAAATGATTTTTATAACATTTCAAAATATTTCAAAATCATTCAAAAAATTTCAAATTGTTGTAAAAAACGCTTCCAAGATATTTTAAAACACTTGTAAAATATTTTGAAACGCTTTTAAAATGTTTTAAATTTATTTTTAAATGTTTCAAAACACTTCTAAAATATTTTAAATTTATATTAAAAGTGCTTTAAAATAAACACATTTAATAAAATCGAAAAAAAAAAATTTAGAAACATTATAAAACACTTTTTAAAATGTTATAATGTGCTTTTAAAATGTTTTTAAGACATCATAAAACTCTTTTAAAATATTTTTAAAAATTTGTAAAATGTTTTAAAATATTTTATAAATTTCAAAATATTTCAAAATATTGTCGAACGCTTAAGATATTTTTGAACACTTTTAAATATTTTGAAACGCTTTTAAAATGTTTTAAATTTATTTTAAAATGTTTCAAAACACTTTTAAAATTCTTCAAAACACTTTTAAAATGTTTTAAATTTATTTTAAAATGTTTCAAAACACTTTTAAAATGTTTGATAACATATTTAAATCCTTTTTAAAAACTTGTAAAACATTTTAGAGCGTTTTAAACGTGTTTTAAAATGGTTTTTAAATGTTTTCAGAATGCTTTTACAATGTTAGAGAAACATTTCAAAACACATTTAAAATATTTGAAAGCATTTATTTAGGTTTTGAAAACGTTTTGAAATAAAATTTAATAAAAGTTAAACTTATAAAGCTAACATTATAAACATGCAATAATTTTTATAAATGTTTCATAAATGGTTTAAATCTATTATAAAATATTCTAAATTCTTATTAATATGTTTAAATCAAATATTTAAAGCGTTTAATCTTTTTATTAAACGTTTTTAATAAAATCGTAAAAAAAGAAACGTTTTTAAAATATTATAAAACCCTTTTTAAAATGTTATAATGTGCTTTTAAACACGTTTAAAATGTTTTTAACACATCATAAAACTCTTTTAAAATATTTTTAAAAAATTGTAAAATATTTAAGAGGATTTTTATAACATTTGAAAATATTTCAAAATATTTCATAAAGTTAAGCTTATAAAGCTGACATTCAATAATTTTTATAAATGTTTTAAAAATGGTTTAAACCTTTTATAAAATATTCCAAATTCTTATTCATATGTTTAAATCAAATATCTAAAGCATTTAATCGTTTTTATTAAATCTTTTTAATAAAATCGTAAAAAATAATATTTTTAAAAACATTATAAAACACTTTTTAAAATGCTATAACATGATTCTAAACACGTTAAAAATGTTTTTAAGACATTATGAAACTCTTTTAAAATATTTTTAAAAAGTTGTAAGATGTTTTAAAGGATTTTTATAACATTTACAAATATTGTAAAACACTTTCAAGATATTTCAAAACACTTTTAAGATATTCTGAAACGCTTTGAAAATATTTTGAAATGCTTTTAAGATTTATTTTAAAATGTTTCAAAACACTTCTAAAATGTTTCAAATTTATTTTAAAATGTTTCAAAACACTTTTAAAATGTTTTAAAACGTTTTTTAAATCCTTTTAAAAAACTTGTAAATCATTTTAAAACGTTTTAAGAGTGCTTTAAAATGGTTTAAAAATGTTTTTAGAAAGATTTTACAATATTTAAAAAAAGGTTTAAAATGTTTTAAAACGTTTTTAAATCCTTTTCAATAACTTGTAAAGCATTTTAAAACGTTTTAAAAGTGTATCCAAATATGCTCTCAGATTTCAAAATCGAAAAGTTCAGCCCCCGATATCTGTGTTCATTCATTTTTCACAAATCGTCTGAAATGAATCCCAAAATCAATTCATCACTTTGTGCATCCGGGGCCACACTTGCATCTCCAAAATAGGTATCCAAATATGCTCTCGGATTTTAAAACCGAAAAGTTTAGACCTCGATATTCGCGTGCGTTTGTTTTTCACGGGTCATCCGAAATGAGGTCCGAACTCAATTCGTCACTTTGTGCATCTGGGGCCGCACTTGCATCTCCAAAATGGGTATCCAAATATGCTCTCGGATATCAAAACCGAAAATTTTAGCCCCATCTTCCACGTCTGTTCTTTTTTCACGAACCATCCGAAATGAGTCCCGAAATCAATTTGTCACTTTGTGCATGCGGGGCCATGCTTTCATCTCCAAAATGGGTATCCAAATATGCTCTTAGATTTCAAAACCGAAAAGTTCAGCCCCCGATATCCATGTCTTTTCATTTTTCACGAATCGTCTGAATTGAGTCCCGAAGTCAATTCGTCACTTTTTTCATCTGGGGCCACGCTTGCATCTCCAAAATGGGTATCCAAATATGCTCTCAGATTTCAAAACCGAAAGTTTAGCCCCCGATATTAGCGTCCATTCGTTTTTCACGGATCGTCCAAAATGAGGCCCAAACTCAATTTGTCACTTTGTGCATCCGAGGCCACGCTTTCATCTCCAAAATGGGTATCCAAATATGCTCTCATATTTCAAAAGCGAAAATTTCATCCCCCGTTATCTGCGTCTATTCGTTTTTCACGGATCATCCGAAATGAGTCGCGAAATCGATTTGTCACTTTGTGCATGCGGGGCCACACTTGCATCTCCAAAATGGGTATCCAAATATGCTCTCGGATTTCAAAACCAAAAAGTTCAACCCCTGATATCCGCGTCCGTTCGTTTTTCACGGATCGTCTGAAATCAGTCCCGAAATAAATTTGTCACTTTGTGCATGCGTGGCCACGCTTTCATCTCCAAAATGGGTATCCAGATATGCTCTCGAATTTAAAAACCGAAAATTTCAACCCCCAATATCCGCATTTGTTCATTTTTCAAGGACCATCCAAAATGAATCCCGAAATCAATTCGTCATTTTGTTCCTGCGGGGGCACACTTGCATCTCCAAAATGGGTATCCAAATATACTCTCAGATTTCAAAAACGAAAATTTTAGCCCTCGACATCCGCGTCCGTTCATTTTTACGGATCATCCAAAATGAGTCCCTAAATCAATTCGTCACTTTGTGCATGTGAGGCCACGCCTGCATCTCCAAAATGGTTATCCAAATATGCTCTCGGATCTCAAAACCTAAAGATTAGCCCCCGATATCCACGTATGTTCGTTTTTCACGGATCATCCGAAATGAGTCCTGAAATCAATTTGTCACTTTGTGCATGTGGGGAAATGCTTGCATCTCCAAAATGTGTATCCAAATATGCTCTCGGATTTCAAAACTGAAAATTTCTGCCCTCAATATCCACGTCTGATCATTTTTCACGGATAGTCCAAAATCAGTCCCGAAATAAATTCATTACTTTGCGCATGCGGGGCCACGCTTGCATCTCCAAAATGGGTATCCAAATATGCTCTCGAATTTCAAAACTGCAAATTTCAACCCCCAATATCCGCTCTCGTTCAGTTTTACAATATTTCAAAACATTGTAAAACGCTTATCAAGTTAAGCTTATAAATTTGACATTCAATAATTTTTATAAACGGTTTAAAGCTTTTATAAAATATTCTAAAATTTTATTAATATGTTTAAATCAAATATTTAAAGCGTTTAATCATTTTTAGTAAATGTTTTTAATGAAATCGTAAAAAAAAATTGTTTTAAAAACATTATATTTTTTTTTTTAAATGTTATAGTGTGCTTTAAACACATTTAAATGTATTTTTAAGATATTATAAAACCTTTGTTTAAAATATTTTAAAAGATTTGTAAAATGTTTTAAAGTATTTTATAACATTTCAAAATACTGTAAATGACTCTAAGATATTTTGAAATATTTTCTAAAATATTTTTGAAACGCTTAAAATTTATTTTTAAAACGTTTCAAAATACTTCTAAAATGTTTTAAATTTATTTTAAAATGTTTCAAAACACTTTTAAAATGTTTTAAAACATATTTAAATCCTTTTTAGAAACTTGTAAAACATTTTAAAACGTTTTAAAAGTGTTTTAAAATGTGAGGGGTTTCCGCAGTGCATTATATTAGATATCATTTTTGGGATTCAACTGCGTTAAGTAAGTCATTCATGTATGACCATTTCCATGAGAGATAGTTGCAACTGACTAATTTCTCATGATTTTGAATAGTCCACTTAGCACTCATTGCATCAGGTGATGCTCACAGGGGTGAAGAAGTGGGATTGAAACTAGTGAAAAGAATCACATAGCGTCAATCATCACTTCCGGGGCTTGCACCTGGTAACTAGGACTTCCCGGGAGGTCACCCATCCCAGAACTCCTCTGGCTCAAGCGCGCTTAACTGTGGAGTTTTCCCCACAATCAAGCCCACTTAGCTTGCTACCCCATTTGCAAAACCTTAGCAAGTATTGTGCCTCATGAACCATTCAAGTAGAGATCCCTTTACTCTTTGTATTTAAGGCACAGGAATACAGAGAGCGATTATATTAGATATCAGTGAAATGATATCTAATGTTTTAAAATGGTTTTTAAATGTTTTCAGAATGCTTTTACAATGTTAGAGAAACATTTCAAAACACATTTAAAATATTGGAAAGCATTTATTTAGGTTTTAAAAACGTTTTTAAATAAAATTTAATAAAAGTTAAGCTTATAAAGCTAACATTATAAACATGCAATAATTTTTATAAATGTTTCATAAATGGTTTAAATCTGTTATAAAATATTCTAAATTCTTCTCAATATGTTTAAATCAAATATTTAAAGCGTTTAATCTTTTTACTAAATGTTTTTAATAAAATCGTAAAAAAAGAAACGTTTTTAAAAATATTATAAAACCCTTTTTAAAATGTTATAATGTGCTTTTAAACACGTTTAAAATGTTTTTAACACATCATAAAACTCTTTTAAAATATTTTTAAGAAATTTGTAAAATATTTTAGAGGATTTTTATAACATTTCAAAATATTTCAAAATATTTCATAAAGTTAAGCTTATAAAGCTGACATTCAATAATTTTTATAAATGTTTTAAAAATGGTTTAAACCGTTATAAAATATTCCAAATTCTTATTAATATGTTTAAATCAAATATTTAAAGCGTTTAATCATTTTTAGTAAATCTTTTTAATAAAATCGTAAAAAATAATATTTTTAAAAACATTATACAACACTTTTTAAAATGCTATAACATGATTTTAAACACGTTAAAAATGTTTTTAAGACATTATGAAACTCTTTTAAAATATTTTTAAAAAGTTGTAAAATGTTTTAAAGGATTTTTATAACATTTTAAAATATTGTAAAACACTATCAAGATATTTCAAGACACTTTTAAGATATTCTGAAACGCTTTTAAAATATTTTGAAATGCTTTTAAGATTTATTTTAAAATGTTTCAAAACACTTCTAAAATGCTTTAAATTTATTTTAAAATGTTTCAAAACACTTTTAAAATGTTTTAAAACGTTTTTAAATCCTTTTAAAAAACTTGTAAAGCATTTTAAAACGTTTTAAAAGTGTTTTAAAACGGTTTAAAAATGTTTTTAGAAAGCTTTTACAATATTTTAAAAAGGTTTAAAATGTTTTAAAACGTTTTAAAATCCTTTTCAAAAACTTGTAAAGCATTTTAAAACGTTTTAAAAGTGTATCCAAATATGCTCTCAGATTTCAAAACCGAAAAGTTCAGCCTTTGATATTTGAAGTTCATTCATTTTCAAGAAATCGTCTAAATGAATCCTAAATCACCCGTCACTTCTCAGGTATCCAGTATTGCCACTTGCATCTCCAAAATAGGTATCCAAATATGCTCGATTTTAAAACCTAAAAGCTTTAGCCTCGTCATTCATGGCCCGCTGTTTTTGAGTACTCATCCGAAATGAGGTCCGAACTCTTTTCGTCACTTGCCTACTTCAGTATCCTGGGGGCCACTCTGCATCTCCAAAATGGGTGGTCCAAATATGCTCCTTATACTTCAAAACCAAAAGTAGCCCATCTTCCACATCTATTCTTTTTTCACTTAACCATCCGAAATGAGTCCTCAAATCAATTTGTCACTTTGTGCATGTGGGGAAACGCTTGCATCTCCAAAATGTGTATCCAAATATGCTCTCGGATTTCAAAACCGAAAAGTTCTGCCCCCGATATCCACGTCCGTTCATTTTTCACGGATAGTCCGAAATCAGTCCCGAAATAAATTCATCACTTTGTGCATGCGGGGCCACGTTTGCATCTCCAAAATGGGTATCCAAATATGCTCTCAAATTTCAAAACCGGAAAAAGTTTAGCCTCGATATTCGCGTCCGTTCGTTTTTCACGGGATCGTCCAAAAATGAGGCCCAAACTCAATTTGTCACTGCGCATCCGAGGCCACGTCATCTCCAAAATGGTATCCAATATGCTCTGTATTTGTAATCGAAATTTCCAGCCTCCGTATCTCGTGTCTGCTGCTGTTTTTCTGATCCTCCCAATATTTTAAAATCGATTGTCATTTGTGCATGCGGCTACATCATCTCCAAATGGGTATCCAAATATGCTCTTTGATTTCAAAACCAAAGTTCACAACTCGGATATCCGCGCCCGTCTGCTTTCACGATCGTTCGAAATCATCTTAAACAGATGGTCACTTTGTCCATGCGGGGCCACGCTTTCATCTCCAAAATGGGTATCCATATATGCTCTCGAATTTAAAAACCAAAAATTTCAAGCCCCAATGTCCACATTTGTTCATTTTTCAAGGATCATCTAAAATGAATCCCGAAATCAATTCGTCATTTCGTTCCTGCGGGGGCACGCTTGCATCTCCAAAATAGGTATCCAAATATACTCTCAGATTTCAAAAACGAAAATTTTAGCCCCCGACATCCGCGTCCGTTCATTTTTTACGGGTCATCCAAAATGAGTCCCTAAATCAATTCGTCACTTTGTGCATGTGAGGCCACGCTTGCATCTCCGAAATGGTTATCCAAATATGCTCTCGGATTTCAAAACTGAAAAGATTAGCCCCCGATATCCACGTATGTTCGTTTTTCACGGATCATCCGAAATGAGTCCTGAAATCAATTTGTCACTTTGTGCATGTGGGGAAACACTTGTATCTCCAAAATGTATATCCAAATATGCTCTCTGGATATCAAACCAAAAGTTCTCGCCTCAATATCCATGTCCGATCATTTTCGCCTCTGATAGTCCGGAATTTGTCTCCTAAATACCCATCACTTTGTGCATGCGGGGCCATGCTTTCATATCCAAAATGGGTATCCAAATATGCTCTCGAATTTCAAAACTGAAAATTTCAACCCCCAATATCCGCTTTCGTTCAGTTTTACAATATTTCAAAACATTGTAAAACGCTTATCAAGTTAAGCTTATAAATATGACATTCAATAATTTTTATAAACGGTTTAAAGCTTTTATAAAATATTCCAAAATTTTATTAATATGTTTAAATCAAATATTTAAAACGTTTAATCATTTTTAGTAAATGTTTTTAATGAAATCGTAAAAAAAATTGTTTTAAAAACATTATAAAAAAACTTTTCAATAACTTGTAAAGCATTTTAAAACGTTTTAAAAGTGTATCCAAATATGCTCTCAGATTTCAAAATCGAAAAGTTCAGCCCCCGATATCTGTGTTCATTCATTTTTCGCAAATCGTCTGAAATGAATCCCGAAATCAATTCGTCACTTTGTGCATCCAGGGCCACACTTACATCTCCAAAATAGGTATCCAAATATGCTCTCGTATTTTAAAACCAAAAATTTTAGCCCTCGATATTCACATCCGTTTTTTTTTCATGGATCATCCGAAATGAGGTCCGAACTTAATTCGTCACTTTGTGCATCTAGGGCCACACTTGCATCTCCAAAATGGGTATCCAAATATGCTCTCGGATATCAAAACCGAAAAGTTTAGCCCCATCTTCCACGTCTGTTCTCTTTTCACGAACCATCCGAAATGAGTCTCGAAATCAATTTGTCACTTTCTGCATGCGGGGCCACGCTTGCATCTCCAAAATGGGTATCGAAATATGCTCTCAGATTTCACAACCGAAAATTTCAACCCCCGATATCCACGTCTTTTCATTTTTCACGGATCGTCTGAGTTGAGCCCCGAAGTCAATTCGTCACTTTGTTCCTCTGGGGCCACGCTTTCATCTCCAAAATGGGTATCCAAACATGCTCTCAGATTTCAAAACCGAAAAGTTTAGCCCCCGATATTCGCGTCCGTTCGTTTTTCACGGATCGTCCAAAATGAATCCCGAAATCAATTCGTCATTTTGTTCCTGCGGGGGCACGCTTGCATCTCCAAAATGGGTATCCAAATATACTCTCAGATTTCAAAAATGAAAATTTTAGCCCCTGACATCCGCATACGTTCGTTTTTTAGGGGTCATCCAAAATGAGTCCCTAAATCAATTCGTCACTTTGTGCATGTGAGGCCACGCTTGCATCTCCAAAATGGTTATCCAAATATGCTCTCGGATTTCAAAACTGAAAAGATTAGCCCCCGATATCCACGTATGTTCGTTTTTCACGATCATCCGAAATGAGTCCCCAAATCAATTTGCTGCCTTGTGCATGTGGGGAAACGCCGCATCTCCAAAATGTGTATCCAAATATGCTTTGACTTCAAAATCGAAAAGTTCCGCCCCCGTATCCATGTTCGATCATTTTTTACTTGGATAGTCCGAAATCAAATCAAATAAATTCATCACTTTCTGCGTATGCGGGCCACGCTTGCATCTCCAAAATGGGTATCCAAATATGCTCTCGAATTTCCAAAACCGAAATTCTCCCCAACCCCCAATATCCGCTTTCGTTCCGCTTTCTTTACAATATTTCAAAACATTGTAAAACGCTTATCGGGTTGCTTTAAAACTGACATTCAATAATTCTTTATAAACTATTAAAGCTTTTATAAAATATTCTAAAATTTTATTAATATGTTTAAATCAAATATTTAAAGCGTTTAATCATTTTTAGTAAATGTTTTTAATGAAATCGTAAAAAAAATTGTTTTAAAAACATTATAATTTTTTTTTTTAAATGTTATATCGTGCTTTTAAACACATTTAAATGTATTTAAGACATTATAAAACTCGTTTAAAATATTTTAAAATATTTGTAAAATGTTTTAAAGTATTTTTATAACATTTCAAAATATTGTAAAACACTTCCAAAATATTGTAAACGAACATACGTGGAAAACGAACATACGTGGATATCTCAGATTTCAAAACCGAAAAGTTTAGCCCCCGATATTCGCGTCCGTTCGTTTTTCACGGATCGTCCAAAATGAGGCCCAAAATCAATTTGTCACTTTGTGCATCCGAGGCCACGCTTTCATCTCCAAAATGGGTATCCAAATATGCTCTCATATTTCAAAATCGAAAATTTCAGCCCCCGTTATCTGCGTCTATTCGTTTTTCACCCATCATCCGAAATGAGTCGCGAAATCAATTTGTCACTTTGTGCATGAGGGGCCACACTTGCATCTCCAAAATGGGTATCCAAATATGCTCTCGGATTTCAAAACCAAAAAGTTCAACCCCTGATATCCACGTCCGTTCGTTTTTCACGGATCGTTTGAAATCAGTCCCGAAATAAATTTGTCACTTTGTGCATGCGGGGCCACGCTTTCATCTCCAAAATGGGTATCCAGATATGCTCTCGAATTTAAAAACCGAAAATTTCAACCCCCAATGTCCGCATTTGTACATTTTTCAAGGATCATCCAAAATGAATCCCGAAATCAATTCGTCATTCTTTTCCTGCGGGGGCACACTTGCATCTCCAAAATGGGTATCCAAATATACTCTCAGATTTCAAAAACGAAAATTTTAGCCCCCGACATCCGCGTCTGTTCGTTTTTTACGGATCATCCAAAATGAGTCCCTAAATCAATTCGTCACTTTGTGCATGTGAGGCCACGCTTGCATCTCCAAAATGGTTATCCAAATATGCTCTCGGATTTCAAAACTGAAAAGTTTAGCCCCCCATATCCACGTATGTTCGTTTTTCACGGATCATCCGAAATGAGTCCTGAAATCAATTTGTCACTTTGTGCATGTGGGGAAACGCTTGCATCTCCAAAATGTGTGTCCAAATATGCTCTCGGATTTCAAAACCGAAAAGTTCTGCCCCCGATATCCACGTCTGTTCATTTTTCACGGATAGTCCGAAATCAGTCTCGAAATAAATTCATCACTTTGTGCATGCGGGGCCACGCTTGCATCTCCAAAATGGGTATCCAAATATGCTCTCGAATTTCAAAACTAAAAAGTTCAACCCCCAATATCCGCTTTCGTTCAGTTTTACAATATTTCAAAATATTGTAAAACGCTTATCAAGTTAAGCTTATAAATCTGACATTCAATAATTTTTATAAATGGTTTAAAGCTTTTATAAAATATTCTAAAATTTTATTAATATGTTTAAATCAAATATTTAAAGCGTTTAATCATTTTTAGTAAATGTTTTTAATGAAATCGTTAAAAAAATTGTTTTAAAAACATTATAAAAAAACTTTTTAAAATGTTATAGCGTGCTTTTAGTCACATTTAAATGTATTAAAGACATTATAAAACTCGTTTAAAATATTTTTAAAAATTTGTAAAATGTTTTAAAGTATTTTTATAACATTTCAAAATATTGTAAAACACTTCCAAGATATTTTGAAACACTTCTAAAATATTTTGAAACACTTTTAAAATTTATTTTAAAACGTTTCAAAACGCTTCTAAAATGTTTTAAATTTATTTTAAAATGTTTCAAAACACTTTTAAAATGTTTTAAAACATATTTAAATCCTTTTTAAAAACTTGTAAAACATTTTAAAACGTTTTAAAAGTGTTTTAAAATGGTTTTTAAAAGTTTTCAGAATGCTTTTACAATGTTAGAGAAACATTTCAAAACACATTTAAAATATTTGAAAGCATTTATTTAGGTTTTAAAAACGTTTTTAAATAAAATTTAATAAAAGTTAAACTTATAAAGCTAACATTATAAACATGCAATAATTTTTATAAATGTTTCATAAATGGTTTAAATCTATTATAAAATATTCTAAATTCTTATTAATACGTTTAAATCAAATATTTAAAGCGTTTAATCTTTTTATTAAATGTTTTTAATAAAATCGTAAAAAAAGAAACGTTTTTAAAAATATTATAAAACCCTTTTTAAAATGTTATAATGTGCTTTTAAACACGTTTAAAATGTTTTTAACACATCATAAAACTCTTTTAAAATATTTTTAAAATATTGTAAAATATTTAAGAGGATTTTTATAACATTTGAAAATATTTCAAAATATTTCATAAATTTAGGCTTATAAAGCTGACATTCAATCATTTTTATAAATGTTTTAAAAATGGTTTAAACCTTTTATAAAATATTCCAAATTCTTATTAATATGTTTAAATCAAATATTTAAAGCATTTAATCGTTTTTAGTAAATCTTTTTAATAAAATCGTAAAAAATAATATTTTTAAAAACATTATAAAACACTTTTTAAAATGCTATAACATGATTATAAACACGTTAAAAATGTTTTTAAGACATTATGAAACTCTTTTAAAATATTTTTAAAAAGTTGTAAAATGTTTTAAAGGATTTTTATAACATATCAAAATATTGTAAAACACTTCCAAGATATTTTGAAACACTTAAAAAATATTTTGAAATGCTTCTAAAATATTTTGAAACGCTTTTAAAATTTATTTTAAAACGTTTCAAAACACTTCTAAAATGTTTTAAATTTATCCCTCGATATTCGCGTCCGTTTGTTTTTCACGGATCATCCGAAATGAGGTCCGAACTCAATTCGTCACTTTGTGCATCTGGGGCCACACTTGCATCTCCAAAATGGGTATCCGAATATGCTCTTGGATATCAAAACCAAAAAGTTTAGCCCCATCTTCCACGTCTATTCTTTTTTCACGAACCATCCGAAATGAGCCCCGAAATCAATTTGTCACTTTCTACATGCGGGGCCACGCTTGCATCTCCAAAATGGGTATCCAAATATGCTCTCAGATTTCACAATCGAAAATTTCAACCCCCGATATCCACGTTTTTTCATTTTTCACGGATCGTCTGAGTTGAGCCCCGAAGTCAATTCGTCACTTTGTTCATCTGGGGCCACGCTTGCATCTCCAAAATGGGTATCGAAATATGCTCTCAGATTTCAAAACCAAAAAGTTTAGCCCCCAATATTTGCTTCCGTTCGTTTTTCATGGATCGTCCAAAATGAGGCCCAAACTCAATTTGTCACTTTGTGCATCCGAGGCCACGCTTTCATCACCAAAATGGGTATCCAAATATGCTCTCATATTTCAAAATCGAAAATTTCAGCCCCCGTTATCTGCGTCTGTTCGTTTTTCACAGATCATCCGAAATGAGTCGCGAAATCGATTTGTCACTTTGTGCATGCGGGGCCACACTTGCATCTCCAAAATGGGTATCCAAATATGCTCTCGGATTTCAAAACCAAAAAGTTCAACCCCTGATATCCGCATCCGTTTGTTTTTCACGGATCGTCTGAAATCAGTCCCGAAATAAATTTGTCACTTTGTGCATGCGGGGCCACGCTTTCATCTCCAAAATGGGTATCCAGATATGCTCTCGAATTTAAAAACCGAAAATTTCAACCCCCAATATCCGCATTTGTAATTTTTTCAAGGATCATCCAAAATGAATCCCGAAATCAATTCGTCATTCTTTTCCTGCGGGGGCACACTTGCATCTCCAAAATGGGTATCCAAATATACTCTCAGATTTCAAAAACGAAAATTTTAGCCCCCGACATCCGCGTCCGTTCGTTTTTTACGGATCATCCAAAATGAGTCCCTAAATCAATTCGTCACTTTGTGAATGTGAGGCCATGCTTGCATCTCCAAAATTGTTATCCAAATATGCTCTCAGATTTCAAAACTGAAAAGTTTAGCCCGTCTTCATGTCAGGTTGGAGTTTTCCGTGGATCGTCAAAATGAGGCCCAGACTCAATTTGTCACTTTGTGCATCGATGCTGCCTTTCATCTCCAAAATGGGTATCCAAATATGCTCTCATATTTCAAAATCAAAATTTCAGCCCCAGATTGTCTGCGTCTTGTTAGTTTTCACGGATCATCCAAAATAGTCGGCAATCGATTTGTCACTTTATTGTCTGGGCTAACACATCTCAAAATGGGTATCCAAATATATACCAAATTTCAAAACCAAAAAGTTCAACCCCTGATATCCGCGTCCGTTCATTTTTCACGGATCGTCTGAAATCAGTCCCGAAATAAATTTGTCACTTTGTCCATGCGGGGCCACACTTTCATCTCCAAAATGGGTATCCAGATATGCTCTCGAATTTAAAAACCAAAAATTTCAACCCCCAATATCCGCGTTTGTTCAGTTTTCAAGGATCAACCAAAATGAATCCCGAAATCAATTCGTCATTTTGTTCCTGCGGGGGCACGCTTGCATCTCCAAAATGGGTATCCAAATATCCGCGTCCGTTCGTTTTTTACGGGTCATCCAAAATGAGTCCCTAAATCAATTTGTCACTTTGTGCATGCGGGGCCACGCTTGCATCTCCAAAATGGGTATCCAAATATGCTCTCAGATTTCAAAACCGAAAAGTTCAGCCCCCGATATCCACGTCTTTTAATTTTTCACGGATCGTCTGAATTGAGTCCCGAAGTCAATTCGTCACTTTTTTCATCTGGGGCCACGCTTGCATCTCCAAAATGGGTATCCAAATATGCTCTCGAATTTCAAAACTGAAAATTTCAACCCCCAATATCCGCTTTCGTTCAGTTTTACAATATTTCAAAACATTGTAAAACGCTTATCAAGTTAAGCTTATAAATCTGACATTCAATAATTTTTATAAACAGTTTAAAGCTTTTATAAAATATTCTAAAATTTTATTAATATGTTTAAATCAAATATTTAAAGCGTTTAATCATTTTTAGTAAATGTTTTTAATGAAATCGTAAAAAAAATTGTTTTAAAAACATTATAAATTTTTTTTTAAATGTTATAGCGTGCTTTTAAACACATTTAAATATGTTTAAGACATTATAAAACTCGTTTAAAATATTTTTAAAGATTTTTAAAATGTTTTAAAGTATTTTTATAACATTTCAAAATATTGTAAAACACTTCCAAGATATTTTGAAACGCTTCTAAAATATTTTGAAACGCTTTTAAAATTTATTTTAAAATGTTTCAAAACACTTCTAAAATGTTTTAAATTTATTTTAAAATGTTTCAAAACACTGTTAAAATGTTTTAAAACGTTTTCGGAACCTCTTGAAGAACTTGTAAAGCATTTTAAAATGTTTTAAAAGTGTTTTAAAATGGTTTTAAAATGTTTTTAGAAAGCCTTTACAATGTTTTAAAAACATTTCAAAACACTTTTAAAATTCTTTCAAAATATTTAAAAGCATTTATTTCATTTTTAAAAATGTTTATAAATAACATTTAATAAAAGTTAAACTAATAAAGTTGACATTATAAACATTTAATAATTTTTATAAAGGTTTTATAAATGGTTTAAAGCTTCTATAGAATATTCTAAATTCTTATTGATATGCTTAAATCAAATATTTAAAGCGTTTAATCATTTTTAATAAAATCGCAAAAAAAAACATTTTTAAAAACATTATAAAACACTTTTTAAAGTGTTATAACGTGCTTTTAAACACATTTAAAATGTTTTTAAGACATTATAAAACTTGTTTAAAATATTTTTACAAATTTGTAAAATGTTTTAAGGGATTTTTATAACATTTCAAAATATTTCAAAATCATTCAAAAAATTTCAAAATATTGTAAAAAACGCTTTCAATATATTTTTAAACACTTGTAAAATATTTTGAAACGCTTTTAAAATGTTTTAAATTTATTTTTAAATGTTTCAAAACACTTCTAAAATATTTTAAATTTATATTAAAAGTGTTTTAAAATAAACACATTTAATAAAATCGTAAAAAAACGTTTTTAGAAACATTATACAACACTTTTTAAAATGTTATAATGTGCTTTTAAAATGTTTTGAAGACACCATAAAACTCGTTTAAAATATTTTTAAAAATTTGTAAAATGTTTTAAAATATTTTTATAAATTTCAAAATATTGTCAAACGCTTGAGATATTTTTGAACACTTTTAAATATTTTGAAACCCTTTTAAAATGTTTTAAATTTATTTTAAAATGTTTCAAAACACTTTTAAAATGCTTCAAAACACTTTTAAAATGTTTTAAATTTATTTTAAAATGTTTCAAAACACTTTTAAAATGTTTTAAAACATATTTAAATCCTTTTTAAAAACTTGTAAAACATTTTAAAGTGTTTTAAAAGTGTTTTAAAATGGTTTTTAAATGTTTTGAGAATGCTTTTACAATGTTAGAAAAACATTTCAAAACACATTTAAAATATTTGAAAGCATTTATTTAGGTTTTAAAAACGTTTTTAAATAAAATTTAATAAAAGTTAAGCTTATAAAGCTAACATTATAAACATGCAATAATTTTTATAAATGTTTCATAAATAGTTTAAATCTATTAGAAAATATTCTAAATTCTTTTCAATATGTTTAAATCAAATATTTAAAGCGTTTAATCTTTTTATTAAATGTTTTTAATAAAATCGTAAAAAAAGAAACGTTTTTAAAAATATTATAAAACCCTTTTTAAAATGTTATAATGTGCTTTTAAACACGTTTAAAATGTTTATAACACATCATAAAACTCTTTTAAAATATTTTTAAAAAATTGTAAAATATTTAAGAGGATTTGTATAACATTTGAAAATATTTCATAAAGTTAAGCTTATAAAGCTGACATTCAATCATTTTTATAAATGTTTTAAAAATGGTTTAAACCTTTTATAAAATATTCCAAATTCTTATTAATATGTTTAAATCAAATATTTAAAGCATTTAATCGTTTTTAGTAAATCTTGTTAATAAAATCGTAAAAAATAATATTTTTAAAAACATTATAAAACACCTTTTAAAATGCTATAACATGATTCTAAACACGTTAAAAATGTTTTTAAGACATTATGAAACTCTTTTAAAATATTTTTAAAAAGTTGTAAAATGTTTTAAAGGATTTTTATAACATTTCAAAATATTTTAAAACACTTTCAAGATATTTCAAAACACTTTTAAGATATTCTGAAACGCTTTTAAAATATTTTGAAATGCTTTTAAGATTTATTTTAAAATGTTTCAAAACACTTCTAAAATGTTTTAAATTTATTTTAAAATATTTCAAAACACTTTTAAAATGTTTTAAAACGTTTTTTAAATCCTTTTAAAAAACTTGTAAATCATTTTAAAACGTTTTAAAAGTGCTTTAAAATGGTTTAAAAATGTTTTTAGAAAGCTTTTACAATATTTTAAAAAAGGTTTAAAATGTTTTAAAACGTTTTAAAATCCTTTTCAAAAACTTGTAACGCATTTTAAAACGTTTTAAAAGTGTATCCAAATATGCTCTCAGATTTCAAAACCGAAAAGTTCGACCCAGAATGTCTGTGTTCATTCATTTTTACATAGATAAATGCGAAATGAATCGCAAAATCAATTCGTCACTTTGTCGTCCCGGGGCCACACTTGCATCTCCAGAAATAATATCCAAATATGCTCTCGGATTTTAAAACCGAAAATTTTAGACCTCGATATTCGCGTGCGTTTGTTTTTCACGGATCATCCGAAATGAGGTCCGAACTCAATTCGTCACTTTGTGCATCTGGGGCCGCACTTGCATCTCCAAATGGGTATCCAAATATGCTCTCGGATATCAAAACCGAAAAGTTTAGCCCCATCTTCCACGTCTGTTCTTTTTTCACGAACCATCCGAAATGAGTCCCGAAATCAATTTGTCACTTTGTGCATGCGGGGCCACGCTTGCATCTCAAAAATGGGTATCCAAATATGCTCTCAGATTTCACAACCGAAAATTTCAGCCCCCGATATCCACGTCTTTTCATTTTTCACGGATCGTCTGAATTGAGTCCCGAAGTCAATTCGTCACTTTGTTCATCTGGAGCCACGCTTGCATCTCCAAAATGGGTATCCAAATATGCTCTCAGATTTCAAAACCGAAAAGTTTAGCCCCGATATTCGCGTTTGTTCGTTTTTCACGGATCATCCAAAATGATGCCCAAAATCAATTTGTCACTTTGTGCATCCGAGGCCACGCTTTCATCTCCAAAATGGGTATCCAAATATGCTCTCATATTTCAAAATCGAAAATTTCAGCCCCCGTTATCTGCGTCTTTTCGTTTTTCACGGATCATCCGAAATGAGTCGCGAAATCAATTTGTCACTTTGTGCATGCGGGGCCACACTTGCATCTCCAAAATGGGTATCCAAATATGCTCTCGGATTTCAAAACCAAAAAGTTCAACCCTTGATATCCGCGTCCGTTCGTTTTTCACGGATCATCTGAAATCAGTCCCGAAATAAATTTGTCACTTTGTCCATGTGGGGCCACGCTCTCATCTCCAAAATGGGTATCGAGATATGCTCTCGAATTCAAAAACCGAAAATTTCAACCCCCAATGTTCGCATTTGTTCATTTTTCAAGGATCATCCAAAATGAATCCCGAAATCAATTCGCCATTTTGTTCCTTCGGGGGCACGCTTGCATCTCCAAAATGGGTATCCAAATATACTCTCAGATTTCAAAAACAAAAATTTTAGCCCCCGACATCCGCGTCCGTTCGTTTTTTACGGGTCATCCAAAATGTGTCCCTAAATCAATTCGTCACTTTGTGCATGTGAGGTCACGCTTGCATCTCCAAAATGGTTATCCAAATATGCTCTCGGATTTCAAAACTGAAAAGATTAGCCCCCGATATCCACGTATGTTCGTTTTTCACGGATCATCCGAAATGAGTCCTGAAATCAATTTGTCACTTTGTGCATGTGGGGAAATGCTTGCATCTCCAAAATGTGTATCCAAATATGCTCTCGGATTTCAAAACCGAAAAGTTCTGCCCCCGATATCCACGTCTGTTCATTTTTCACGGATAGTCTGAAATCAGTCCCGAAATAAATTCATCACTTTGCGCATGAGGGGCCACGCTTGCATCTCCAAAATGGGTATCCAAATATGCTCTCGAATTTCAAAACTGAAAAGTTCAACCCCCAATATCCGCTTTAGATTCCGGTTTACAATATTTCAAAATATTGTAAAACGTTTATCAAGTTAAGCTTATAAAGCTGACATTCAATAATTTTTATAAATGCTTTAAAAATGGTTTAAACCTTTTATAAAATATTCCAAATTCTTATTAATATGTTTGAATCAAATATTTAAAGCGTTTAATCATTTTTAGTAAATCTTTTTAATAAAATCGTAAAAAATAATATTTTTAAAAACATTATAAAACACTTTTTAAAATGCTATAACATGATTTTAAACACGTTAAAAATGTTTTTAAGACATTATGAAACTCTTTTAAAATATTTTTAAAAAATTGTAAAATGTTTTAAAGGATTTTTATAACGTTTCAAAATATTGTAAAACACTATCAAGATATTTCAAGACACTTTTAAGATATTCTGAAACGCTTTTAAAATATTTTGAAACACTTTTAAGATTTATTTTAAAATGTTTCAAAACACTTCTAAAATGTTTTAAATTTATTTTAAAATGTTTCAAAACACTTTTAAAATGTTTTAAAACGTTTTCAGAACCGCTTGAAGAACTTGTAAAGCATTTTAAAATGTTTTAAAAGTGTTTTAAAATGGTTTAAAAATGTTTTTAGAAAGCTTTTACAATGTTTTAAAAACATTTCAAAACACTTTTAAAATTCTTTTAAAATATTTAAAAGCGTTTATTTCATTTTTAAAAATGTTTATAAATAACATTTAATAAAAGTTAAACTAATAAAGTTGACATTATAAACATTTAATAATTTTTATAAAGGTTTTACAAATGGTTTAAAGCTTCTATAAAATATTCTAAATTCTTATTGATATGCTTAAATCAAATATTTAAAGTGTTTAATCATTTTTAATAAAATCGCAAAAAAAAAAAATGTTTTTAAAAACATTATAAAACACTTTTTTAAATGTTATAACGTGCTTTTAAACACATTTAAAATGTTTTTAAGACATTATAAAACTCGTTTAAAATATTTTTACAAATTTGTAAAATGTTTTAAAGGATTTTTATAACATTTCAAAATATTTCAAAATCATTCAAAAAAATTCAAAATATTGTAAAAAACGCTTTCAAGATATTTTAAAACACTTGTAAAATATTTTGAAACTCTTTTAAAATGTTTTAAATTTATTTTGAAATGTTTAATATGTTTAAATCAAATATTTAAAGCGTTTAATATTTTTATTAAATGTTTTTAATAAAATCGTAAAAAAAAGAAACGTTTTTAAAAATATTATAAAACCCTTTTTAAAATGTTATAATGTGCTTTTAAACACGTTTAAAATGTTTCTAACACATCATAAAACTCTTTTAAAATATTTTTTAAAAATTTGTAAAATATTTTACAGGATTTTTATAACATTTCAAAATATTTCATAAAGTTAAGCTTATAAAGCTGGCATTCAATAATTTTTATAAATGTTTTAAAAATGGTTTAAACCTTTTATAAAATATTCCAAATTCTTATTAATATGTTTAAATCAAATATTTAAAGCATTTAATCGTTTTTAGTAAATCTTTTTTTAAAAATCGTAAAAAATAATATTTTTAAAAACATTATAAAACACTTTTTAAAATGCTATAACATGATTCTAAACACGTTAAAAATGTTTTTAAGACATTATGAAACTCTTTTAAAATATTTCTAAAAAGTTGTAAAATGTTTTAAAGGATTTTTATAACATTTCAAAATATTGTAAAACACTTTCAAGATATTTCAAAACACTTTTAAGATATTCTGAAACGCTTTTAAAATATTTTGAAATGCTTTTAAAATTTATTTTAAAATGTTTCAAAACACTTCTAAAATGTTTTAAACTTATTTTAAAATGTTTCAAAACACTTTTAAAATGTTTTAAAACGTTTTTAAAATCCTTTTAAAAAACTTGTAAATCATTTTAAAACGTTTTAAAAGTGCTTTAAAATGGTTTTAAAACGTTTTTAGAAAGCTTTTACAATATTTTAAAAAAGGTTTAAAATGTTTTAAAACGTTTTTAAATCCTTTTCAAAAACTTGTAACGCATTTTAAAACGTTTTAAAAGTGTATCCAAATATGCTCTCAGATTTCAAAACCGAAAAGTTCAGCCCCCAATATCTGTGTTCATTCATTTTTCGCAAATCATCTGAAATGAATCTCGAAATCAATTCGTCACTTTGTGCATCCAGGGCCACACTTGCATCTCCAAAATAGGTATCCAAATATTCTCTCGGATTTTAAAACTGAAAAGTTTAGCCCTCGATATTCGCGTCCGTTTGTTTTTCACGGATCATCCGAAATGAGGTCCGAACTCAATTCGTCACTTTGTGCATCTGGAGCCGCACTTGCATCTCCAAAATGGGTATCCAAATATGCTCTCGGATATCAAAACCAAAAAGTTTAGCCCCATCTTCCACGTCTGTTCTTTTTTCACGAACCATCCGAAATGAGTCCAGAAATCAATTTGTCACTTTGTGCATGCGGGGCCACGCTTGCATCTCCAAATTGGGTATCCAAATATGCTCTGGGATTTCAAAACCGAAAATTTCAGCCCCCGATATCCACGTCTTTTAATTTTTCACGGATCGTCTGAATTGAGTCCCGAAGTCAATTCGTCACTTTTTTCATCTGGGGCCACGCTCGCATCTCCAAAATGGGTATCCAAATATGCTCTCAAATTTCAAAACCGAAAAGTTTAGCCACCGATATTCGCGTCCGTTCGTTTTTCACGGATCGTCCAAAATGAGGCCCAAACTCAATTTGTCACTTTGTGCATCCGAGGCCACGCTTTCATCTCCAAAATGGGTATCCAAATATGCTCTCATATTTCAAAATCAAAAATTTCAGCCCCCGTTATCTGCGTCTATTCGTTTTTCACGCATCATCCGAAATGAGTCGCGAAATCAATTTGTCACTTTGTGCATGAGGGGCCACACTTGCATCTCCAAAATGGGTATCCAAATATGCTCTCGGATTTCAAAACCAAAAAGTTCAACCCCTGATATCCGCGTCCGTTCGTTTTTCGCGGATCGTCTGAAATCAGTCCCGAAATAAATTTGTCACTTTGTCCATGCGGGGCCACGCTTTCATCTCCAAAATGGGTATCCAGATATGCTCTCGAATTTCAAAACCGAAAATTTCAACCCCCAATGTCCGATTTGTTCATTTTTCAAGGATCATCCAAAATGAATCCCGAAATCAATTCGTCATTTTGTTCCAGCGGGGGCACGCTTGCATCTCCAATATGGGTATCCAAATATACTCTCAGATTTCAAAAACGAAAATTTTAGCCCCCGACATCCGCGTCCGTTCGTTTTTTACGTGTCATCCAAAATTGAGTCCCTAAATAAATTCGTCAATTTGTGCATGTGAGGCCACGCTTGCATCTCCAAAATGGTTATCCAAATATGATCTCGGATTTCAAAACTGAAAAGATTAGCCCCCGATATCCACGTATGTTCGTTTTTCACGGATCATCCGAAATGATTCGTGAAATCATTTTGTCACTTTGTGCATGTGGGGAAACGCTTGCATCTCCAAAATGTGTATCCAAATATGCTCTCAGATTTCAAAACCGAAAAGTTATGCCCTCAATATCCACGTCTGATCATTTTTCACGGATAGTCCGAAATCAGTCCCGAAATAAATTCATCACTTTGCGCATGCGGGGCCACGCTTGCATCTCCAAAATGGGTATCCAAATATGCTCTCGAATTTCAAAACTGAAAATCTCAACCCCCAATATCCGCTTTCGTTCAGTTTTACAATATTTCAAAATATTGTAAAACGCTTATGAAGTTAAGCTTATAAATCTGACATTCAATAATTTTTATAAACGGTTTAAAGCTTTTATAAAATATTCTAAAATTTTATTAATATGTTTAAATCAAATATTTAAAGCGTTTAATCATTTTTAGTAAATGTTTTTAATGAAATCGTAAAAAAAATTGTTTTAAAAACATTATAAAAAACTTTTTAATATGTTATAGCGTGCTTTTAAACACATTTAAATGTATTTAAGACATTATAAAACTCGTTTAAAATATTTTAAAAAATTTGTAAAATGTTTTAAAGGATTTTTATAACATTTCGAAATATTGTAAAACACTTCCAAGATATTTTAGAACACTTTTAAAATATTTTGAAACATTTCTAAAATATTTTGAAACGCTTCTAAAATATTTTGAAATGCTTTTAAAATTTATTTTAAAATGTTTCAAAACACTTCTAAAATGTTTTAAAATTATTTTAAAATGTTTCAAAACACTTTTAAAATGTTTTAAAATGTTTTCAGAACCTCTTGAAGAACTTGTAAAGAATTTTAAAATGTTTTAATAGTGTTTTAAAATGGTTTTAAAATGTTTTTAGAAAGCTTTTACAATGTTTTAAAAACATTTCAAAACACTTTTAAAATTCTTTTAAAATATTTAAAGGCATTTATATCATTTTAAAAAATGTTTATAAATAACATTTAATAAAAGTTAAACTAATAAAGTTGACATTATAAACATTTAATAATTTTTATAAAGGTTTTATAAATGGTTTAAAGCTTTTATAAAATATTCTAAATTCTTATTAAGATGCTTAAATCAAATATTTAAAGCGTTTAATCATTTTTGATAAAATCGCAAAAAAAAAAAACGTTTTTAAAAACATTATAAAACACTTTTTAAAATGTTATAACGTGCTTTTAAACACATTTAAAATGTTTTTAAGACATTATAAAACTCGTTTAAAATAGTTTTACAAATTTGTAAAATGTTTTAAATGATTTTTATAACATTTCAAAATATTTCAAAATCATTCAAAAATTTTCAAAATATTGTAAAAAACGCTTTCAAGATATTTTAAAACACTTGCAAAATATTTTGAAATGCTTTTAAAATGTTTTAAATTTATTTTTAAATGTTTCAAAACACTTCTAAAATATTTTAAATTTATATTAAAAGTGTTTTAAAATAAACACATTTAATAAAATCGTAAAAAAAACGTTTTTAGAAACATTGTAAAACACTTTTTAAAATGTTATAATGTGCTTTTAAAATGTTTTGAAGACATCATAAAACCCTTTTAAAATATTTTTAAAAAATTGTAAAATGTTTTAAAAGATTTTTATAAATTTTAAAATATTTCAAAATATTGTCAAACGCTTAAGATATTTTTGAACACTTTTAAATATTTTGAAACGCTTTTAAAATGTTTTAAATTTATTTTAAAATGTTTCAAAACACTTTTAAAATTCTTCAAAACACTTTTAAAATGTTTTAAATTTATTTTAAAATGTTTCAAAACACTTTTAAAATGTTTTAAAACATATTTAAATCCTTTTTGAAAACTTGTAAAAAAATTTAAAACGTTTTAAAAGTGTTTTAAAATGGTTTTTAAATGTTTTCAGAATGCTTTTACAATGTTAGAAAAACATTTCAAAACACATTTAAAATATTTGAAAGCATTTATTTAGGTTTTAAAAACGTTTTTAAATAAAATTGAATAAAAGTTAAACTTCATGCAATAATTTTTACAAATGTTTCATAAATGGTTTAAATCTATTATAAAATATTCTAAATTCTTATCAATATGTTTAAATCAAATATTTAAAGCGTTTAATCTTTTTATTAAATGTTTTTAATAAAATCGTAAAAAAAGAAACTTTTTTAAAAATATTATAAAACCCTTTTTAAAATGTTATAATGTGCTTTTAAACACGTTTAAAATGTTTTTAACACATCATAAAACTCTTTTAAAATATTTTTAAAAAATTGTAAAATATTTAAGAGGATTTTTATAACATTTGAAAATATTTCAAAATATTTCATAAAGTTAAGCTTATAAAGCTGACATTCAATCATTTTTATAAATGTTTTAAAAATGGTTTAAACCTTTTATAAAATATTCCAAATTCTTATTAATATGTTTAATTCAAATATTTAAAGCATTTAATCTTTTTTAGTAAATCTTTTTAATAAAATCGTAAAAAATAATATTTTTAAAAACATTATAAAACACTTTTTAAAATGCTATAACATGATTCTAAACACGTTAAAAATGTTTTTAAGACATTATGAAACTCTTTTAAAATATTTTTCAAAAGTTGTAAAATATTTTAAAGGATTTTTATAACATTTCAAAATATTGTAAAACACTTTCAAGATATTTCAAAACACTTTTAAGATATTCTGAAACGCTTTTAAAATATTTTGAAATGCTTTTAAGATTTATTTTAAAATGTTTCAAAACACTTCTAAAATGTTTTAAATTTATTTTAAAATGTTTCAAAACACTTTTAAAATGTTTTAAAACATTTTTTAAATCCTTTTAAAAAACTTGTAAATCATTTTAAAACATTTTAAAAGTGCTTTAAAATGGTTTTAAAATGTTTTTAGAAAGCTTTTACAATATTTTAAAAATGGTTTAAAATGTTTTAAAACGTTTTTAAATCCTTTTCAAAAACTTGTAAAGCATTTTAAAACGTTTTAAAAGTGTATCCAAATATGCTCTCAGATTTCAAAACCGAAAAGTTCAGCGCCCGATATCTGTGTTCATTCATTTTTTGCAAATAGTCTGAAATGAATCCCGAAATCAATTCGTCACTTTGTGCATCCAGGGCCACACTTGCATCTCCAAAATAGGTATCCAAATATGCTCTCGGATTTTAAAACCGAAAAGTTTAGCCCTCGATATTCGTGTCCGTTTGTTTTTCACGGATCATCCGAAATGAGGTTCAAACTCAATTCGTCACTTTGTGCATCTGGGGCCACACGTGCATCTCCAAAATGGGTATCCAAATATGCTCTCGGATATCAAAACCGAAAATTTTAGCCCCATCTTCCACGTCTGTTATTTTTTCACGAACCATCCGAAATGAGTCCCGAAATCAATTTGTCACTTTCTGCATGCGGGGCCACGCTTGCATCTCCAAAATGGGTATCCAAATATACCAGATTTATCCTGGTGTAGTACCCCAACCCCGATTTCCACGTCTTTTTATTTTTCACGATCGTCTCGGAGTTGGAGCCTGTCAATTGCCACTTTGTTCATCCGCCATAAGCCAGATCTCCAAAATAGGTATCCAAATATGCTCTCGGATTTTAAAACCGAAAAGTTTAGCCCTCGATATTCGTGTCCGTTTGTTTTTCACGGATCATCCGAAATGAGGTTCAAACTCAATTCGTCACTTTGTGCATCTGGGGCCACACGTGCATCTCCAAAATGGGTATCCAAATATGCTCTCGGATATCAAAACCGAAAATTTTAGCCCCATCTTCCACGTCTGTTATTTTTTCACGAACCATCCGAAATGAGTCCCGAAATCAATTTGTCACTTTCTGCATGCGGGGCCACGCTTGCATCTCCAAAATGGGTATCCAAATATGCTCTGAGATTTCACAACCGAAAATTTCAACCCCCGATATCCACGTCTTTTTATTTTTCACGGAAATAAAAAATCATCCCAAATAAATTGTCAATTTTCCCTACAAGTGTGGCCACGCTTTCATCTCCAAAATGAGTATCCAGATATGCTCTCGAATTTAAAAACCGAAAATTTCAACCCCCAATATCTGCATTTGTTCATTTTTCAAGGATCATCCAAAATGAATCCCAAAATCAATTCGTCATTTTGTTCCTGCGGGGGCACACTTGCATCTCCAAAATGGGTATCCAAATATACTCTCAGATTTCAAAAACGAAAATTTTAGCCCCCGACATCCGCGTCCATTCGTTTTTTACGGATCATCAGAAATGAGTCCCTAAATCAATTTGTCACTTTATGCATGTGAGGCCACACTTGCATCTTCAAAATGGTTATCCAAATATGCTCTCGGATTTCAAAACTGAAAAGTTTAGCCCCCGATATCCACGTATGTTCGTTTTTCACGGATCATCCGAAATGAGTCCTGAAATCAATTTGTCACTTTGTGCATGTGGGGGAACGCTTGCATCTCCAAAATGTGTATCCAAATATGCTCGATTAAAATCAAGTTCTCACTTGTTATTCACGCCTGTCATTTTTCGCCTGATAGTCCAACTGCATTCCAATAATCATCACTTGCAAGGGCCACGCTTTGCATCTCCAAAATGGGTATCCAAGCAGATTCCTGGAATTTCAACCCCCAATATCCGCTTTCGTTCAGTTTTACAATATTTCAAAACATTGTAAAACGCTTATCAAGTTAAGCTTATAAATCTGACATTCAATAATTTTTATAAACGGTTTAAAGCTTTTATAAAATATTATAAATTTTTTTTAATATTTTTAAATCAAATATTTAAAGCGTTTAATCATTTTTAGTAAATGTTTTTAATGAAATCGTAAAAAAAAATGTTTTAAAAACATTATAATATTTTTTTTTTAAATGTTATAGCGTGCTTTTAAACACATTTAAATGTATTTAAGACATTATAAAACTCGTTTAAAATATTTTAAAAGATTTGTAAAATGTTTTAAAGTATTTTTATAACATTTCAAAATATTGTAAAACACTTCCAAGATATTTTGAAACACTTCTAAAATATTTTGAAACGCTTTTAAAATTTATTTTAAAACGTTTCAAAACACTTCTAAAATGTTTTAAATTTATTTTAAAATGTTTCAAAACGCTTTTAAAATGTTTTAAAACGTTTTCAGAACCGCTTGAAGAACTTGTAAAGCATTTTAAAATGTTTTAAAATTGTTTTAAAATGGTTTAAAAATGTTTTTAGAAAGCTTTTACAATGTTTTAAAAACATTTCAAAACACTTTTAAAATTCTTTTAAAATATTTAAAAGCGTTTATTTCATTTTTAAAAATGTTTACAAATAACATTTAATAAAAGTTAAACTAATAAAGTTGACATTATAAACATTTAATAATTTTTATAAAGGTTTTATAAATGGTTTAAAGCTTCTATAAAATATTCTAAATTCTTATTGATATGCTTAAATCAAATATTTAAAGCGTTCAATCATTTTTAATAAAATCGCAAAAAAAAAAGTTTTTAAAAACATTATAAAACACTTTTTAAAATGTTATAACGTGCTTTTAAACACATTTAAAATGTTTTTAAGACATTATAAAACTCGTTTAAAATATTTTTACAAATTTGTAAAATTTTTTAAAGGATTTTTATAACATTTCAAAATATTTCAAAATCATTCAAAAAATTTCAAAATATTGTAAAAAACGCTTTCAAGATATTTTAAAACACTTGTAAAATATTTTGAAACACTTCTAAAAAACACTTTTTAAAATGTTATAATGTGCTTTTAAAATATTTTGAAGACATCATAAAACTCTTTTAAAATATTTTTAAGAATTTGTAAAATGTTTTAAAAGATTTTTATAAATTTCAAAATATTGTCAAACGCTTAAGATATTTTTGAACACTTTTAAATATTTTGAAACGCTTTTAAAATGTTTCAAAACACTTTTAAAATGCTTCAAAACACTTTTAAAATGTTTTAAATTTATTTTAAAATGTTTCAAAACACTTTAAAAATGTTTTAAAACATATTTAAATCCTTTTTAAAAACTTGTAAAACATTTTAAAATGTTTTAAAAGTGTTTTAAAATGGTTTTTAAATGTTTTCAGAATGCTTTTACAATGTTAGAAAACATTTCAAAACACATTTAAAATATTTGAAAGCATTTATTTAGGTTTAAAAAACGTTTTTAAATAAAATTTAATAAAAGTTAAGCTTATAAAGCTAACATTATAAACATGCAATAATTTTTATAAATGTTTCATAAATGGTTTAAATCTATTATAAAATATTCTAAATTCTTCTCAATATGTTTAAATCAAATATTTAAAGCGTTTAATCTTTTTATTAAATGTTTTTAATAAAATCGTAAAAAAAGAAACGTTTTTAAAAATATTATAAAACCCTTTTAAAAATGTTATAATGTGCTTTTAAACACGTTTAAAATGCTTATAACACATCATAAAACTCTTTTTAAATATTTTTAAAAAATTTGTAAAATATTTTAGAGGATTTTTATAACATTTCAAAATATTTCATAAAGTTAAGCTTATAAAGCTGACATTCAATAATTTTTATAAATGTTTTAAAAATTGTTTAAACCTTTTATAAAATATTCCAAATTCTTATTAATATGTTTAAATCAAATATTTAAAGCGTTTAATCATTTTTAGTAAATCTTTTTAATAAAATCGTAAAAAATAATATTTTTAAAAACATTATAAAACACTTTTTAAAATGCTATAACATGATTTTAAACATGTTAAAAATGTTTTTAAGACATTATGAAACTCTTTTAAAATATTTTTAAAAAGTTGTAAAATGTTTTAAAGGATTTTTATAACATTTCAAAATATCGTAAAACACTATCAAGATATTTCAAGACACTTTTAAGATATTCTGAAACGCTTTTAAAATATTTTGAAATGCTTTTAAGATTTATTTTAAAATGTTTCAAAACACTTCTAAAATGTTTTAAATTTATTTTAAAATGTTTCAAAACACTTTTAAAATGTTTTAAAACATTTTTTAAATCCTTTTAAAAAAACTTGTAAATCATTTTAAAACGTTTTAAAAGTGCTTTAAAATGGTTTAAAAAGGTTTTTAGAAAGCTTTTACAATATTTTAAAAAAGGTTTAAAATGTTTTAAAACGTTTTTAAATCCTTTTCAAAAACTTGTAACGCATTTTAAAACGTTTTAAAAGTGTATCCAAATATGCTCTCAGATTTCAAAACCGAAAAGTTCAGCCCCCGATATCTGTGTTCATTCATTTTTCGCAAATCGTCTGAAATGAATCCCAAAATAAATTCGTCACTTTGTGCATCCAGGGCCACACTTGCATCTCCAAAATAGGTATCCAAATATGCTCTCGGATTTTAAAACCGCAAAGTTTAGCCCTCAATATTCCCGTCCGTTTGTTTTTCACGGATCATCCGAAATGAGGTCCGAACTCAATTCGTCACTTTGTGCATCTGGGGCCACACTTGCACCTCCAAAATCGGTATCCAAATATGCTCTCGGATATCAAAACCGAAAAGTTTAGCCCCATCTTCCACGTCTGTTCCTTTTTCACGAACCATCCGAAATGAGTCCCGAAATCAATTTGTCAATTTGTGAATGCGGGGCCACACTTGCATCTCCAAAATGGGTATCCAAATATGCTCTCAGATTTCACAACCGAAAATTTGAACCCCCGATATCCACGTCTTTTCATTTTTCACGGATCGTCTGAGTTGAGCCTCGAAGTCAATTCGTCACTTTGTTCATCTGGGGCCACGCTTGCATCTCCAAAATGGGTATCCAAATATGCTCTCAGATTTCAAAACCGAAAAGTTTAGCCCCCGATATTCGTGTCCGTTCGTTTTTCACGGATCGTCCAAAATGAGGCCCAAACTCAATTTGTCACTTTGTGCATCCGAGGCCACGCTTTCATCTCCAAAATGGGTATCCAAATATGCTCTCATATTTAAAAATTGAAAATTTCAGCCCCCGTTATCTGCGTCTGTTCGTTTTTCACGGATCATCCGAAATGAGTCGCGAAATCGATTTGTCACTTTGTGCATGCGGGGCCACACTTGCATCTCCAAAATGGGTATCCAAATATGCCTCTGATTTCAAACAAAAAGCTCAACCCCGATATCCATGTCTCTGCCTGCTTTTCGTTTTGACTGCCTGGAATTCCAGTCTGGAATAAATTTGTCACTTTGTGCATGCGGGGCCACGCTTTCATCTCCAAAATGGGTGTCCAGATATGCTCTCGAATTTAAAAACCGAAAATTTCAACCCCCAATATCCGCATTTGTAAATTTTTCAATGATCATCCAAAATGAATCCCGAAATCAATTCGTCATTCTTTTCCTGCGGGGGCACACTTGCATCTCCAAAATGGGTATCCAAATATACTCTCAGATTTCAAAAACGAAAATTTTAGCCCCCGACATCCGCGTCCGTTCGTTTTTTACGGGTCATCCAAAATGTGTCCCTAAATCAATTCGTCACTTTGTGCATGTGAGGCCACGCTTGCATCTCCAAAATGGTTATCCAAATATGCTCTCGGATTTCAAAACTGAAAATATTAGCCCCCGATATCCACGTATGTTCGTTTTTCACGGATCATCCGAAATGAGTCCTGAAATCAATTTTTCACTTTGTGCATGTGGGGAAATGCTTGCATCTCCAAAATGTGTATCCAAATATGCTCTCGGATTTCAAAATCGAAAAGTTCTTCCCTCAATATCCACGTCTGATCATTTTTCACGGATAGTCCGAAATCAGTCCCGAAATAAATTCATCACTTTGCGCATGCGGGGCCACGCTTGCATCTCCAAAATGGGTATCCAAATATGCTCTCGAATTTCAACACTGAAAATTTCAACCCCCAATATCCGCTTTGATTCAGTTTTACAATATTTCAAAATATTGTAAAACGCTTATCAAGTTAAGCTTATAAATCTGACATTCAATAATTTTTATAAACGGTTTTAAGCTTTTATAAAATATTCAAAATTTTATTAATATGTTTGAATCAAATATTTAAAGCGTTTAATCATTTTTAGTAAATGTTTTTAATGAAATCGTAAAAAAATTGTTTTAAAAACATTATAAAAAACTTTTTTAAATGTTATAGCGTGCTTTTAAACACATTTAAATGTATTTAAGACATTATAAAACTCGTTTAAAATATTTTAAAAAATTTGTAAAATGTTTTAAAGTATTTTTTTCAAAATATTGTAAAACACTTCAAAGATATTTTGAAAGGCTTCTAAAATATTTTGAAACGCTTTTAAAATTTATTTTAAAACGTTTCAAAACACTTCTAAAATGTTTTAAATTTATTTTAAAATGTTTCAAAACGCTTTTAAAATGTTTTAAAACGTTTTCAGAACCTTTTGAAGAACTTGTAAAGCATTTTAAAATGTTTTAAAAGTGTTTTAAAATGGCTTAAAAATGTTTTTAGAAAGCTTTTGCAATGTTTTAAAAAAATTTCAAAACACTTTTAAAATTCTTTTAAAATATTTAAAAGCGTTTATTTCATTTTTAAAAATGTTTATAAATAACATTTAATAAAAGTTAAACTAATAAAGTTGACATTATAAACATTTAATAATTTTTATAAAGGTTTTATAATTGGTTTAAAGCTTCTATAAAATATTCTAAATTCTTATTGATATGCTTAAATCAAATATTTAAAGCGTTTAATCATTTTTAATAAAATCGCAAAAAAAAACGTTTTTAAAAACATTATAAAACACTTTTTAAAATGTTATAACGTGCTTTTAAAACACATTTAAAATGTTTTTAAGATATTATAAAACGTTTAAAATGATGCATAAATTTGTAAAATGTTTTAAAGGATTTTATAATATTTCAACAAGATTAAAATCATTCAAATATTTTCAAATATTGAATGCGCTTTTCAATATATTTTTAAAGATTGAAATATTTTGTGAATTTAAAATGTTAGAATTATTTTTAAAACAGTCAAAATACTTTAAAATATTTAAATTATATTAAAAGTGTTTTAAAATAAACACATTTAATAAAATCGTAAAAAAAATGTTTTTAGAAACATTATAAAACACTTTTTAAAATGTTATAATGTGTTTCTAAAATGTTTTGAACACATCATAAAACTCTTTTAAAATATTTTTAAAAATTTGTAAAATGTTTTAAAATATTTTTATAAATTTTAAAATATTGTCAAACGCTTAAGATATTTTTGAACACTTTTAAATATTTTGAAACGCTTTTAAAATGTTTTAAATTTATTTTAAAATGTTTCAAAACACTTTTAAAATGCTTCAAAACACTTTTAAAATGTTTTAAATGTATTTTATAATGTTTCAAAATACTTTTAAAATGTTTTAAAACATATTTAAATGCTTTTTAAAAACTTGTAAAACATTTTAAAACGTTTTAAAAGTGTTTTAAAATGGTTTTAACAATAATAAATGTTTTACAATGTTAGAAAAACATTTCAAAACAAATTTAAAATATTTGAAAGCATTTATTTAGGTTTTATAAACGTTTTTAAATAAAATTTAATAAAAGTTAAGCTTATAAAGCTAACATTATAAACATGCAATAATTTTTATAAATGTTTCATAAATGGTTTAAATCTGTTATAAAATATTCTAAATTCTTCTCAATTTGTTTAAATCAAATATTTAAAGCGTTTAATCTTTTTATTAAATGTTTTTAATAAAATCGTAAAAAAAGAAAAGTTTTTAAAAATATTATAAAACCCTTTTTAAAATGTTATAATGTGCTTTTAAACATGTTTAAAATGTTTTGAACAAATCATAAAACTCTTTTAAAATATTTTTAAAAAATTTGTAAAATATTTTAGAGTATTTTTATAACATTTCAAAATATTTCATATGTTGTTTATAAAGTCGCATTCAATAATTTTTATAAATGTTTTAAAAATGGTTTAAACTTTTATAAAATATTCAAATTTTTATTAATATGTTTAAATCAAAAATTAAAGTATTTAATCGCTTTTAGAATCTTTTTTTAAAAATTGTGAAAAAAAATGTTTTTAGAAACATTATAAACACTTTCTAAAATGTTATAATGTGCTTTTAAACAAGTTTAAATTTTTTTTAAGAAACCATAAAACTCTTTTAAAATATTTCTAAAATATTTTAAAATGTTTTAAAGGATTTTTATAACATTTTAAAATATTTTAGAATATGTCAAAATATTTCAAAATATTATAAAACGCTATCAAGATATTTTAAAACACTTTTAAAATGTTTTAAATTTATTTTAAAATGTTTCAAAACACTTTAAAATGTTTTAAATTTATTTTAAAATGCTTCAAACACTTTTTAAATGTTTTAAAACGTTTAAAATCCTTTAAAAAACTTGTAAACTAGCTGAAAACGTTTTAAAAGTGCTTTGAAATGTTTTAAAATGTTTTTAGAAAGTTTACAATATTTTAAAAGTTGCCTAAAATGTTTTAAAAGTGTATCCAAATATGCTCTCGCATTTCAAAACCGAAAAGTTCAAATTTCCCGATATCCGTGTTCATTCATTTTTCGCAAATCATCTAAAATGAATCACGAAATCAATTGTCACTTTGCATCCAGCAATACACTTCCATCTCCAAAATAGGTATCCAAATAAGGCTTCCTGATTTTGAAACTAAAAGTTTAGCCCTCGATATTCGCGTCCGTTTGTTTTTCACGGATCATCCGAAATGAGGTCCGAACTCAATTCGTCACTTTGTGCATCTGGGGCCACACTTGCACCTCCAAAATGGGTATCCAAATATGCTCTCGGATATCAAAACCGAAAAGTTTAGCCCCATCTTCAACGTCTGTTCTTTTTTCACGAACCATCCGAAATGAGTCCCAAAATCAATTTGTCACTTTGTGCATGCGGGGCCATGCTTGCATCTCCAAAATGGGTATCCAAATATGCTCTCATATTTCACAACCGAAATTTTCAACCCGCGATATCCACGTCTTTTCATTTTTCACGGATTGTCTGAGTAGAGCCCCGAAGTCAATTCGTCACTTTGTTGATCTGGGGCCACGCTTGCATCTCTAAAATGGGTATCCAAATATGCTCTCAGATTTCAAAACCGAAAAGTTTAGCCCCCGATATTCGCGTCCGTTCGTTTTTCACGGATCGTCCGAAATGAGGCCCAAACTCAATTTGTCACTTTGTGCATCCGAGGCCACGCTTTCATCTCCAAAATGGGTATCCAAATATGCTCTCATATTTCAAAATCAAAAATTTCAGCCCCCGTTATCTGCGTCTGTTCGATTTTCACGGATCATCCGAAATGACTCGCGAAATCGATTTGTCACTTTGTGCATGCGGGGCCACACTTGCATCTCCAAAATGGGTATCCAAATATGCTCTCGGATTTGAAAACCAAAAGGTTCAACCCATGATATCCGCGTCCGTTTGTCATGACTGCCCAAATCACCTCGAAGGATTTTGTTACCTTGTCCACAAAATACGCTCATCTGAAAATGGGTATCCAGATATGCTCTCGAATTTAAAAACCGAAAATTTCAACCCCCAATGTCCGATTTGTTCATTTTTCAAGGATCATCCAAAATGAATCCCGAAATCAATTCGTCATTTTGTTCCAGCGGGGGCACGCTTGCATCTCCAATATGGTTATCCAAATATACTCTCAGATTTCAAAAACGAAAATTTTAGCCCCCGACATCCGCGTCCGTTCGTTTTTTACGCGTCATCCAAAATTGAGTCCCTAAATCAATTCGTCACTTTGTGCATGTGAGGCCACGCTTGCATCTCCAAAATGGTTATCCAAATATGCTCTCGGATTTCAAAACTGAAAAGATTAGTCCCCGATATCCACGTATGTTCATTTTTCAACATCATCCGAAATGAGTCGCGAAATCAATTTGTCACTTTGTGCATGAGGGGCCACACTTGCATCTCCAAAATGGGTATCCAAATATGCTCTCGGATTTCAAAACCAAAAAGTTCAACCCCTGATATCCGCGTCCGTTCGTTTTTCACGGATCGTCTGAAATCAGTCCCGAAATAAATTTGTCACTTTGCGCATGCGGGGCCACGCTTTCATCTCCAAAATGGGTGTCCAGATATGCTCTCGAATTTAAAAACCGAAAATTTCAACCCCCAATATCCGCCATTCAAGCTTTAAAATATTTTAAAATATTGTAAAACGCTTATCAAGTTAAGCTTATAAATTTGACATTCAATAATTTTTATAAATGGTTTAAAGCTTTTATAAAATATTCTAAATTTTTATTAATATGTTTAAATCAAATATTTAAAGCATTTAATCATTTTTAGTAAATTTTTTTAATGAAATCGTAAAAAAAATTGTTTTAAAAACATTATAAAAAACTTTTTAAAATGTTATAGCGTGCTTTTAAACACATTTAAATGTATTTAAGACATTATAAAACTCATTTAAAATATTTTAAAAAATTTGTAAAATGGTTTAAAGGATTTTTATAACATTTACAAATATTGTAAAACACTTCCAAGATATTTTAAAACACTTTTAAAATATTTTTAAACGCTTCTAAAATATTTTGAAGCGCTTCTAAAATATTTTCAAACACTTTTAAAATTTATTTTAAAATGTTTCAAAACACTTCTAAAATGTTTCAAAATACTTTTAAAATGTTTTAAAACGTTTTCAGAACCTCTTGAAGAACTTGTAAAGCATTTTAAAATGTTTTAAAAGTGTTTTAAAATGGTTTAAAAATGTTTTTAGCAAGCTTTTACAATGTTTTAAAAATATTTCAAAACACTTTTAAAATTCTTTTAAAATATTTAAAAACATTTATTTCATTTTTAAAAATGTTTATAAATAACATTTAATAAAAGTTAAACTAATAAAGTTGACATTATAAACATTTAATAACTTTTATAAAGGTTTTATAAATGGTTTAAAGCTTTTATAAAATGTTCTAAATTCTTATTAATATCTTTAAATCAAATATTTAAAGCATTTAATCATTTTTAATAAAATCGCAAAAAAAAAACGTTTCTAAAAACATTATAAAACACTTTTAAAAATGTTATAACGTGCTTTTAAACACATTTAAAATGTTTTTAAGACATTATAAAACTCGTTTAAAATATTTTTATAAATTTGTAAAATGTTTTAAATGATTTTTATAACATTTCAAAATATTTCAAAATCATTCAAAAAATTTCAAAATGTTGTAAAAAACGCTTCCAAGATATTTTAAAACACCTGTAAAATATTTTGAAACGCTTTTAAAATGTTTTAAATTTATTTTTAAATGTTTCAAAACACTTCTAAAATATTTTAAATTTTATATTAAAAGTGTTTTAAAATAAACACATTTAATAAAATCGTAAAAAAAAGTTTTTAGAAACATTATACAGCACTTTTTAAAATGTTATAATGTGCTTTTAAAATGTTTTGAAGACATCATAAAACTCTTTTAAAATATTTTTAAAAATTTGTAAAATGTTTTAAAAGATTTTTATAAATTTGAAAATATTTCAAAATATTGTCAAACGCTTAAGATATTTTTGAACACTTTTAAATATTTTGAAACGCTTTTAAAATGTTTTAAATTTATTTTAAAATGTTTCAAAAAACTTTTAAAATGTTTTAAAACATATTTAAATCCTTTTTAAAAACTTGTAAAACATTTTAAAACGTTTTAAAAGTGTTTTAAAATGGTTTTTAAATGTTTTCATAATGCTTTTACAATGTTAGAAAAACATTTCAAAACACATTTAAAATATTTGAAAGCATTTATTTAGGTTTTAAAAACGTTTTTAAATAAAATTTAATAAAAGTTAAACTTATAAAGCTAACATTATAAACATGCAATAATTTTTATAAATGTTTCATAAATGGTTTAAATCTATTATAAAATATTCTAAATTCTTATTAATATGTTTAAATCAAATATTTAAAGCGTTTAATCTTTTTATTAAACGTTTTTAATAAAATCGTAAAAAAAGAAACGTTTTTAAAATATTATAAAACCCTTTTTAAAATGTTATAATGTGCTTTTAAACACGTTTAAAATGTTTTTAACACATCATAAAACTCTTTTAAAATATTTTTAAAAAATTGTAAAATATTTAAGAGGATTTTTATAACATTTGAAAATATTTCAAAATATTTCATAAAGTTAAGCTTATAAAGCTGGCATTCAATAATTTTTATAAATGTTTTAAAAATGGTTTAAACCTTTTATAAAATATTCCAAATTCTTATTAATATGTTTAAATCAAATATTTAAGGCATTTAATCGTTTTTAGTAAATCTTTTTAATAAAATCGTAAAAAATAATATTTTTAAAAACATTATAAAACACTTTTTAAAATGCTATAACATGATTCTAAACATGTTAAAAATGTTTTTAAGACATTATGAAACTCTTTTAAAATATTTCTAAAAAGTTGTAAAATGTTTTAAAGGATTTTTATAACATTTCAAAATATTGTAAAACACTTTCAAGATATTTCAAAACACTTTTAAGATATTCTGAAACGCTTTTAAAATATTTTGAAATGCTTTTAAGATTTATTTTAAAATGTTTCAAAACACTTCTAAAATGTTTTAAATTTATTTTAAAATGTTTCAAAACACTTTTAAAATGTTTTAAAACGTTTTTAAAAGGATTTAAAAACGTTTTAAAACATTTTAAAACGTTTTAAAAGTGCTTAAAAATTGTTTTAAAACATTTTTTAGAAAGCTTTTACAATATTTTAAAAAAGGTTTAAAATGTTTTAAAACGTTTTTAAATCCTTTTCAAAAACTTGTAACGCATTTTAAAACGTTTTAAAAGTGTATCCAAATATGCTCTCAGATTTCAAAACCGAAAAGTTCAGCCCCCGATATCTGTGTTCATTCATTTTTCGCAAATCGTCTGAAATGAATCGCGAAATCAATTCGTCACTTTGTGCATCCAGGGCCACACTTGCATCTCCAAAATAGGTATCCAAATATGCTCTCGGATTTTAAAACCGAAAAGTTTAGCCCTCATATTGAGAACCCCGTTTGTTTTCATGGATCATCCGAACTAAAGTCCGAACTCAATCTTCGTCGGTCCAGATCCAAATACACCAGATCTCCAAAATGGGTATCCAAATATGCTCTCGGATATCAAAACCGAAAAGTTTAGCCCCATCTTCCACGTATGTCCTTTTTTCACGAACCATCCGAAATGAGTCCCGAAATCAATTTGTCACTTTGTGCATGCGGGGCCACGCTTGCATCTCCAAAATGGGTATCCAAATATGCTCTCAGATTTCAAAACCGAAAAGTTCAGCCCCCGATATCCACGTCTTTTCTTTTTTCACGGATCGTCTGAATTGAGTCCCGAAGTCAATTCGTCACTTTGTTCATCCGGGGCCACGCTTGCATCTCCAAAATGGGTATCCAAATATGCTCTCAGATTTCAAAACCGAAAAGTTTAGCCCCCGATATTCGCGTTTGTTCGTTTTTCACGGATCATCCAAAATGATGCCCAAACTCAATTTGTCACTTTGTGCATCCGAGGCCACGCTTTCATCTCCAAAATGGGTATCCAAATATGCTCTCATATTTCAAAATCGAAAATTTCAGCCCCCGTTATCTGCGTCTGTTCCTTTTTCACGGATCATCCGAAATGAGTCGCGAAATCGATTTGTCACTTTGTGCATGCGAGGCCACACTTGCATCTCCAAAATGGGTATCCAAATATGCTCTCGGATTTCAGAACCAAAAAGTTCAACCCCTGATATCCGCGTCCGTTCGTTTTTCACAGATCGTCTGAAATCAGTCCCGAAATAAATTTGTCACTTTCTCCATGCGGGGCCACGCTTTGATCTCCAAAATGGGTATCCAGATATGATCTCGAATTTAAAAACCGAAAATTTCAACCCCCAATGTCCGCATTTGTTCATTTTTCAAGGATCATCCAAAATGAATCCCGAAATCAATTCATCATTTTGTTCCTGCGGGGGCACGCTTGCATCTCCAAAATGGGTATCCAAATATACTCTCAGATTTCAAAAACGAAAATTTTAGCCCCCGACATCCGCGTCCGTTCATTTTTTACAGCTCATCCAAAATGAGTCCCTAAATCAATTCGTCACTTTGTGCATGTGAGGCCACGCTTGCATCTCCGAAATGGTTATCCAAATATGCTCTCGGATTTCAAAACTGAAAAGATTAGCCCCCGATATCCACGTATGTTCGTTTTTCACGGATCATCCGAAATGAGTCCTGAAATCAATTTGTCACTTTGTGCATGTGGGGAAACGCTTGCATCTCCAAAATGTGTATCCAAATATGCTCTCGGATTTCAAAACCGAAAAGTTCTGCCCTCAATATCCACGTCTGATCATTTTTCACGGATAGTCTGAAATCAGTCCTGAAATAAATTCATCACTTTGCGCATGCGGGGCCACGCTTGCATCTCCAAAATGGGTATCCAAATATGCTCTTGAATTTCAAAACTGAAAATTTCAACCCCCAATATCCGCTTTCGTTCAGTTTTACAATATTTCAAAACATTGTAAAACGCTTATCAAGTTAAGCTTATAAATCTGACATTCAATAATTTTTATAACCGGTTTAAAGCTTTTATAAAATATTCTAAAATTTTATTAATATGTTTAAATCAAATATTTAAAGCGTTTAATCATTTTTAGTAAATGTTTTTAATGAAATCGTAAAAAAAATTGTTTTAAAAACATTATAATTTTTTTTTAAAATGTTATAGCGTGCTTTTAAACACATTTAAATGTATTTAAGACATTATAAAACTCGTTTAAAATATTTTAAAAAATTTGTAAAATGTTTTAAAGGATTTTTATAACATTTCAAAATATTGTAAAACACTTCCAAGATATTTTAAAACACTTTTAAAATATTTTGAAACACTTCTAAAATCTTTTGAAACGCTTCTAAAATATTTTGAAACGCTTTTAAAATGTTTCAAAACACTTCTAAAATGTTTTAAATTTATTTTAAAATGTTTCAAAACACTTTTAAAATGTTTTAAAATGTTTTCAAAACCTCTTGAAGAACTTGTAAAGCATTTTAAAATGTTTTAAAAGTGTTTTAAAATGGTTTAAAAATGTTTTTAGAAAGCTTTTACAATGTTTTAAAAACATTTCAAAACACTTTTAAAATTCTTTTAAAATATTTAAAAACATTTATTTCATTTTTAAAAATGTTTATAAATAACATTTAATAAAAGTTAAACTAATAAAGTTGACATTATAAACATTTAATAATTTTTATAAATGGTTTAAAGCTTCTATAAAATATTCTAAATTCTTATTGATATGCTTAAATCAAATATTTAAAGCTTTTAATCATTTTTAATAAAATCACAAATAAAAAACGTTTTTAAAAACATTATAAAACACTTTTTAAAATGTTATAACGTGCTTTTAAACACATTTAAAATGTTTTTAAGACATTATAAAACTCGTTTAAAATATTTTTACAAATTTGTAAAATGTTTTAAAGGATTTTTATAACATTTCAAAAAATTTCAAAATCATTCAAAAAATTTCAAAATATTGTAAAAAACGCTTTCAAGATGTTTTAAAACACTTGTAAAATATTTTGAAACCCTTTTAAAATGTTTTAAATTTATTTTTAAATGTTTCAAAACACTTCTAAAATATTTTAAATTTATATTAAAAGTGTTTTAAAATAAACACATTTAATAAAATCGTAAAAGAAAACGTTTTTAGAAACATTGTAAAACACTTTTTAAAATGTTATAATGTGCTTTTAAAATGTTTTGAAGACATCATAAAACCCTTTTAAAATATTTTTAAAAATTTGTAAAATGTTTTAAAAGATTTTTATAAATTTTAAAATATTTCAAAATATTGTCAAATGCTTAAGATATTTTTGAACACTTTTAAATATTTTGAAACGCTTTTAAAATGTTTTAAATTTATTTTAAAATGTTTCAAAACACTTTTAAAATTCTTCAAAACACTTTTAAAATGTTTTAAATTTATTTTAAAATGTTTCAAAACACTTTTAAAATGTTTTAAAACATATTTAAATCCTTTTAAAAAACTTGTAAAACATTTTAAAACGTTTTAAAAGTGTTTTAAAATGGTTTTTAAATGTTTTCAGAATTCTTTTACAATGTTAGAAAAACATTTCAAAACACATTTAAAATATTTGAAAGCATTTATTTAGGTTTTAAAAACATTTTTAAATAAAATTTAATAAAAGTTAAACTTATAAAGCTAACATTATAAACATGCAATAACTTTTATAAATGTTTCATAAATGGTTTAAATCTATTATAAAATATTCTAAATTCTTATTATTATGTTTAAATCAAATATTTAAAGCGTTTAATCTTTTTATTAAATGTTTTTAATAAAATCGTAAAAAAAGAAACGTTTTTAAAAATATTATAAAACCCTTTTTAAAATGTTATAATGTGCTTTTAAACACGTTTAAAATGTTTTTAACACATCATAAAACTCTTTTAAAATATTTTTAAATAATTGTAAAATATTTAAGAGGATTTTTATAACATTTGAAAATATTTCAAAATATTTCATAAAGTTAAGCTTATAAAGCTGACATTCAATAATTTTTATAAATGTTTTAAAAATGGTTTAAACCTTTTATAAAATATTCAAAATTCTTATTAATATGTTTAAATCAAATATTTAAAGCGTTTAATCATTTTTAGTAAATCTCTTTAATAAAATCGTAAAAAATAATATTTTTAAAAATATTATAAAACACTTTTTAAAATGCTATAACATGATTTTAAACACGTTAGAAATGTTTTTAAGACATTATGAAACTCTTTTAAAATATTTTTAAAAAGTTGTAAAATGTTTTAAAGGATTTTTATAACATTTCAAAATATTGTAAAACACTTTCAAGATATTTCAAAACACTTTTAAGATATTCTGAAACGCTTTTAAAATATTTTGAAATGCTTTTAAGATTTATTTTAAAATGTTTCAAAACACTTCTAAAATGTTTTAACTTTAGTTTAAAATGTTTCAAAACACTTTTAAAATGTTTTAAAACGTTTTTTAAATCCTTTTAAAAAACTTGTAAATCATTTTAAAACGTTTTAAAAGTGCTTTAAAATGGTTTAAAAATGTTTTTAGAAAGCTTTTACAATATTTTAAAAAAGGTTTAAAATGTTTTAAAACGTTTTTAAATCCTTTTCAAAAACTTGTAAATCATTTTAAAACGTTTTAAAAGTGTATCCAAATATGCTCTCAGATTTCAAAACCGAAAAGTTCAGCCCCCGATATCTGTGTTCATTCATTTTTCGCAAATCGTCTGAAATGAATCCCGGAATCAATTCGTCACTTTGTGCATCCAGGGCCACACTTGCATTTCCAAAATAGGTATCCAAATATGCTCTCGGATTTTTAAACCGAAAAGTTTAGCCCTCGATATTCGCGTCCGTTTGTTTTTCACGGATCATCCGAAATGAGGTCCGAACTCAATTCGTCACTTTGTGCATCTGGGGCCACACTTGCATCTCCAAAATGGGTATCCAAATATGCTCTCGGATTTTTAAACCGAAAAGTTTAGCCCTCGATATTCGCATCCGTTCGTTTTTCACAGATCATCCGAAATGAGGTCCGAACTCAATTCGTCACTTTGTGCATCTGGGGCCACGCTTGCATCTCCAAAATGGATATCCAAATATGCTCTCGTATATCAAAACCGAAAAGTTCAGCCCCCGATATCCACGTCTTTTCGTTTTTCGCGGATCGTCTGAATTGAGTCCCGAAGTCAATTCGTCACTTTTTTCATTTGGGGCCACGCTTGCATCTCCAAAATGGGTATCCAAATATGCTCTCAGATTTCGAAACCGAAAAGTTTAGCCCCCGATATTCGCGTCCGTTCGTTTTTCACGGATCGTCCAAAATGAGGCCCAAACTCAATTTTTCACTTTGTGCATCCCAGGCCACGCTTTCATCTCCAAAATGGGTATCCAAATATGCTCTCATATTTCAAAATCGAAAATTTCAGCCCCCGTTATCTGCGTCTATTCGTTTTTCGCGGATCATCCGAAATGAGTCGCGAAATCGATTTGTCACTAGCATGCGGCCACATTTCATCTCCAAATGGGTATCCAAATATGCTCTCGGATTTCTAAAACCAAAAAGTTCAACCCCGATATCCGCGTCCGTTCGTTACTTCGATCGTCCGAAATCACCGAAATCAATTTGTCACTTTGTGCATCTGAGGCCACGCTTTCATCTCCAAAATGTGTATCCAAATATGCTCTCATATTTCAAAATCGAAACTACCAACCCCAATGTCCGCATTCGTTCATTTTTCTGCTGGATCATCCAAAATGAATCCCGAACCGAATTGTACCTTTTGTTTCCGCGGGGGCACGCTTGCATCTCCAAAATGGGTATCCAAATATCCTCTCAGATTTCAAAACCGAAAATTTTATCCCCCGACATCCGCGTCCGTTCGTTTTTTACAGGTCATCCAAAATGAGTCCCTAAATCAATTCGTCACTTTGTGCATGTGAGGCCACGCCTACATCTCTGAAATGGTTATCCAAATATGCTCTCGGATTTCAAAACTAAAAAGATTAGCCCCCGATATCCACGTATGTTCGTTTTTCACGGATCATCCGAAATGAGTCCTGAAATCAATTTCTCACTTTGTGCATGTGGGGAAACGCTTGCATCTCCAAAATGTGTATCCAAATATGCTCTCGGATTTCAAAACCGAAAAGTTTTGCCCTCAATATGCACGTCTGATCATTTTTCACGGATAGTCCGAAATCAGTCCCGAAATAAATTCATCACTTTGCGCATACGGGGCCACGCTTGCATCTCCAAAATGGGTATCCAAATATGCTCTCGAATTTCAAAACTGAAAATTTCAACCCCCAATATCCGCTTTCGTTCAGTTTTACAATATTTCAAAACATTGTAAAACGCTTATCAAGTTAAGCTTATAAATCTGACATTCAATAATTTTTATAAACAGTTTAAAGCTTTTATAAAATATTCTAAAATTTTATTAATATGTTTAAATCAAATATTTAAAGCGTTTAATCATTTTTAGTAAATGTTTTTAATGAAATCGTAAAAAAAAATTGTTTTAAAAATATTATAATTTTTTTTTAAAAATATTATAATTTTTTTTTAAAAATGTTATAGCGTGCTTTTAAACACATTTAAATGTATTTAAGACATTATAAAACTCGTTTAAAATATTTTAAAAGATTTGTAAAATGTTTTAAAGTATTTTTATAACATTTCAAAATATTGTAAAACACTTCCAAGATATTTTGAAACACTTCTAAAATATTTTGAAACGCTTTTAAAATTTATTTTAAAATGTTTCAAAACACTTCTAAAACGTTTTAAATTTATTTTAAAATGTTTCAAAACACTTTTAAAATGTTTTCAGAACCTCTTGAAGAACTCGTAAAGCAATTTAAAATGTTTTAAAAGTGTTTTAAAATGGTTTAAAAATGTTTTTAGAAAGCTTTTACAATGTTTTAAAAATATTTCAAAACACTTTTAAAATTCTTTTAAAATATTTAAAAACATTTATTTCATTTTAAAAAATGTTTATAAATAACATTTAATAAAAGTTAAACTAATAAAGTTGACATTATAAACATTTAATAATTTTTATAAAGGTTTTATAAATGGTTTAAAGCTTTTATAAAATATTCTAAATTCTTATTAATATGCTTAAATCAAATATTTAAAGCGTTTAATCATTTTTAATAAAATCACAAAAAAAAAACGTTTTTAAAAACATTATAAAACACTTTTTAAAATGTTATAACGTGCTTTTAAACACATTTAAAATGTTTTTAAGACATTATAAAACTCGTTTAAAACATTTTTACAAATTTGTAAAAATTTTTAAAGGATTTTTATAACATTTCAAAAAATTTCAAAATCATTCAAAAAATTTCAAAATATTGTAAAAAACGCTTTCAATATATTTTAAAACACTTGTAAAATATTTTGAAATGCTTTTAAAATGTTTTAAATTTATTTTTAAATGTTTCAAAACACTTCTAAAATATTTTAAATTTATATTAAAAGTGTTTTAAAATAAACACATTTAATCAAATCGTAAAAAAAAGTTTTTAGAAACATTGTACAACACTTTTTAAAATGTTATAATGTGCTTTTAAAATGTTTTGAAGACATCATAAAACTCTTTTAAAATATTTTTAAAAATTTGTAAAATGTTTTAAAATATTTTTATATATTTCAAAATATTGTCAAACGCTTAAGATATTTTTTGAACACTTTTAAATATTTTGAAACCCTTTTAAAATGTTTTAAATTTATTTTAAAATGTTTCAAAACACTTTTAAAATGCTTCAAAACACTTTTAAAATGTTTTAAATTTATTTTAAAATGTTTCAAAACACTTTTAAAATGTTTTATAACATATTTAAATCCTTTTTAAAAACTTGTAAAACATTTTAGAACGTTTTAAACGTGTTTTAAAATGGTTTTTAAATGTTTTCAGAATGCTTTTACAATGTTAGAGAAACATTTCAAAACACATTTAAAATATTTGAAAGCATTTATTTAGGTTTTGAAAACGTTTTGAAATAAAATTTAATAAAAGTTAAACTTATAAAGCTAACATTATAAACATGCAATAATTTTTATAAATGTTTCATAAATGGTTTAAATCTATTATAAAATATTCTAAATTCTTATTAATATGTTTAAATCAAATACTTAAAGCGTTTAATCTTTTTATTAAATGTTTTTAATAAAATCGTAAAAAAAGAAACGTTTTTAAAAATATTATAAAACCCTTTTTAAAATGTTATAATGTGATTTTAAACACGTTTAAAATGTTTTTAACACATCATAAAACTCTTTTAAAATATTTTTAAAAATTTTGAAAAATATTTTAGAGGATTTTTATAACATTTGAAAATATTTCAAAATATTTCATAAAGTTAAGCTTATAAAGCCGACATTCAATAATTTTTATAAATGTTTTAAAAATGGTTTAAACCTTTTATAAAATATTCCAAATTCTTATTAATATGTTTAAATCAAATATTTAAAGCATTTAATCGTTTTTAGTAAATCTTTTTAATAAAATCGTAAAAAATAATATTTTTAAAAACATTATAAAACACTTTTTAAAATGCTATAACATGATTCTAAACACGTTAAAAATGTTTTTAAGACATTATGAAACTCTTTTAAAATATTTTTAAAAAGTTGTAAGATGTTTTAAAGGATTTTTATAACATTTACAAATATTATAAAACACTTTCAAGATATTTCAAAACACTTTTAAGATATTCTGAAACGCTTTGAAAATATTTTGAAATGCTTTTAAGATTTATTTTAAAATGTTTCAAAACACTTCTAAAATGTTTCAAATTTATTTTAAAATGTTTCAAAACACTTTTAAAATGTTTTAAAACGTTTTTTAAATCCTTTTAAAAAACTTGTAAATCATTTTAAAACGTTTTAAGAGTGCTTTAAAATGGTTTAAAAATGTTTTTAGAAAGATTTTACAATATTTAAAAAAAGGTTTAAAATGTTTTAAAACGTTTTTAAATCCTTTTCAATAACTTGTAAAGCATTTTAAAACGTTTTCAAAGTGTATCCAAATATGCTCTCAGATTTCAAAATCGAAAAGTTCAGCCCCCGATATCTGTGTTCATTCATTTTTCGCAAATCGTCTGAAATGAATCCCGAAATCAATTCGTCACTTTGTGCATCCAGGGCCACACTTGCATCTCCAAAATAGGTATCCAAATATGCTCTCGGATTTTAAAACCGAAAATTTTAGCCCTCGATATTCGCGTCCGTTTGTTTTTCACGGATCATCCGAAATGAGGTCCGAACTCAATTCGTCACTTTGTGCATCTGGGGCCACACTTGCATCTCCAAAATGGGTATCCAAATATTCTCTCGGATATCAAAACCGAAAATTTTAGCCCCATCTTCCACGTCTGTTCTTTTTTCACGAACTATCCGAAATGAGTCCCGAAATCAATTTGTCACTTTCTGCATGCGGGGACACGCTTGCATCTCCAAAATGGGTATCCAAATATGCTCTCAGATTTCACAACCGAAAATTTCAACCCCCGATATCCATGTCTTTTCATTTTTCACGGATCGTCTGAGTTGAGCCCCGAAGTCAATTCGTGACTTTGTTCATCTGGGGCCACGCTTGCATCTCCAAAATGGGTATCCAAATATGCTCTCAGATTTCAAAACCGAAAAGTTTAGCCCCTGATATTCGCGTCCGTTTGTTTTTCACGGATCGTCCAAAATGAGGCCCAAACTCAATTTGTTAGTTTCTGCATCCGAGGCCATGCTTTCATCTCCAAAATGGGTATCCAAATATGCTCTCATATTTCAAAATCGAAAACTTCAGCGCCCGTTATCTGCGTCTGTTCGTTTTTCGCAGATCATCCGAAATGAGTCGCAAAATCGATTTGTCACTTTGTGCATGCGGGGCCACACTTACATCTCCAAAATGGGTATCCAAATATGCTCTCGGATTTCAAAACCAAAAATTTCAACCCCTAATATTCGCGTCCGTTCGTTTTTCACAGATCGTCTGAAATCAGTCCCGAAATAAATTTTTCACTTTGTCCATGCGGGGCCACGCTTTCAGCTCCAAAACGGGTATCCAGATATGCTCTCGAATTTAAAAACCGAAAATTTCAACCCCCAATGTCCGCATTTGTTCATTTTTCAAGGATCATCCAAAATGAATCCCGAAATAATATTTTCAAAAAGGTTTAAAATGTTTCAAAACGTTTTTAAATCCTTTTCAAAAACTTGTAAAGCATTTTAAAACGTTTTAAAAGTGTATCCAAATATGCTCTCAGATTTCAAAACCGAAAAGTTCAGCCCCCGATATCTGTGTTCATTCATTTTTCACAAATCGTCTGAAATGAATCGCGAAATCAATTCGTCACTTTGTGCATCCGAGGCCACACTTGCATCTCCAAAATAGGTATCAAAATATGCTCTCGGATTTTAAAACCGAAAAGTTTAGACCTCGATATTCGCGTGCGTTTGTTTTTCACGGATCATCCGAAATGAGGTCCGAACTCAATTCGTCACTTTGTGCATCTGGGGCCGCACTTGCATCTCCAAAATGGGTATCCAAATATGCTCTCGGATATCAAAACTGAAAAGTTTAGCCCCATCTTCCACATCTGTTCTTTTTTCACGAACCATCCGAAATGAGTCCCGAAATCAATTTGTCACTTTGTGCATGCGGGGCCACGCTTACATCTCCAAAATGGGTATCCAAATATGCTCTCAGATTTCCAAACCGAAAAGTTCAGCCCCAGATATCCACGTCTTTTAATTTTTCACGGATCGTCTGAATTGAGTCCCGAAGTCAATTCGTCACTTTTTTCATCTGGGGCCACGCTTGCATCTCCAAAATGGGTATCCAAATATGCTCTCTGATTTCAAAACCGAAAAGTTTAGCCCCCGATATTCGCGTCCATTCGTTTTTCACGGATCGTCCAAAATGAGGCCCAAACTCAATTTGTCACTTTGTGCATCAGAGGCCACGCTTTCATCTCCAAAATGGGTATCCAAATATGCTCTCATATTTCAAAATCGAAAATTTCAGCCCCCGTTATCTGCGTCTATTCGTTTTTCGCGGATCATCCGAAATGAGTCGCGAAATCGATTTGTCACTATGTGCATGCGGGGCCACACTTGCATCTCCAAAATGGGTATCCAAATATGCTCTCGAGATTTCACAACCGAAAAGTTCGGCCCCGTCTTCACGTCTTTCCATTTTCACGGATCGTCTGAATTGGGTCCCGAAGTCAATTCGTCACTTTTTTCATCTGGGGCCACGCTTGCATCTCCAAAATGGGTATCCAAATATGCTCTCAGATTTCAAAACCGAAAATTTCAGCCCCCGATATTCGCGTCCGTTCGTTTTTCACGGATCGTCCAAAATGAGGCCCAAACTCAATTTGTCACTTTCTGCATCCGAGGCCACGCTTTCATCTCCAAAATGGGTATCCAAATATGCTCTCATATTTCAAAATCGAAAATTTCGGCCCTCGTTATCTGCGTCTATTCGTTTTTCACGCATCATCCGAAATGAGTCGCGAAATCAATTTGTCACTTTGTGCATGAGGGGCCACACTTGCATCTCCAAAATGGGTATCCAAATATGCTCTCGGATTTCAAAACCAGAAAGTTCAAACCCTGATATCCGCGTCCGTTCGTTTTTCACGGATCGTCTGAAATCAGTCCCGAAATAAATTTGTCACTTTGTGCATGCGGGGCCACGCTTTCATCTCCAAAATGGGTATCTAGATATGCTCTCGAATTTAAAAACCGAAAATTTCAACCCCCAATATCCGCATTTGTACATTTTTCAAGGATCATCCAAAATGAATCCCGAAATCAATTCGTCATTCTTTTCCTGCGGGGGCACACTTGCATCTCCAAAATGGGTATCCAAATATACTCTCGGATTTCAAAAACGAAAATTTTAGTCCCCCGACATCCGCGTCCATTCGTTTTTTACGGATCATCCAAAATGAGTCCCTAAATCAATTCGTCACTTTGTGCATGTGAGGCCACGCTTGCATCTCCAAAATGGTTATCCAAATATGCTCTCGGATTTCAAAACTGAAAAGTTTAGCCCCCGATATCCACGTATGTTCGTTTTTCACGGATCATCCGAAATGAGTCACGAAATCAATTTGTCACTTTGTGCATGTGGGGAAACGCTTGCATCTCCAAAATGTGTATCCAAATATGCTCTCGGATTTCAAAACCGAAAAGTTCTGCCCCCGATATCCACGTCTGTTCATTTTTCACGGATAGTCCGAAATCGGTCCCGAAATAATTTCATCACTTTGTGCATGCGGGGCCACGCTTGCATCTCCAAAATGGGTATCCAAATATGCTCTCGAATTTCAAAACTGAAAAGTTCAACCCCCAATATCCGCTTTCGTTCGGTTTTCAAAGATCGTCCGAAATGAGTCCCAAAATCAATTCGTCACTTTGTTCATGCGGGGGCACACTTGCATCTCCAAAAGCGGTATCCAAATATGCTCTCGAATTTCAAAAATGAAAATTTCAACCCCGATATCTGCATTTGTTTGTTTTTTATGGATCGTTCGAGATGAGTCCCTAAATCAATTCATCACTTTGTGCATGTGGGGCCACGCTTGCATCTCCAAAATGGGTATACAAATATGCTCTCGAATTTTTAAACCGAAAAATTTAGCCCTCGATATTCGCATCCGTTCGTTTTTCACGGATCATCCGAAATGAGGTCTGAACTCAATTCGTCACTTTGTGCATCTGGGGCCACGCTTGCATCCCCAAAATGGTATCCAAATATGCTCTCGGATATCCCAGCCAGAAAAGTTGCTTTGCGTCTACTTTTTAACGAATTATCTGCGTTTAAAATGTTTTTCGGACGATATAAAGCTCTTTTAAAATATTTTAAAAACTTTGTAAAAAATATTGCAAAAGGATTTTTATAACATTTCAAAATATTTCCAAAATATTGTAAAACGCTTATCAAGTTAAGCTTATAAATCTGACATTCAATGATTTTTATAAATGGTTCGAAGATTTTATAAAATATTCTAAATTTTCATTAATATGTTTAAATCAAATATTTAAAGTGTTTAATCATTTTTAGTAAATGTTTTTAATGAAATCGTAAAAAAAATTGTTCTAAAAACATTATAAAAAACTTTTTAAACTGTTATAGCGTGCTTTTAAACACATTATAAAACTCGTTTAAAATATTTTAAAAAATTTGTAAAATGTTTTTAAGGATTTTTATAACGTTTCAAAATATTGTAAAACACTTCCAAGATATTTTAAAACACTTCTAAAATATTTTGAAACGCTTCTAGAATATTTTGAAACGCTTTTAAAATTTATTTTAAAATGTTTCAAAACACTTCTAAAATGTTTTAAATTTATTTTAAAATGTTTCAAAACACTTTTAAAATATTTTAAAACGTTTTCAGAACCTCTTGAAGAACTCGTAAAGCATTTTAAAATGGTTTAAAAATGCTTTTAGAAAGCTTTTACAATGTTTTAAAAACATTTCAAAACACTTTTAAAATTCTTTTAAAACATTTAAAAACATTTATTTCGTTTTTAAAAATGTTTATAAATAACATTTAATAAAATTTAAACTAATAAAGTTGACATTATAAACATTTAACAATTTTTATAAAGGTTTTATAAATGGTTTAAAGCTTTTATAAAATATTCTAAATTCTTATTAATATGCTTAAATCAAATATTTAAAGCGTTTAATCATTTTTGATAAAATCGCAAAAAAAACGTTTTTAAAAACATTATAAAACACTTTTTAAAATGTTATAACGTGCTTTTAAACACATTTAAAATGGTTTTAAGACATTATAAAACTCGTTTAAAATATTTTTATAAATTTGTAAAATGTTTTAAATGATTTTTATAACATTTCAAAATATTTCAAAATCATTCAAAATATTTCAAAATATTGTAAAAAACGCTTTCAAGATATTTTAAAACACTTATAAAATATTTTGAAACGCTTTTAAAATGTTTTAATTTATTTTTAAATGTTTCAAAACACTTCTAAAATATTTTAAATTTATATTAAAAGTGTTTTAAAATAAACACATTTAATAAAATCGTAAAAAAAACGTTTTTAGAAACATTATAAAACACTTTTTAAAATGTTATAATGTGTTTTTAAAATGTTTTGAACACATCATAAAACTCTTTTGAAATATTTTTAAAAATTTGTAAAATGTTTTAAAATATTTTTGTAAATTTCAAAATATTGTCAAACGCTTAAGATATTTTTGAACACTTTTAAATATTTTGAAATGCTTTTAAAATGTTTCAAAACACTTTTAAAATGCTTCAAAACACTTTTAAAATGTTTCAAAACACTTTTAAAATGTTTTAAAACATATTTAAATCCTTTTTAAAAACTTGTAAAACATTTTAAAATGTTTTATAAGTGTTTTAAAATGGTTTTTAAATGTTTTCAGAATTCTTTTACAATGTTAGGAAAACATTTCAAAACACATTTAAAATATTTGAAAGCATTTATTTAGGTTTTAAAAATGTTTTTAAATAAAATTTAATAAAAGTTCAGCTTATAAAGCTAACATTATAAACATGCAATAATTTTTATAAATGTTTCATAAATGGTTTAAATCTATATAAAATATTCTAAATTCTTCTCAATATGTTTAAATCAAATATTTAAAGCGTTTAATCTTTTTATTAAATGTTTTTAATAAAATCGTAAAAAAAGAAACGTTTTTAAAAATATTATAAAACCCTTTTTAAAATGTTATAATGTGCTTTTAAACACGTTTAAAATATTTCTAACACATCATAAAACTCTTTTAAAATATTTTTTAAAGATTTGTAAAATATTTTACAGGATTTTTATAACATTTCAAAATATTTCATAAAGTTAAGCTTATAAAGCTGACATTCAATAATTTTTATAAATGTTTTAAAAATGGTTTAAACCTTTTATAAAATATTCCAAATTCTTATTAATATGTTTAAATCAAATATTTAAAGCGTTTAATCATTTTTAGTAAATCTTTTTTAATAAAATCGTAAAAAATAATATTTTTAAAAACATTATAAAACACTTTTTAAAATGCTATAACATGATTTTAAACACGTTAAAAATGTTTTTAAGACATTATGAAACTCTTTTAAAATTTTTTTAAAAAGTTGTAAAATGTTTTAAAGGATTTTTATAACATTTCAAAATATTGTAAAACACTATCAAGATATTTCAAGACACTTTTAAGATATTCTGAAACGCTTTTAAAATATTTTTGAAATGCTTTTAAGATTTATTTTAAAATGTTTCAAAACACTTCTAAAATGTTTTAAATTTATTTTAAAATTTTTCAAAACACTTTTAAAATGTTTTAAAACGTTTTTAAATTCATTTAAAAAACTTGTAAATCATTTTAAAACGTTTTAAAGTGTTTTAAAATGGTTTAAAAATGTTTTTAGAAAGATTTTACAATATTTTAAAAAAGGTTTAAAATGTTTTAAAACGCTTTTAAATCCTTTTCAAAAACTTGTAAAGCATTTTAAAACGTTTTAAAAGTGTATCCAAATATGCTCTCAGATTTCAAAACCGAAAAGTTCAGCCCCCGATATCTGTGTTCATTCATTTTCACAAATCGTCTGAAATGAATCTCGAAATCAATTCGTCACTTTGTGCATCCGAGGCCACACTTGCATCTCCAAAATAGGTATCCAAATATGCTCTCGGATTTTAAAACCGAAAAGTTTAGACCTCGATATTCGCATGCGTTTGTTTTCACGGATCCGAAATGAGGGTCGAACTCAATTCGTCACTTTATTACATGCAGGGCCTACTTTGCATCTCCTTTATGGGTATCCGAATATGCTCTCGGATATCAAAGCCCAGAAAAGTTTAGCCCCATCTTCCACGTACGATTTCTTTTTCCACGAACCATCAGAAATGAGTCCCGAAATCAATTTGTCACTTTGTGCATGCGGGGCCACGCTTGCATCTCCAAAATGGGTATCCAAATATGCTCTCAGATTTCACAACCGAAAAGTTCAGCCCCCGATATCCACGTCTTTCAATTTTTCACGGATCGTCTGAATTGAGTCCTGAAGTCAATTCGTCACTTTTTTCATCTGGGGCCACGCTTGCATCTCCAAAATGGGTATCCAAATATGCTCTCAGATTTCAAAACCGAAAAGTTTAGCCCCCGATATTTGCGTCTGTTCGTTTTTCACGGATCGTCCAAAATGAGGCCCTAACTCAATTTGTCACTTCGTGCATCCGAGGCCACGCTTTCAACTCCAAAATGGGTATCCAAATATGCTCTCATATTTCAAAATCGAAAATTTCAGCCCCCGTTATCTGCGTCTATTCGTTTTTCACGGATCATCTGAAATGAGTCGCAAATTCGATTTGTCACTATGTGCATGCGGGGCCACACTTGCATCTCCAAAATGGGTATCCAAATATGCTCTCAGATTTCACAACCGAAAAGTTCAGCCCCCGATATCCACGTCTTTCCATTTTTCACAGATCGTCCGAATTGAGTCCCGAAGTCAATTCGTCACTTTGTTCATCTGGGGCCACGCTTGCATCTCCAAAATGGGTATCCAAATATGCTCTCAGATTTCAAAACCGACAAGTTTAGCCCCCGATATTCGCGTTTGTTCGTTTTTCACGGATCATCCAAAATGATGACCAAACTCAATTTGTCACTTTGTGCATTCGAGGCCACGCTTTCATCTCCAAAATGGGTATCCAAATATGCTCTCATATTTCAAAATCGAAAATTTCAGCCCTCGTTATCCGCGTCTATTCGTTTTTCACGTATCATCCGAAATGAGTCGCGAAATCAATTTGTCACTTTGTGCATGAGGGGCCACACTTGCATCTCCAAAATGGGTATCCAAATATGCTCTCGGATTTCAAAACCAAAAAGTTCAACCCCTGATATCCGCGTCCGTTCGTTTATCGCGGATCGTCTGAAATCAGTCCCGAAATAAATTCGTCACTTTGTGCATGCGGGGCCACGCTTTCATCTCCAAAATGGGTATCTAGATATGCTCTCGAATTTAAAAACGGAAAATTTCAACCCTCAATATCCGCATTTGTACATTTTTCAAGGATCATCCAAAATGAATCCCGAAATCAATTCGTCATTCTTTTCCTGCGGGGGCACACTTGCATCTCCAAAATGGGTATCCAAATATACTCTCGGATTTCAAAACGAAAATTTTGGCCAGACATCGCGTCGGGTCGTTTTACGGATCATCCAAAATGAGTCCCTAAATCAATTCGTCACTTTGTGCATGTGAGGCCACACTTCCATCTCCAAAATGGTTATCCAAATATGCTCTCGGATTTCAAAACTGAAAAGTTTAGCCCCCGATATCCAAGTATGTTCGTTTTTCACGGATCATCGAAATGAGTCCTGAAATCAATTTGTCACCTTGTGCATGTGGGGAAACGCTTGCATCTCCAAAATGTGTAACCAAATATGCTCTCGGATTTCAGAACTGAAAATTTCTTCCCTCGATATCCATGTCTGTTCATTTTTCACGTATAGTGCGAAATCAGTCCCGAAATAAATTCATCACTTTGTGCATGCGGGGCCATGCTTGCATCTCCAAAATGGGTATCCAAATATGCTCTCGAATTTCAAAAGCGAAAAGTTCAACCCCCGTATCCGCTTTCGTTCGGTTTTCAAAGATGCGTCCAAAATGAGTCCCAAAATCAATTCGTCACTTTGTTCATGCGGGGGCACACTTGCATCAAAATGGGTATCCCAAATATGCTCTCGAATTTCAAAAATGAAATTTTCAACCCCGATATCTGCGTCTGTTCGTTTTTTATGGATCGTTGGAAATGAGTCCCTAAATAAATTCATCACTTTGTGCATGTGGGGCCACGCTTGCATCTCCAAAATGGGTATCCAAATATGCTCTCGAATTTTTAAACCGAAAAGTTTAGCCCTCGATATTATTCACATCAGATTTGTTTCCTGAGATCATCAAATCATGTGCGAACTCAATTCGTCACTTTGTGCACATGCAGGGCCAGCATCTCCAAAATGGATATCCAAATATGCTCTCGGATATCAAAACCGAAAAGTTTAGCCTGCGTCTATTCCTTTTTAACGAACTATCTACGTTTAAAATGTTTTTTCAGACATTATAAAGCTCTTTTAAAATATTTTAAAAACTTTGTAAAATATTTTAAAGGATTTTATAACATTTCAAAATATTTTAAAATATCTCAAAATATTGTAGAACGCTTATCAATTTAAGCTTATAAATCTGACATTCAATAATTTTTATAAATGGTTCGAAGATTTTATAAAATATTCTAAATTTCTATTAATATGTTTAAATCAAATATTTAAAGTGTTTAATCATTTTTAGTAAATGTTTTTAATGAAATCGTAAAAAAAATTGTTCTAAAAACATTATAAAAATTTTTTTAAACTGTTATAGCGTGCTTTTAAACACATTATAAAACTCGTTTAAAATATTTTAAAAAATTTGTAAAAAATGTTTTAAAGTATTTTTATAACATTTCAAAATATTGTAAAACACTTCAGATATTTTGAAATGCTTCTAAAATATTTTTGAAACGCTTTTAAAATTTATTTTAAAACGTTTTAAAACACTTCTAAAATGTTTTAAGAATTTATTTTAAAATGTTTCAAACGCTTTAAAATGTTTTAAAACGTTTTGTAGGAACCTCTTGAAGAACTTGTAAAGCATTTTAAAATGTTTTAAAGTGTTTTAAAATGGTTTAAAAATGTTTTTAGAAAGCTTTGCAATGTTTTAAAAACATTTGAAAACAATTTCAAAATTCTTTTTAAAATATTTAAAAGCGTTTATTTCATTTTAAAATGTTTATAAATAACATTTAATAAAAGTTAAACTAATAAAGTTGACATTATAAACATTTAATAATTTTTATAAAGGTTTTATAAATGGTTTAAAGCTTCTATAAAATATTCTAAATTCTTATTGATATGCTTAAATCAAATATTTAAAGCGTTTAATCATTTTTAATAAAATCGCAAAAAAAAACGTTTTAAAAAAACTTGTTATAAAACACTTTTTAAAATGTTATAACGTGCTTTTAAACACATTTTAAGAATGTTTTTTAAGACATTATAAAACTCGTTTAAAATATTTTTACAAATTTGTAAAATGTTTTAAAGGATTTTTATAACATTTCAAAATATTTCAAAATCATTCAAAATATTTCAAAATATTCTAAAAAACGCTTTCAATATATTTTAAAACACTTGTAAAATATTTTGAAACTCTTTTAAAATGTTTTAAATTTATTTTGAAATGTTTCAAAACACTTCTAAAATATTTTAAATTTATATTAAAAGTGTTTTAAAATAAACACATTTTAATAAAATCGTAAAAAAAAACGTTTTTAGAAACATTGTAAAACACTTTTTAAAATGTTATAATGTGATTTTAAAATGTTTTGAAGACATCACTCAAAACCCTTTTAAAATATTTTTAAAAATTTGTAAAATGTTTTAAAAGATTTTTATAGGGTAAAATATTTCAAAATATTGTCAAACGCTTAAGATATTTTGAACACTTTTAAATATTTTGAAACGCTTTTAAAATGTTTTAAATTCCTTTTAAAATGTTTCAAAACACTTTTAAAATGTTTTAAAACATGTTAAATCCTTTTACAAAAACTTGTAAAACATTTTAAGCATTTTCAAAGTGTTTTAAAATGGTTTTAAAATGATTTCGGAATGCTTTTACAATGTTAGAAAAACATTTAAAACACATTTAAAATATTTGAAAGCATTTATTTAGGTTTAAAACGTTTTTAAATAAAATTTAATAAAAAAAGTTAAACTTATAAAGCTAACATTATAAACATGCAATCATTTTTATAAATGTTTCATAAATAGTTTTTAAATCTATTATAAAATATTCTAAATTCTTATTAATATGTTTAAATCAAATATTTAAAGCGTTTAATCTTTTTTATTAAATGTTTTAATAAAATCGTAAAAAAAAGAAACGTTTTTAAAAATATTATAAAACCCTTTTTAAATACTATAATGTGCTTTTAAACACGTTTAAAATGTTTTTAACACATCATAAAATATTTTCAAATATTTTTAAAAAATTGTAAAAATATTTAAGAGGATTTTTATAACATTTAAATATTCCAAAATATTTCATAAAGTTAAGCTTATAAAAAGCTGGCGTTCAATAATTTTTATAAATGTTTTTAAAATGGTTTAAACCTTTTATAAAATATTCCAAATTCTTAATTAATATGTTTAAATCAAATATTTAAAAATTTTAATCGTTTTAGTAAATCTTTTAATAAAATCGTAAAATAATATTTTTAAAAAACATTATAAAACACTTTTAAATGCTATAACATGATTCTAAACTTCGTTAGCCTTTTAAGATACGGCAGCTTTTTAAAATATTTTGAAATGATTTTAAGATTTATTTTTAAATGTTTCAAAACACTTCTAAAATGTTTTAAATTTATTTTAAAATGTTTCAAAACACTTACAAATGTTTTAAAACGTTTTTAAAAATCCTTTAAAAAACTTGTAAATCATTTTTAAACGTTTTAAAAGTGTTTAAAATGGTTTAAAAAGGTTTTAGAAAGCTTTACAATATTTTAAAAAGGTTTAAAATGTTTTAAAACGTTTTTAAATCCTTTAAAACTTGTAACGCATTTTAAAACGTTTTAAAGTGTATCCAAATATGCTCTCGATTTCAAAGCGAAAGGATTCGGCCCAGATATACGTGTTCATTCATTTTTTATAAAATCGTGAAATGAATCCCAAAATAAATTCGTCACTTTGTGCATCCGGAGTCTACTTGCATCTCCAAAATAGGTATCCAAATATGCTCTCGGATTTTAAAACATGATTTAGCCCTCGATATTCCGTCGAACACATTTTCACGGATCCTTCCAAAGAAATGAAGATCGAACTCAATTAGTCTTCCCAACATCTGAGACACCACCTCAAAATCGGTATCCAAATGTATCTCGGATATCAAAACTGAAAAGTTTAGCCCCATCTTCCGTGGTTCCTTTTCACGAACCATCGAAATGAGTCCGAAATCAATTTGATTTGTGAATGCGGGGCCACACTTTTGTCTCCAAATGGGTATCCAAATATGCTCTCGAGATTTCACAACCGAAAATTTGAACCCCGATATCCCGTCTTTTCATTTTTCACGGATCGTACGAGTTGAATACAAAGTCATTCGTCCTTTGTTCATACGGGGCCACGCTTGCATCTCGAAAATGGGTATCCAAATATGCTCTCGGATTTCAAAATAGAAAAGTTTAGCCCGATATTCGTGTCGTTCGTTTTTCACGGATCGTCAAAATGAGGCCCAAACTCAATTTGTCACTTTGTGCATCGAACCACGCTTTCATCTCAAAATGGGTATCCAAATATGCTCTCATCACCGTGAAAATTCGGCCCACGTTATGTCTGCGTCTGTTCGTTTTTCACGGATCATCGAAATGAGTCGCGAAATCGATTTGTCACTTTATTACTCAGGGCCACACTTGCATCTCCAAAATGGGTATCCAAATATGCTCTCGGTTCCTTCAAAAAGTTCTTCTGATATCAACGTCAGATTCGTTTTTCACGAATGATACAAAATACGATCCCGTCAGGTACACTTTGTCCGTCGAGACACGCTCTCATCTCCAAAATGGGTATCTGAATGTACACCTTTCGAATTTAAAAACCGAAAATTCAACCCCCAATGTCCGCATTTGTTCATTTTTCAAGGATCATCCAAAATGAATCCGAATCAATTAATCATTTTGTTCCTTCGGGGCAACTTGCATCTCCAAAATGGGTATCAAATATACTCTCGAATTTAAAACGAAAATTTTAGCCCGACATCCAACGTCGTTCGTTTTTACGGGTCATCAAATATTAATCCTAAATCAATTCGTCACTTTGTGCATGTGAGGCCACGCTTGCATCTCCAAAATGGTTATCCAATATGCTCTAAGTTTGCAAAAGCTGAAAATATTAGCCACAAATATCCACGTATGTTCGTTTTTCACGGATCATCCGAAATGAGTCTGAAATCAATTTTTTCACTTTGTGCATGTGGAAATGCTTGCATCTCAAAAATGTGTATCCAAATGTACTCTCGGATTTCAAAATCGAAAAGTTCTTCCCTCAAATATCCAAATGCGATCATTTTCACGGATAATTAGAAATCAGTCCGAAATAAATTCATGCTTTGCGCATGCGGGTACGCTTGCATCTCCAAAATGGGTATCCAAATATGCTCTCGAATTTCAATACTTGAAAATTTCAACCCCCAATATCCGCTTTGATTAGGTTTACAATATTTCAAAATATTGTATGTCAAATTAAGCTTATAAATACGACATTCAATAATTTTTATAAACGGTTTTAAAAGCTTTATAAAATATTCAAATTTTATTAATATGTTTGAATCAAATATTTAAAGCGTTTAATCAATTTTTAGTAAATGTTTTTAATGAAATCGTAAAAAAAATTGTTTTAAAAACATTACAAAAAACTTTTTAAACTGTTATAGCGTGCTTTTAAACACATTTAAATGTAGTTAACACATTATAAAACTCGTTTAAAATATTTTAAAAATTTTGTAAAATGTTTTTAAGGATTTTTATAACATTTCAAAATATTGTAAAACACTTCCAAGATATTTTAAAACACTTTTAAAATATTTTGAAACACTTCTAAAATATTTTGAAACGCTTCTAAAATATTTTGAAACGCTTTTAAAATTTATTTTAAAATGTTTCAAAACACTTCTAAAACGTTTTAAATTTATTTTAAAATGTTTCAAAACACTTTTTAAATGTTTTAAAACGTTTTCAGAACCTCTTGAAGAACTCGTAAAGCATTTTTAAAATGTTTTAAAAGTGTTTTAAAATGGTTTTAGAAATGCTTTTAGAAAGATTTTACAATGTTTTAAAAGCATTTCAAAACACTTTTAAAATTATTTTAAAATATTTAAAAGCATTTATTTCATTTTTAAAAATGTTTATAAATAACATTTAATAAAGGTTAAACTAATAAAGTTGACATTATAAACATTTAATAATTTTTATAAAGGTTTTATAAATGGTTTAAAGCTTTTATAAAATATTCTAAATTCTTATTAATTTTTATAAAGGTTTTATAAATGGTTTAAAGCTTTTATAAAATATTATTAAATTCTTTAAAGCGTTTAATCATTTTTGATAAAATCGCAAAAAAAAAAACGTTTTTAAAAACATTATAAAACACTTTTTAAAATGTTATAACGTGCTTTTAAACACATTTAAAATGTTTTTAAGACATTATAAAACTCGTTTAAAATATTTTTATAAATTTGTAAAATGTTTTAAATGATTTTTATAACATTTCAAAATGTTTCAAAATAATTCAAAAAATTTCAAAATGTTGTAAAAAACACTTCCAAGATATTTTAAAACACTTGTAAAATATTTTGAAACGCTTTTAAAATGTTTTAAATTTATTTTTAAATGTTTCAAAACACTTCTAAAATATTTTAAATTTTATATTAAAAGTGTTTTAAAATAAACACATTTAATAAAATCGTAAAAAAACGTTTTTAAAAACATTATACAACACATTTTAAAATGTTATAATGTGCTTTTAAAATGCTTTGAAGACATCATAAAACTCTTTTAAAATATTTTTAAAAATTTGTAAAATGTTTTAAAATATTTTTATAAATTTCAAAATATTTCAAAATATTGTCAAACGCTTAACATATTTTTGAACACTTTTAAATATTTTGAAACCCTTTTAAAATGTTTCAAAACACTTTAAAATGCTTCACAACACTTTTAAAATGTTTTAAATTTATTTTAAAATGTTTCAAAACACTTTTAAAATGTTTTAAAACATACTTAAATCCTTTTTAAAAACTTGTAAAACATTTTAAAATGTTTTAAAATGGTTTTTAAATGTTTTCAGAATGCTTTTACAATGTTAGAAAAACATTTCAAAACACATTTAAAATATTTGAAAGCATTTATTTAGGTTTTAAAAACATTTTTAAATAAAATTTAATAAATGTTAAGCTTATGAAACTAACATTATAAACATGCAATAATTTTTATAAATGTTTCATAAATGGTTTAAATCTGTTATAAAATATTCTAAATTCTTCTCAATATGTTTAAATCAAATATTTAAAGCATTTAATCTTTTTATTAAATGTTGTTAATAAAATCGTAAAAAAAGAAACGTTTTTAAAAATATTATAAAACCATTTTTAAAATGTTATAATGTGCTTTTAAACATGTTTAAAATGTTTCTAACACATCATAAAACTCTTTTAAAATATTTTTAAAAAATTTGTAAAATATTTTAGAGGATTTTTATAACATTTCAAAATATTTCATAAAGTTAAGCTTATAAAGCTGACATTCAATAATTTTTATAAATGTTTTAAAAATGGTTTAAACCTTTTATAAAATATTCCAAATTCTTATTAATATGTTTTAATCAAATATTTAAAGCGTTTAATCATTTTTAGTAAATCTTTTTAATAAAATCGTAAAAAATAATATTTTTAAAAACATTATAAAACACTTTTTAAAATCCTATAACATGATTTTAAACACGTTAAAAATGTTTTTAAGACATTATGAAACTCTTTTAAAATATTTTTAAAAAGTTGTAAAATGTTTTAAAGGATTTTTATAACGTTTCAAAATATTGTAAAACACTATCAAGATATTTCAAGACACTTTTAAGATATTTTGAAACGCTTTTAAAATATTTTGAAATGCTTTTAAGATTTATTTTAAAATGTTTCAAAACACTTCTAAAATGTTTTAAATTTATTTTAAAATGTTTCAAAACACTTTTAAAATGTTTCAAAACACTTTTAAAATGTTTTAAAACGTTTTTAAATCCTTTTAAAAAACTTGTAAAGCATTTTAAAACGTTTTAAAAGTGTTTTAAAACGGTTTAAAAATGTTTTTAGAAATCTTTTACAATATTTTAAAAAAGGTTTAAAATGTTTTAAAACGCTTTTAAATCCTTTTCAAAAACTTGTAAAGCATTTTAAAACGTTTTAAAAGTGTATCCAAATATGCTCTCAGATTTCAAAACCGAAAAGTTCGGCCCCCGATATCTGTGTTCATTCATTTTTCACAAATCGTCTGAAATGACTCCCGAAATCAATTCGTCACTTTGTGCATCCGGGGCCACACTTGCATCTCCAAAATAGGTATCCAAATATGCTCTCGGATTTTAAAACCGAAAAGTTTAGACCTCGATATTCGCGTGCGTTTATTTTTCACGGATCATCCGAAATGAGGTACGAACTCAATTCGTCACTTTGTGCATCTGGGGCCGCACTTGCATCTCCAAAATGGGTATCCAAATATGCTCTCGGATATCAAAACCGAAAATTTTAGCCCCATCTTCCACGTCTGTTTCTTTTTCACGAACCATCCGAAATGAGTCCCGAAATGAATTTGTCACTTTGTGCATGTCGGGCCACGCTTGCATCTCCAAAATGGGTATCCAAATATGCTCTCAGATTTCAAAACCGAAAATTTCAGCCCCCGATATCCACGTCTTTTCATTTTTCACGGATCGTCTGAATTGAGTCCTGAAGTCAATTCGTCACTTTTCATACGGGGGCCACGCTTGCATCTCCAAATGGGTATCCAAATATGCTCTCGGATTTCAAAGCCAGAAAGGATTTATTTCGATATTCGCGTCCGTTCGTTTTCACGGATCATCGAAAATGAGGCCCAAACTCAATTTGTCCTTGTGTTACATCCCAGAGGCCACGCTTTCTCTCCAAAATGGGTATCCAAATATGCTCTCATATTTCAAGAGCGAAATTTTCAGCCCCCGTTATGCGTCTATTCGTTTTCACGGATGCGTAGAAATGGTCGCGAAATCGATTTATCACTATGTGCATGCGGGGCCACCGCATCTCCAAAATGGGTATCCAAATATGCTCTCGAGATTTCACAATAGAAAAGTTCAGCCCCCGATATCCCCGTCTTTTCATTTTTCACGGATCGTCTGAATTGAGTCCCGAACTCAATTCGTCACTTTGTTCATCTGGAGCCACGCTTGCATCTCCAAAATGGGTATCCAAATATGCTCTCAGATTTCAAAACCGAAAAGTTTAGCCCCCGGTATTCGCGTTTGTTCGTTTTTCACGGATCATCCAAAATGATGCCCAAAATCAATTTGTCACTTTGTGCATCCGAGGCCACGCTTTCATCTCCAAAATGGGTATCCAAATATGCTCTCATATTTGAAAATCGAAAATTTCAGCCCCCGTTATCTGCGTCTATTCGTTTTTCACGCATCATCCGAAATGAGTCGCGAAATCAATTTGTCACTTTGTGCATGAGGGGCCACACTTGCATCTCAAAAATGGGTATCCAAATATGCTCTCGGATTTCAAAACCAAAAAGTTCAACCCCTGATATCCGCGTCCGTTCGTTTTTCACGGATCGTCTGAAATCAGTCCCGAAATAAATTTGTCACTTTGTGCATGCGGGGCCACACTTTCATCTCCAAAATGGGTATCCAGATATGCTCTCGAATTTAAAAACCGAAAATTTCAACCCCCAATATCCGCATTTGTACATTTTTCAAGGATCATCCAAAATGAATCCCGAAATCAATTCCTCATTCTTTTCCTGTGGGGGCACACTTGCATCTCCAAAATGGGTATCCAAATATACTCTCAGATTTCAAAAACGAAAATTTTAGCCCCCGACATCCGCGTCCGTTCGTTTTTTACGGATCATCCAAAATGAGTCCCTAAATCAATTCGTCACTTTGTGAATGTGAGGCCACGCTTGCATCTCCAAAATGGTTATCCAAATATGCTCTCAGATTTCAAAACTGAAAAGTTTAGCCCCCGATATCCACGTATGTTCGTTTTTCACGGATCACGCGAAATGAGTCCTGAAATCAATTTGTCACTTTGTGCATGTGGGGAAACGCTTGCATCTCCAAAATGTGTATCCAAATATGCTCTCGGATTTCAAAACCGAAAAGTTATGCCCCCGATATCCACGTCTGTTCATTTTTCACGGATAGTCCGAAATCAGTCCCGAAATAAATTCATCACTTTGTGAATGCGGGGCCACGCTTGCATCTCCAAAATGGGTATCCAAATATGCTCTCGAATTTCAAAACTGAAAATTTCAACCCCCAATATCCGCTTTCGTTCAGTTTTCAAAGATCGTTCGAAATGAGTCCCAAAATCAATTCGTCACTTTGTTCATGCGGGGGCACACTTGCATCTCCAAAAGCGGTATCCAAATATGCTCTCGAATTTCAAAAATGAAAATTTCAACCCCGATATCTGCGTCTATTCATTTTTTATGGATCGTTCGAAATGAGTCCCTAAATCAATTCATCACTTTGTGCATGTGGGGCCACGCTTGCATCTCCAAAATGGGTATCCAAATATGCTCTCGAAATTTTAAACCGAAAATTTTAGCCCTCGATATTCGCATCCGTTCGTTTTTCACAGATCATCCGAAATGAGGTCCGAACTCAATTCGTCACTTTGTGCATCTGGGGCCACGCTTGCATCTCCAAAATGGATATCCAAATAGGCTCTCGGATATCAGAACCGAAAAGTTTAGCCTGCGTCTATTCCTTTTTAACGAACTATCTACGTTTAAAATGTTTTTCAGACATTATAAAGCTCTTTTAAAATATTTTAAAAACTTTGTAAAATATTTTAAAGGATTTTTATAACCTTTCAAAATATTTTAAAATATTTAAATATTGTAAAACGCTTATCGAGTTAAGCTTGTAAATCGACATTCGATCATTTTTATAAATGGTTCGAAGATTTTATAAAATATTCTAAATTTTTATTAATATGTTTAAATCAAATATTTAAAGTGTTTAATGTTTTTTAGTAGATGTTTTTAATGAAATCGTAAAAAAAATTGTTTTAAAAACATTATAAAAAACTTTTTAACTTGTTATAGCGTGCTTTTAAACACATTTAAATGTATTTAACACATTATAAAACTCGTTTAAAATATTTTAAAAATTTTGTAAAATGTTTTTAAGGATTTTTATAACATTTCAAAATATTGTAAAACACTTCCAAGATATTGTAAAACACTTCCAAGATATTTTAAAACACTTGTAAAATATTTTGAAACGCTTCTAAAATATTTTGAAACGCTTTTAAAATTTATTTTAAAATGTTTCAAAACACTTCTAAAACGTTTTAAATTTATTTTAAAATGTTTCAAAACACTTTTTAAATGTTTTAAAACGTTTTCAGAACCTCTTGAAGAACTCGTAAAGCATTTTAAAATGTTTTAAAAGTGTTTTAAAATGGTTTAGAAATGCTTTTAGAAAGCTTTTACAATGTTTTAAAAATATTTCAAAACACTTGTAAAATTCTTTTAAAATATTTAAAAAAATTTATTTCATTTTTAAAAATGTTTATAAATAACATTTAATAAAAGTTAAACTAATAAAGTTGACATTATAAACATTTAATAATTTTTATAAAGGTTTTATAAATGGTTTAAAGCTTTTATAAAATATTCTAAATTCTTATTAATTTTTATAAAGGTTTTATAAATGGTTTAAAGCTTTTATAAAATATTATTAAATTCTTTAAAGCGTTTAATCATTTTTGATAAAATCGCAAAAAAAAACGTTTTTAAAAACATTATAAAACACTTTTTAAAATGTTATAACATGCTTTTAAACACATTTAAAATGTTTTTAAGACATTATAAAACTCGTTTAAAATATTTTTATAAATTTGTAAAATGTTTTAAATGATTTTTATAACATTTCAAAATATTTCAAAATCATTAAAAAAATTTCAAAATGTTGTAAAAAACGCTTCCAAGATATTTTAAAACACTTGTAAAATATTTTGAAACGCTTTTAAAATGTTTTAAATTTATTTTTAAATCTTTCAAAACACTTCTAAAATATTTTAAATTTTATATTAAAAGTGTTTTAAAATAAACACATTTAATAAAATCGTAAAAAAAAGTTTTTAGAAACATTATACAACACTTTTTAAAATGTTATAATGTGCTTTTAAAATGTTTTGAAGACATCATAAAACTCTTTTAAAATATTTTCAAAAATTTGTAAAATGTTTTAAAATATTTTTATAAATTTCAAAATATTTCAAAATATTGTCAAACGCTTAACATATTTTTGAACACTTTTAAATATTTTGAAACCCTTTTAAAATGTTTTAAATTTATTTTAAAATGTTTCAAAACACTTTTAAAATGTTTTAAAACATACTTAAATCCTTTTTAAAAACTTGTAAAACATTTTAAAATGTTTTAAAAGTGTTTTAAAATGGTTTTTAAATGTTTTGAGAATGCTTTTACAATGTTAGAAAAACATTTCAAAACACATTTAAAATATTTGAAAGCATTTATTTAGGTTTTAAAAACGTTTTTAAATAAAATTTAATAAAAGTTAAGCTTATAAAGCTAACATTATAAACATGCAGTAATTTTTATAAATGTTTCATAAATGGTTTAAATCTGTTATAAAATATTCTAAATTCTTCTCAATATGTTTAAATCAAATATTTAAAGCGTTTAATCCTTTTATTAAATGTTTTTAATAAAATCGTAAAAAAAGAAACGTTTTTTAAAATATTATAAAACCCTTTTTAAAATGTTATAATGTGCTTTTAAACACGTTTAAAATGTTTCTAACACATCATAAAACTCTTTTAAAATATTTTTTAAAAATTTGTAAAATATTTTACAGGATTTTTATAACATTTCAAAATATTTCATAAAGTTAAGCTTATAAAGCTGTCATTCAATAATTTTTATAAATGTTTTAAAAATGGTTTAAACCTTTTATAAAATATTCCAAATTCTTATTAATATGTTTAAATCAAATATTTAAAGCGTTTAATCATTTTTAGTAAATCTTTTTAATAAAATCGTAAAAAATAATATTTTTAAAAACATTATAAAACACTTTTTAAAATGCTATAACATGATTTTAAACACGTTAAAAATGTTTTTAAGACATTATGGAACTCTTTTAAAATATTTTTAAAAAGTTGTAAAATGTTTTAAAGGATTTTTATAACATTTCAAAATATTGTAAAACACTATCAAGATATTTCAAGACACTTTTAAGATATTCTAAAACGCTTTTAAAATATTTTGAAATGCTTTTAAGATTTATTTTAAAATGTTTCAAAACACTTCTAAAATGTTTTAAATTTATTTTAAAATGTTTCAAAACACTTTTAAAATGTTTTAAAACGTTTTTAAATCCTTTTAAAAAACTTGTAAAGCATTTTAAAACGTTTTAAAAGTGCTTTAAAACGGTTTAAAAATGTTTTTAGAAAGCTTTTACAATATTTTAAAAAAGGTATAAAATGTTTTAAAGCGTTTTTAAATCCTTTTCAAAAACTTGTAAAGCATTTTAAAACATTTTAAAAGTGTATCCAAATATGCTCTCAGATTTCAAAACCGAAAAGTTCAGCCCCCGATATCTGTGTTCATTCATTTTTCACAAATCGTCTCAAATGAATCCCAAAATCAATTCGTCACTTTGTGCATCCGGGGCCACACTTGCATCTCCAAAATAGGTATCCAAATATGCTCTCGGATTTTAAAACCGAAAAGTTTAGACCTCGATATTCACGTGCGTTTGTTTTTCACGGATCATCCGAAATGAGGTCCGAACTCAATTCGTCACTTTGTGCATCTGGGGCCGCACTTGCATCTCCAAAATGGGTATCCAAATATGCTCTCGGATATCAAAACCGAAAAGTTTAGCCCCATCTTCCACGTCTGTTCTCTTTTCACGAACCATCCGAAATGAGTCCCGAAATCAATTTGTCACTTTGTGCATGTGGGGCCACGCTTGCATCTCCAAAATGGGTATCCAACATGCTCTTATCAAACCGAAAGTTCAGCCCCCGATATCCACGTCTTTTAATTTTTCACGGATCGTCTGAATTGAGTCCCGAAGTCAATTCGTCACTTTTTTCATCTGGGGCTACGCTTGCATCTCCAAAATGGGTATCCAAATATGCTCTCAGATTTCAAAACCGAAAAGTTTAGCCCCCGATATTCGCGTCCATTCGTTTTTCACGGATCATCCAAAATGAGGCCCAAACTCAATTTGTCACTTTGTGCATCCGAGGCCACGCTTTCATCTCCAAAATGGGTATCCAAATATGCTCTCATATTTCAAAATCGAAATTTTCAGCCCCCGTTATCTGCGTCTATTCGTTTTTCACGGATCATCCGAAATGAGTCGCGAAATCGATTTGTCACTATGTGCATGCGGGGCCACACTTGCATCTCCAAAATGGGTATCCAAATATGCTCTCAGATTTCACAACCGAAAAGTTCAGCCACCGATATCCACGTCTTTTCATTTTTCACGGATCGTCTGAATTGAGTCCCGAAGTCAATTCGTCACTTTGTTCATCCGGGGCCACGCTTGCATCTCCAAAATGGGTATCCAAATATGCTCTCAGATTTCAAAACCGAAAAGTTTAGCCCCCGATATTCGCGTTTGTTCGTTTTTCACGGATCATCCAAAATGATGCCCAAAATCAATTTGTCACTTTGTGCATCTGAGACCACGCTTTCATCTCCAAAATGGGTATCCAAATATGCTCTCATATTTCAAAATCGAAAATTTCAGCCCTCGTTATTTGCGTTTATTCGTTTTTCACGGATCATCCGAAATGAGTCACGAAATCAATTTGTCACTTTGTGCATGAGGGGCCACACTTGCATCTCCAAAATGGGTATCCAAATATGCTCTCGGATTTCAAAACCAAAAAGTTCAACCCCTGATATCCGCGTCCGTTCGTTTTTCACGGATCGTCTCAAATCAGTCCCGAAACAAATTTGTCACTTTGTGCATGCGGGGCCACGCTTTCATCTCCAAAATGGGTATCCAGATATGCTCTCGAATTTAAAAACTGAAAATTTCAACCCCCAATATCCGCATTTGTTCATTTTTTAAGGATCATCCAAAATGAATCCCGAAATCAATCATTCTTCTGCGGCACACTTGCATCTCCAAAATGGGTATCCAAATATACTCTCGCATTTCAAAACGAAATTTTGGCCCCCGACATCCGCGTCCTGTCGTTTTTTACGATCATCCAAAATGAGTCCCTAAATCAATTGGCCACTTTGTGAATGTGAGGCCACGCCAGATCTCCAAAATGGTTATCCAAATATGCTCTCAGATTTCAAACCTAAAGTTCAGCCCCCGATATCCACGTCTTTTCATTTTTCACGGATCGTCTGAATTGAGTCCCGAAGTCAATTCGTCACTTTGTTCATCTGGGGCCACGCTTGCATCTCCAAAATGGGTATCCAAATATGCTCTCTGATTTCAAAACCGAAAAGTTTAGCCCCCGATATTCGCGTTTGTTCGTTTTTCACGGATCATCCAAAATGATGCCCAAAATCAATTTGTCACTTTTTGCATCCGAGGCCACGCTTGCATCTCCAAAATGGGTATCCAAATATGCTCTCAGATTTCAAAACCGAAAAGTTTAGCCCCCGATATTCGTGTTTGTTCGTTTTTCACGGATCATCCAAAATGATGCCCAAAATCAATTTGTCTATGCAGTGTACACTTTTGCATCTTCAAAAGCTGATCCAACATAAGAGACTTTCTGACTTCAAATGAAAATTTCAAACCCGATATCTGCGTCTATTCATTTTTTATGGATCGCTCGAAATGAGTCCCTAAATCAATTCATCACTTTGTGCATGTGGGGCCACGCTTGCATCTCCAAAATGGGTATCCAAATATGCTATCGAATTTTTAAACCGAAAATTTTAGCCCTCGATATTCGCATCCGTTCGTTTTTCACAGATCATCCGAAATGAGGTCCGAACTCAATTCGTCACTTTGTGCATCTCCAAAATGGATATCCAAATATGCTCTCGGATATCAAAACCGAAAATTTTAGCCTGCGTCTATTCCTTTTTAACGAACTATCTACGTTTAAAATGTTTTTCAGACATTATAAAGCTCTTTTAAAATATTTTAAAACTTTGTAAAATATTTTAAAGGATTTTTATAACATTTCAAAATATTGTAAAACGCTTATCAAGTTAAGCTTATAAATCTGACATTCAATCATTTTTATAAATGGTTCGAAGATTTTATAAAATATTCTAAATTTTTATTAATATGTTTAAATCAAATATTTAAAGTGTTTAATCAATTTTAGTAAATGTTTTTAATGAAATCGTAAAAAAAATTGTTTTAAAAACATTATAAAAAACTTTTTAAACTGTTATAGCGTGCTTTTAAACACATTTAAATGTATTTAACACATTATAAAACTCGTTTAAAATATTTTAAGAATTTTGTAAAATGTTTTTTAAGGATTTTTATAGCATTTCAAAATATTGTAAAACACTTCCAAGATATTTTAAAACACTTGTAAAATATTTTGAAACACTTGTAAAATATTTTGAAACGCTTCTAAAATATTTTGAAACGCTTTTAAAATTTATTTTAAAATGTTTCAAATCACTTCTAAAACGTTTTAAATTTATTTTAAAATGTTTCAAAACACTTTTAAAATGTTTTCAGAACCTCTTGAAGAACTCGTAAAGCATTTTAAAATGTTTTAAAAGTGTTTTAAAATGGTTTAGAAATGTTTTTAGAAAGCTTTTACAATGTTTTAAAAATATTTCAAAACACTTGTAAAATTCTTTTAAAATATTTAAAAAAATTTATTTCATTTTTAAAAATGTTTATAAATAACATTTAATAAAAGTTAAACTAATAAAGTTGACATTATAAACATTTAATAATTTTTATAAAGGTTTTATAAATGGTTTAAAGCTTTTATAAAATATTCTAAATTCTTATTAATTTTTATAAAGGTTTTATAAATGGTTTAAAGCTTTTATAAAATATTATTAAATTCTTTAAAGCGTTTAATCATTTTTGATAAAATCGAAAAAAAACGTTTTTAAAAACATTATAAAACACTTTTTAAAATGTTATAACATGCTTTTAAACACATTTAAAATGTTTTTAAGACATTATAAAACTCGTTTAAAATATTTTTATAAATTTGTAAAATGTTTTAAATGATTTTTATAACATTTCAAAATATTTCAAAATAATTCAAAAAATTTCAAAATGTTGTAAAAAACGCTTCCAAGATATTTTAAAACACTTGTAAAATATTTTGAAACGCTTTTAAAATGTTTTAAATTTATTTTTAAATGTTTCAAAACACTTCTAAAATATTTTAAATTTTATATAAAAAGTGTTTTAAAATAAACACATTTAATAAAATCGTAAAAAAAAGTTTTTAGAAACATTATACAACACTTTAAAATGTTATAATGTGCTTTTAAAATGTTTTGAAGACATCATAAAACTCTTTTAAAATATTTTTAAAAATTTGTAAAATGTTTTAAAATATTTTTATAAATTTCAAAATATTTCAAAATATTGTCAAACGCTTAACATATTTTTGAACACTTTTAAATTTTTTGAAACCCTTTTAAAATGTTTTAAATTTATTTTAAAATGTTTCAAAACACTTTAAAATGCTTCACAACACTTTTAAAATGTTTTAAATTTATATTAAAATGTTTCAAAACACTTTTAAAATGTTTTAAAACATACTTAAATCCTTTTTAAAAACTTGTAAAACATTTTAAAATGTTTTAAAATGGTTTTTAAATGTTTTCAGAATGCTTTTACAATGTTAGAAAAACATTTCAAAACACATTTAAAATATTTGAAAGCATTTATTTAGGTTTTAAAAACGTTTTTAAATAAAATTTAATAAAAGTTAAGCTTATAAAGCTAACATTATAAACATGCAATAATTTTATAAATGTTTCATAAATGGTTTAAATCTGTTATAAAATATTCTAAATTCTTCTCAATATGTTTAAATCAAATATTTAAAGCGTTTAATCTTTTTTATTAAATGTTTTTAATAAAATCGTAAAAAAAGAAACGTTTTTAAAAATATTATAAAACCCTTTTTAAAATGTTATAATGTGCTTTTAAACACGTTTAAAATGTTTCTAACACATCATAAATCTCTTTTAAAATATTTTTAAAAAATTTGTAAAATATTTTAGAGGATTTTTATAACATTTCAAAATATTTCAAAATATTTCATAAAGTTAAGCTTATAAAGCTGACATTCAATAATTTTTATAAATGTTTTAAAAATGGTTTAAACCTTTATAAAATATTCCAAATTCTTATTAATATGTTTAAATCAAATATTTAAAGCGTTTAATCATTTTTAGTAAATCTTTTTAATAAAATCGTAAAAAATAATATTTTAAAAAACATTATAAAACACTTTTTAAAATGCTATAACATGATTTTAAACACGTTAAAAATGTTTTTAAGACATTATGAAACTCTTTTAAAATATTTTAAAAAAGTTGTAAAATGTTTTAAAGGATTTTATAACATTTCAAAATATTGTAAAACACTATCAAGATATTTCAAGACACTTTTAAGATATTCTGAAACGCTTTTAAAATATTTTGAAATGCTTTTAAGATTTATTTTAAAATGTTTCAAAACACTTCTAAAATGTTTTAAATTTATTTTAAAATGTTTCAAAACACTTTAAAATGTTTTAAAACATTTTTAAATCCTTTTAAAAAACTTGTAAAGCATTTTAAAACGTTTTAAAAGTGTTTTAAAATGGTTTAAAAATGTTTTTAGAAAGATTTTACAATATTTTAAAAAAGGTTTAAAATATTTCAAAACGTTTTTAAATCCTTTTCAAAAACTTGTAAAGCATTTTAAAACATTTTAAAAGTGTATCCAAATATGCTCTCAGATTTCAAAACCGAAAGTTCAGCCCCCGATATCTGTGTTCATTCATTTTTCACAAATCGTCTTAAATGAATCTTGAAATTAATTCGTCACTTTGTGCATCCAGGGCCACACTTGCATCTCCAAAATAGGTATCCAAATATGCTCTCGGATTTTAAAACCGAAAATTTTAGCCCTCGATATTCGCGTCCGTTTGTTTTTCACGGATCATCCGAAATGAGGCACGAACTCAATTCGTCATGCAATCAGTCGTGACCAGATTCCAAAATGGGTATCCAAATAGTCTCCTGGATATCAAAACCGAAAAGTTTAGCCCCATCTTCCACGTCTGTTCTTTTTTCACGAACCATCCGAAATGAGCCCCGAATCAATTTGTCACTTTGTGCATGCGGGGCCACGCTTGCATCTCCAAAATGGGTATCCAAATATGCTCTCAGATTTCACAACCGAAAAGTTCAGCCCTCGATATCCACGTCTTTTCATTTTTCACGGATCGTCTGAATTGAGTCCCGAAGTCAATTCGTCACTTTTTTCATCTGGGGCCACGCTTGCATCTCCAAAATGGGTATCCAAATATGCTCTCAGATTTCAAAACCGAAAATTTCAGCCCCCGATATTCGCGTCCGTTCGTTTTTCACGGATCGTCCAAAATGAGGCCCAAACTCAATTTGTCACTTTGTGCATCCGAGGCCACGTTTTCATCTCCAAAATGGGTATCCAAATATGCTCTCATATTTCAAAATCGAAAATTTCAGCCCCCGTTATCTGCGTCTATTCGTTTTTCGCGGATCATCCGAAATGAGTCGCGAAATCGATTTGTCACTATGTGCATGCGGGGCCACACTTGCATCTCCAAAATGGGTATCCAAATATGCTCTCATATTTCACAACCGAAAAGTTCAGCCCCCGATATCCACGTCTTTTCATTTTTCACGGATCGTCTGAATTGAGTCCCGAAGTCAATTCGTCACTTTTTTCATCTGGGGCCACGCTTGCATCTCCAAAATGGGTATCCAAATATGCTCTCAGATTTCAAAACCGAAAGTTTAGCCCCCGATATTAGCGTCCATTCGTTTTTCACGGATCGTCCAAAATGAGGCCCAAACTCAATTTGTCACTTTGTGCATCCGAGGCCACGCTTTCATCTCCAAAATGGGTATCCAAATATGCTCTCATATTTCAAAATCGAAAATTTCAGCCCCCGTTATCTGCGTCTATTCGTTTTTCACGGATCATCCGAAATGAGTCACGAAATCAATTTGTCACTTTGTGCATGAGGGGCCACACTTGCATCTCCAAAATGGGTACCCAAATATGCTCTCGGATTTCAAAACCAAAAAGTTCAACCCCTGATATCTCCGTCCGTTCGTTTTTCACGGATCGTCTGAAATCAGTCCCGAAATAAATTTGTCACTTTGTGCATGCGGGGCCACGCTTTCATCTCCAAAATGGGTATCCAGATATGCTCTCGAATTTAAAAACCGAAAATTTCAACCCCCAATATCCGTATTTGTACATTTTTCAAGGATCATCCAAAATGAATCCCGAAATCAATTCGTCATTCTTTTCCTGCGGGGGCACACTTGCATCTCCAAAATGGGTATCCAAATATACTCTCAGATTTCAAAAACGGAAATTTTAGCCCCCGACATCTGCGTCCGTTCGTTTTTTACGGATCATCCAAAATGAGTCCCTAAATCAATTCGTCACTTTGTGCATGTGAGGCCACACTTGCATCTCCAAAATGGTTATCCAAATATGCTATCGGATTTAAAAACTGAAAAGTTTAGCCCCCGATATCCACGTATGTTCGTTTTTCACGGATCATCCGAAATGAGTCCTGAAATCAATTTGTCACTTTGTGCATGTGGGGAAACGCTTGCATCTCCAAAATGTGTGTCCAAATATGCTCTCGAATTTCAAAACCGAAAAGTTCTGCCCCCGATATCCACGTCTGTTCATTTTTCACGTATAGTCCGGAATCAGTCCCGAAATAAATTCATCACTTTGTGCATGCGGGGCCACGCTTGCATCTCCAAAATGGGTATCCAAATATGCTCTCGAATTTCAAAACCGAAAAGTTCAACCCCCAATATCCGCTTCGTTCGTTTTCAAAGATCGTCCCAAATGAGTCCCAAGGATCAATTGCCAATTTCATTTATGCAGTGGGCCCTAGATCTCGGCCAAAATGGGTATCCAAATATGCTCTCGAATTTCAAAAATGAAAATTTCAACCCCAATATCTGCGTCTGTTCATTTTTTATGGATCGTTCGAAATGAGTCCCTAAATCAATTCATCACTTTGTGCATGTGTGGCCACGCTTGCATCTCCAAAATGGGTATCCAATTACACTCTCGAATTTTTAAACCGAAAATTTTAGCCCTCGATATTCGCATCCGTTCGTTTTTCACGGATCATCGGAAATGAGGTCCGAACTCAATTCACTTCAGTGATCAGCTACGCCAGACTTCCAAAATGGATATCCAAATAGGCTCTGATATCAGAACCTAAAAGCTCGCGCTCATTCCTTTTTAACGAACTATCTATATTTAAAATGTTTTTCGTGACATTATATGTTTCTTTTAAAATATTTAAAAACTTTGTAAAATATTTTAAAGGATTTTTATAACATTTCAAAATATTTTAAAATATTTCAAAATATTGTAAAACGCTTATCAAGTTACTTATAACCGACATTCAATCATTTTTATAAAATGGTTCTAAGATTTTATAAAATATTCTAAATTTTTATTATGTTTTTAAATCAAATATTTAAAGTGTTTAATCATTTTTTAGTAAATGTTTTTAATGAAATCGTAAAAAATTGTTTTAAAAACATTATAATTTCCGCTTTAACCTGTTATGTTATGACTTCCAACACATTTAAATGTATTTAATACATTATAAAACTCGATTAAAATATTTTAAAAATTTTGTAAAATGTTTTTAAGGATTTTTATAACATTTCAAAATATTGTAAAACACTTCCAAGATATTTTGAAACACTTCTAAAATATTTTGAAACGCTTCTAAAATATTTTGAAACGCTTTTAAAATTTATTTTAAAATGTTTCAAAACACTTCTAAAACGTTTTAAATTTATTTTAAAATGTTTCAAAACACTTTTTAAATGTTTTAAAACGTTTTCAGAACCTCTTGAAGAACTCGTAAAGCATTTTAAAATGTTTTAAAAGTGTTTTAAAATGGTTTAGAAATGTTTTTAGAAAGCTTTTACAATGTTTTAAAATATTTCAAAACACGTTTAAAATTCTTTTAAAATATTTAAAAACATTTATTTCATTTATTTCATTTTTAAAAATGTTTATAAATAACATTTAATAAAAGTTAAACTAATAAAGTTGACATTATAAACATTTAATAATTTTTATAAAGGTTTTATAAATGGTTTAAAGCTTTTATACAATATTCTAAATTCTTATTAATATGCTTAAATCAAATATTTAAAGCGTTTAATCATTTTCGATAAAATCGCAAAAAAACGTTTTTAAAAACATTATAAAACACTTTTTAAAATGTTATAACGTGCTTTTAAACACATTTAAAATGTTTTTAAGACATTATAAAACTCGTTTGAAATATTTTTATAAATTTGTAAAATGTTTTAAATGATTTTTTATAACATTTCAAAATATTTCAAAATCATTCAAAAAATTTCAAAATGTTGTAAAAAACGCTTCCAAGATATTTTAAAACACTTGTAAAATATTTTGAAACGCTTTTAAAATGTTTTAAATTTATTTTTAAATGTTTTAAAACACTTCTAAAATATTTTAAATTTTATATTAAAAGTGTTTTAAAATAAACACATTTAATAAAATCGTAAAAAAAAGTTTTTAGAAACATTATACAACACTTTTTAAAATGTTATAATGTGCTTTTAAAATGTTTTGAAGACATCATAAAACTCTTTTAAAAATATTTTAAAAATTTGTAAAATGTTTTAAAATATTTTTATATATTTAAAAATATTGTCAAACGCTTAAGATATTTTTGAACACTTTTAAATATTTTGAAACCCTTTTAAAATGTTTTAAATTTATTTTAAAATGTTTCAAAACACTTTTAAAATGCTTCAAAACACTTTTAAAATGTTTTAAATTATTTTAAAATGTTTCAAAACACTTTTAAAATGTTTTAAAACATATTGTCTCAAATCCTTTTTAAAAACTTGTAAAACATTTTAAACAGAAATGTGGTTTTTAAATGTTTTCAGAATGCTTTTACAATGTTAGAAAACATTTCAAAACACATTTAAAATATTTGAAAGCATTTATTTAGGTTTTAAAAATGTTTTTAAATAAAATTTAATAAAAGTTAAGCTTATAAAGCTAACATTATAAACATGCAATAATTTTTATAAATGTTTTATAAATGGTTTAAATCTGTTATAAAATATTCTAAATTCTTCTCAATATGTTTAAATCAAATATTTAAAGCGTTTAATCTTTTTATTAAATGTTTTTAATAAAATCGTAAAAAAAGAAACGTTTTTAAAAATATTATAAAACCCTTTTTAAAATGTTATAATGTGCTTTAAAACACGTTTAAAATGTTTCTAACACATCATAAAACTCTTTTAAAATATTTTTAAAAAATTTGTAAAATATTTTAGAGGATTTTTATAACATTTCAAAATATTTCAAAATATTTCATAAAGTTAAGCTTATAAAGATGACATTCAATAATTTTTATAAATGTTTTAAAAATGGTTTAAACCTTTTATAAAATATTCCAAATTCTTATTAATATGTTTAAATCAAATATTTAAAGCGTTTAATCATTTTTAGTAAATCTTTTTAATAAAATCGTAAAAATAATATTTTTAAAAACATTATAAAACACTTTTTAAAATGCTATAACATGATTTTAAACACGTTAAAAATGTTTTTAAGACATTATGAAACTCTTTTAAAATATTTTTAAAAAGTTGTAAAATGTTTTAAAGGATTTTTATAACATTTCAAAATATTGTAAAACACTTTCAAGATATTTCAAAACACTTTTAAGATATTCTGAAACGCTTTTAAAATATTTTGAAATGCTTTTAAGATTTATTTTTAAATGTTTCAAAACACTTCTAAAATGTTTTAAATTTATTTTAAAATGTTTCAAAACACTTTTAAAATGTTTTAAACATTTTCAAATCCTTTTAAAAAACTTGTAAAGCATTTTAAAACGCTTTAAAATTGTTTTTAAAACAAGCTTTATAATGTTTTTAAAGTTTACAATATTTTAAAAAGGTTTAAAATGTTTTAAAACGTTTTTAAATCCTTTTCAAAAACTTGTAAAGCATTTTAAAACGTTTTAAAAGTGTATCCAAATATACTCTCAGATTTCAAAACCGAAACCAAATTACTCCGATATCTCGTGTTCATTCTCATTTTTCACAAATCGTCTGAAATGTAATCGAAATCAATTGCCACTTCAGGCAACCAGGGCCACACTTACTTCCAAAATAGCTATCCAAATATGCTCTCGGATTTTAAAACCGAAAAGTTTAGACCTCGATATTCGCGTGCGTTTGTTTTTCACGGATCATCCGAAATGAGGTCCGAACTCAATTCGTCACTTTGTGCATCTGGGGCCGCACTTGCATCTCCAAAATGGGTATCCAAATATGCTCTCGGATATCAAAACCGAAAAGTTTAGCCCCATCTTCCACGTCTGTTCTTTTTCACGAACCATCCGAAATGAGTCCCGAAATCAATTTGTCACTTTGTGCATGCGGGGCCACGCTTGCATCTCCAAAATGGGTATCCAAATATGCTCTCATATTTCCAAACCGAAAAGTTCAGCCCCCGATATCCACGTCTTTTAATTTTTCACGGATCGTCTTAATTGAGTCCCGAAGTCAATTCGTCACTTTTTTCATCTGGGGCCACGCTTGCATCTCCAAAATGGGTATCCAAATATGCTCTCAGATTTCAAAACCGAAGAGTTTAGCCCCCGATATTCGCGTCCGTTCGTTTTTCACGGATCGTCCAAAATGAGGTCCAAACTCAATTTGTCACTTTGTGCATCCAAGGCCACGCTTTCATCTCCAAAATGGGTATCCAAATATGCTCTCATATTTCAAAATCGAAAATTTCAGCCCCCGTTATCTGCGTCTATTCGTTTTTGACGGATCATCCGAAATGAGTCGCGAAATCGATTTGTCACTATGTGCATGTGGGGCCACACTTGCATCTCCAAAATGGGTATCCAAATATGCTCTCAGATTTCACAACCGAAAAGTTCAGCCCCCGATATCCACGTCTTTTCATTTTTCACGGATCGTCCGAATTGAGTCTCGAAGTCAATTCGTCACTTTGTTCATCTGGGGCCACGCTTGCATCTCCAAAATGGGTATCCAAATATGCTCTCAGATTTCAAAACCGAAAAGTTTAGCCCCCGATATTCGCGTTTGTGCGTTTTTCACGGATCATCCAAAATGATGCCCAAAATCAATTTGTCACTTTGTGCATCCGAGGCCACGCTTTCATCTCCAAAATGGGTATCCAAATATGCTATCATATTTCAAAATCGGAAATTTCAGGCCCCGTTATCTGCGTCTATTCATTTTTCACGGATCATCCAAAATGAGTCGCGAAATCAATTTGTCACTTTTTGCATGAGGGGCCACACTTGCATCTCCAAAATGGGTATCCAAATATGCTCTCGGATTTCAAAACCAAAAAGTTCAACCCCTGATATCCGCGTCCGTTCGTTTTTCACGGATCATCTGAAATCAGTCCCGAAATAAATTTGTCACTTTGTGCATGCGGGGCCACGCTTTCATCTCCAAAATGGGTATCCAGATATGCTCTCGAATTTAAAAACAAAAAATTTCAACCCCCAATATCCGCATTTGTTCATTTTTCAAGGATCATCCAAAATGAATCCCGAAATAATTTCGTCATTTTGTTCCTGCGGGGGCACACTTGCATCTCCAAAATGGGTATCCAACAATACTCTCAGATTTCAAAAACGAAAATTTTAGCCCCCGACATCCACGTCCATTTTTCTTTTACAGATCATCCAAAATGAGTCCCTAAATCAATTCATCACTTTGTGCATGTGAGGCCACGCTTGCATCTCCAAAATGGTTATCCAAATATGCTCTCGGATTTCAAAACTGAAAAGTTTAGCCCCCGATATCCACGTATGTTCGTTTTTCACGGATCATCCGAAATGAGTCATGAAATCAATTTGTCACTTTGTCCATGTGGGGAAACACTTGCATCTCCAAAATGTGTATCCAAATATGCTCTCGGATTTCAAAACCGAAAAGTTCTGCCCCCGATATCCACGTCTGTTCATTTTTCACGAATAGTCCGAAGTCAGTCCCGAAATAAATTCATCACTTTGTGCATGCGGGGCCACGCTTGCATCTCCAAAATGGGTATCCAAATATGCTCTCGAATTTCAAAACTCAAAAGTTCAACCCCCAATATCCGCTTTCGTTCAGTTTTCAAAGATCGTCCGAAATGAGTCCCAAAATCAATTCGTCACTTTGTTCATGCGGGGGCACACTTGCATCTCCAAAAGCGGTATCCAAATATGCTCTCGAATTTCAAAAATGAAAATTTCAACCCCGATATCTGCGTCTATTTGTTTTTTATGGATCGTTCGAAATGAGTCCCTAAATCAATTCATCACTTTGTGCATGTGGGGCCACGCTTGCATCTCCAAAATGGGTATCCAAATATGCTCTCGAATTTTTAAACCGAAAAGTTTAGCCCTCGATATTCGCATCCGTTCGTTTTTCACGGATCATCCGAAATGAGGTCCGAACTCAATTCGTCACTTTGTGCATCTGGGGCCACGCTTGTATCTCCAAAATGGGTATCCAAATATGCTCTTGGATATCAAAACCGAAAAGTTTAGCCTGCGTCTATTCTTTTTTAATGAACTATCTACGTTTAAAATGTTTTCAAACATTATAAAGCTCTTTAAAATATTTTAAAAACTTTGTAAAATATTTTAAAGGATTTTTATTACATTTCAAAATATTTTAAAATATTTCAAAATATTGTAAAACGCTTATCAAGTTAAGCTTATAAATCTGACATTCAATAATACTCCTTTATAAATGGTTCAAGATTTTATAAAATATTCTAAATTTTTATTAATATGTTTAAATCAAATATTTAAAGTGTTTAATCATTTTTAAGAACGTTTTTAATGAAATTCAGAAAATTGTTTTAAAAAGCATTATAAAAACTTTTTAACCGTTATAGCGTGCTTTTAAACACATTTAAATGTATTTAACACATTATAAAACTCGTTTAAAATATTTTAAAAATTTTGTAAAATGTTTTTAAGGATTTTTATAACATTTCAAAATATTGTAAAACACTTCCAAGATATTTTGAAACACTTTTAAAATATTTTGAAACACTTCTAAAATATTTTGAAACGCTTTTAAAATTTATTTTAAAATGTTTCAAAACACTTCTAAAACGTTTTAAATTTATTTTAAAATGTTTCAAAACACTTTTAAAATGTTTTAAAACGTTTTCAGAACCTCTTGAAGAACCCGTAAAGCATTTTAAAATGGTTTAAAAATATTTTTAGAAAGCTTTTACAATGTTTTAAAAATATTTCAAAACACTTTTAAAATTCTTTTAAAATATTTAAAAACATTTATTTCATTTTTAAAAATGTTTATAAACAACATTTAATAAAAGTTAAACTAATAAAGTTGACATTATAAACATTTAATAATCTTTATAAAGGTTTTATAAATGGTTTAAAGCTTTTATAAAATATTCTAAATTCTTATTAATATGCTTAAATCAAATATTTAAAAAGTTTAATCATTTTTGATAAAATCGCAAAAAAACGTTTTTAAAAGCATTATAAAACACTTTTTAAAATGTTATAACATGCGTTTAAACACATTTAAAATGTTTTTAAGACATTATAAAACTCGTTTAAAATATTTTTATAAATTTGTAAAATGTTTTAAATGATTTTTATAACATTTCAAAATATTTCAAAATCATTCAAAAAATTTCAAAATGTTGTAAAAAACGCCTCCAAGATATTTTAAAACACTTGTAAAATATTTTGAAACGCTTTTAAAATGTTTTAAATTTATTTTTAAATGTTTCAAAACACTTCTAAAATATTTTAAATTTATATTAAAAGTGTTTTAAAATAAACACATTTAATAAAATCGTAAAAAAAAAGTTTTTAGAAACATTATACAACACTTTTTAAAATGCTATAATGTGCTTTTAAAATGTTTTGAAGACATCATAAAACTCTTTTAAAATATTTTTATAAATTTCAAAATATTTCAAAATATTGTCAAACTCTTAAGATATTTTTGAACACTTTTAAATATTTTGAAACCCTTTTAAAATGTTTTAAATTTATTTTAAAATGTTTCAAAACACTTTTAAAATGCTTCAAAACACTTTTAAAATGTTTCAAAACACTTTTAAATATGTTTTAAAACATTTTAAAAGTGTTTTAAAACATATTTAAATCCTTTTTAAAAACTTGTAAAACATTTTAAAATGTTTTAAAAGTGTTTTAAAAATGGTTTTTAAATGTTTTCTTAATGCTTTTACAAATGTTAAATAAACATTTCAAAACACATTTAAAATATTTGAAAGCATTTATTTAGGTTTTAAAAACGTTTTTAAATAAAATTTAATAAAAGTTAAGCTTATAAAGCTAACATTATAAACATGCAATAATTTTTATAAATGTTTCATAAAATGGTTTAAATCAAGTATAAAATATTCTAAATTCTTCAATATGTTTAAATCAAATATTTGAAGCGTTTAATCTTTTTATTAAATCTTTTTAATAAAATCGTAAAAAAAGAAACGCTTTTAAAAATATTATAAAACCCCTTTTAAAATGTTATAATGTGCTTTTAAACACGTTTAAAATGTTTCTAACACATCATAAAACTCTTTTAAAATACTTTTAAAAAATTTGTAAAATATTTTAGAGGATTTTTATAACATTTCAAAATATTTCAAAATATTTCATAAAGTTAAGCTTATAAAGCTGACATTCAATAATTTTTATAAATGTTTTAAAAATGGTTTAAACCTTTTATAAAATATTCCTAATTCTTATTAATATGTTTAAATCAAATATTTAAAGCGTTTAATCATTTTTAGTAAAATCGTAAAAAATAATATTTTTAAAAACATTATAAAACACTTTTTAAAATGCTATAACATAATTTTAAACACGTTAAAAATGTTTTTAAGACATTATGAAACTCTTTTAAAATATTTTTAAAAAGTTGTAAAATGTTTTAAAGGATTTTTATAACATTTCAAAATATTGTAAAACACTATCAAGATATTTCAAGACACTTTTAAGAGATTCTGAAACGCTTTTAAAATATTTTGAAATGCTTTTAAGATTTATTTTCAAATGTTTCAAAACACTTCTAAAATGTTCTAAATTTATTTTAAAATGTTTCAAAACACTTTTAAAATGTTTTAAAACGTTTTTAAATCCTTTTAAAAAACTTGTAAAGCATTTTAAAACGTTTTAAAATTGTTTTAAAACAGTTTTAAAATGTTTTTAGAAAGCTTTTACAATATTTTAAAAAAGGTTTAAAATGTTTTAAAACGTTTTTAAATCCTTTTCATAAACTTGTAAAGCATTTTAAAACGTTTTAAAAGTGTATCCAAATATGCTCTCAGATTTCAAAACCGAAAAGTTCAGCCCCCGATATCTGTGTTCATTCATTTTTCACAAATCGTCTGAAATGAATCCCGAAATCAATTCGTCACTTTGTGCATCCGGGGCCTCACTTGCATCTCCAAAATAGGTATCCAAATATGCTCTCGGATTTTAAAACCGAAAAGTTTAGACCTCGATATTCGTGTGCGTTTGTTTTTCACGGATCATCCGAAATGAGGTCCGAACTCAATTCGTCACTTTGTGCATCTGGGGCCGCACTTGCATCTCCAAAATGGGTATCCAAATATGCTCTCGGATATCAAAACCGAAAAGTTTAGCCCCATCTTCCACGTCTGTTTTTTTTTCACGAACCATCTGAAATGAGTCCCGAAATCAATTTGTCACTTTGTGCATGCGGGGCCACGCTTGCATCTCCAAAATGGGTATCCAAATATGCTCTCAGATTTCACAACCGAAAAGTTCAGCCCCCGATATCCACGTCTTTTCATTTTTCACGGATCGTCTGAATTGAGTCGCGAAGTCAATTCGTCACTTTGTTCATCTGGGGCCACACTTGCATCTCCAAAATGGGTATCCAAATATCCTCTCAGATTTCAAAACCGAAAAGTTTAGCCCCCGATATTCGTCCGTTCGTTTTTCACGGATCAGTCCAAAATGAGGTTCCAAACTCAATTTGTCACTTTGTGCATGCGGGGCCACACTTGCATCTCCAAAATGGGTATCCAAATATGTTCTCAGATTTCATAACCGAAAAGTTCAGCCCCCGATATCCACGTCTTTTCATTTTTCACGGATCGTCTAAATTGAGTCCCGAAGTCAATTCGTCACTTTGTTCATCTGGGGCCACGCTTGCATCTCCAAAATGGGTATCCAAATATGCTCTCAGATTTCAAAACCGAAAAGTTTAGCCCCCGATATCCACGTCTTTTCATTTTTCACGGATCGTCTGAATTGAGTCCCGAAGTCAATTCGTCACTTTGTTCATCTGGGGCCACGCTTGCATCTCCAAAATGGGTATCCAAATATGCTTTCAGATTTCAAAACCGAAAAGTTTAGCCCCCGATATTCGCGTTTGTTCGTTTTTCACGGATCATCCAAAATGATGCCCAAAATCAATTTGTCACTTTGTGCATCTGAGGCCACGCTTTCATCTCCAAAATGGGTATCCAAATATGCTATCATATTTCAAAATCGAAAATTTCAGCCCTCGTTATCTGCGTTTATTCGTTTTTCACGGATCATCCGAAATGAGTCGCGAAATCAATTTTTCACTTTGTGCATGAGGGGCCACACTTGCATCTCCAAAATGGGTATCCAAATATGCTCTCGGATTTCAAAATAAAAAAGTTCAACCCCTGATATCCGCGTCCGTTCGTTTTTCACGGATCATCTGAAATCAGTCCCGAAATAAATTTGTCACTTTGTGCATGCGGGGCCACGCTTTCATCTCCAAAATGGGTATCCAGATATGCTCTCGAATTTAAAAACAAAAAAATTCAACCCCCAATATCCGCATTTGTACATTTTCAAGGATCATCCAAAATGAATCCCGAAATCAATTCGTCATTCTTTTCCTGCGGGGGCACACTTGCATCTCCAAAATGGGTATCCAAATATACTCTCAGATTTCAAAAATGAAAATTTTAGCCCCCGACATCCGCGTCCGTTCGTTTTTTACGGATCATCCAAAATGAGTCCCTAAATAATTTCGTCACTTTGTGCATGTGAGGCCACGCTTGCATCTCCAAAATGGTTATCCAAATATGCTCTCGGATTTCAAAACTGAAAAGTTTAGCCCCCCGATATCCACGTATGTTCGTTTTTCACGGATCATCCGAAATGAGTCATGAAATCAATTTGTCACCTTGTGCATGTGGGGAAACGCTTGCATCTCCAAAATGTGTATCCAAATATGCTCTCGGATTTCAAAACCGAAAATTTCTGCGCCCGAAATCCACGTCTGTTCATTTTTCACGGATAGTCCGAAATCAGTCCCGAAATAAATTCATCACTTTGTGCATGCGGGGCCAGGCTTGTATCTCCAAAATGGGTATCCAAATATGCTCTCGAATTTCAAAACTGAAAAGTTCAACCCCCAATATCCGCTTTCGTTCAGTTTTCAAAGATTGTCCGAAATGAGTCCCAAAATCAATTCGTCACTTGTTCATGCTGGGCACACTTAAAGAATCAAAAGCGTATCCAATATGTTATAAATTTCAAAATGAAAATTTCAACCTCGAGTCTCGTTGCCTATTCGTTTTTTATGGATCGTTCGAAATGAGTCCCTAAATCAATTCATCACTTTGTGCATGTGGGGCCACGCCGCATCTCCAAAATGGGTATCCAAATATGCTCTCGAATTTTTAAACCGAAAAGTTTAGCCCGATATTCTATCTCGTTCGTTTTTCACGTATCATCCAACAGTCCTAACTCAATTGGCCACTATGTGACTGGGCCACGCTTGCATTCCAAAATGGATATCCAAATATGCTCTCAGATATCAAAACCGAAAAGTTTAGCCTGCGTCTATTCCTTTTTAACGAACTATCTACGTTTAAAATGTTTTTCAGACATTATAAAGCTCTTTTAAAATATTTAAAAAACTTTGTAAAATATTTTAAAGGATTTTTATAACATTTCAAAATATTTTAAAATATTTCAAAATATTGTAAAACGCTTATCAAGTTAAGCTTATAGATCTGACATTCAATAATTTTTATAAATGGTTCGAAGATTTTATAAAATATTCTAAATTTTTATTAATATGTTTAAATCAAATATTTAAAGTGTTTAATCATTTTTAGTAAACGTTTTTAATGAAATCGTAAAAAAAATTGTTTTAAAAACATTATAAAAAACTTTTTGAACTGTTATAGCGTGCTTTTAAACACATTTAAATGTATTTAACACATTATAAAACTCGTTTAAAATATTTTAAAAATTTTGTAAAATGTTTTTAAGGATTTTTATAACATTTCAAAATATTGTAAAACACTTCCAAGATATTTTAAAACAATTTTAAAATATTTTGAAACACTTCTAAAATATTTTGAAACGCTTCTAAAATATTTTGAAACTCTTTTAAAATTTATTTTAAAATGTTTCAAAACACTTCTAAAACGTTTTAAATTTATTTTAAAATGTTTTAAAACGTTTTCAGAACCTCTTGAAGAACCCGTAAAGCATTTTAAAATGGTTTAAAAATGTTTTTAGAAAGCTTTTACAATGTTTTAAAAATATTTCAAAACACTTTTAAAATTTTTTTAAAATATTTAAAAACATTTATTTCATTTTTAAAAATGTTTATAAATAACATTTAATAAAAGTTAAACTAATAAAGTTGACATTATAAACATTTAATAATTTTTATAAAGGTTTTATAAATGGTTTAAAGCTTTTATAAAATATTCTAAATTCTTATTAATATGCTTGAATCAAATATTTAAAGCGTTTAATCATTTTTGATAAAATCACAAAAAAAAGACGTTTTTAAAAACATTATAAAACACTTTTTAAAATGTTATGACGTGCTTTTAAACACATTTAAAATGTTTTTAAGACATTATAAAACTTGTTTAAAATATTTTTATAAATTTGTAAAATGTTTTAAATGATTTTTATAACATTTCAAAATATTTCAAAATCATTCAAAAAATTTCAAAATGTTGTAAAAAACGCTTCCAAGATATTTTAAAACATTTGTAAAATATTTTGAAACGCTTTTAAAATGTTTTAAATTTATTTTTAAATGTTTCAAAACACTTCTAAAATATTTTAAATTTATATTAAAAGTGTTTTAAAATAAACACATTTAATAAAATTGTGAAAGAAATTTTTAGAAACATTATACAACACTTTTTAAAATGTTATAACGTGCTTTCAAAATGTTTTGAAGACATCATAAGACTCTTTTAAAATATTTCAAAATATTGTCAAACGCTTAAGATATTTTTGAACACTTTTAAATATTTTGAAACCCCTTTAAAATGTTTTAAATTTATTTTAAAATGTTTCAAAACACTTTTAAAATGCTTCAAAACACTTTTAAAATGTTTTAAATTTATTTTAAAATGTTTCAAAACACTTTTAAAATGTTTTAAAACATATTTAAATCCTTTTTAAAAACTTGTAAAACATTTTAAAATGTTTTAAAAGTGTTTTTAAATGGTTTTTAAATGTTTTCAGAATGCTTTTACAATGTTAGAAAACATTTCAAAACACATTTAAAATATTTGAAAGCATTTATTTAGGTTTTAAAAATGTTTTTAAATAAAATTTAATAAAAGTTAAGCTTATAAAGCTAACATTATAAACATGCAATAATTTTTATAAATGTTTCATAAATGGTTTAAATCTGCTATAAAATATTCTAAATTCTTCTCAATATGATTAAATCAAATATTTAAAGCGTTTAATCCTTTTATTAAATGTTTTTAATAAAATCGTAAAAAAAGAAACGTTTTTAAAAATATTATAAAACCCTTTTTAAAATGTTGTAATGTGCTTTTAAACACGTTTAAAATGTTTCTAACACATCATAAAACTCTTTTAAAATATTTTTAAAAAATTTGTAAAATATTTTAGAGGATTTTTATAACATTTCGAAATATTTCAAAATATTTCATAAAGTTAAGCTTATAAAGTTGACATTCAATAATTTTTATAAATGTTTTAAAAATGGTTTAAACCTTTTATAAAATATTCCAAATTCTTATTAATATGTTTAAATCAAATATTTAAAGCGTTTAATCATTTTTAGTAAAATCGTAAAAAATAATATTTTTAAAAACATTATAAAACACTTTTTAAAATGCTATAACATGATTTTAAACACGTTAAAAATGTTTTTAAGACATTATGAAACTCTTTTAAAATATTTTTAAAAAGTTGTAAAATGTTTTAAAGGATTTTTATAACAATTCAAAATATTGTAAAACACTATCAAGATATTTCAAGACACTTTTAAGATATTCTGAAACGCTTTTAAAATATTTTGAAATGCTTTTTAGATTTATTTTCAAATGTTTCAAAACACTTCTAAAATGTTCTAAATTTATTTTAAAATGTTTCAAAACACTTTTAAAATGTTTTAAAACGTTTTTAAATCCTTTAAAAAAACTTGTAAAGCATTTTAAAACGTTTTAAAATTGTTTTAAAACAGTTTTAAAATGTTTTTAGAAAGCTTTTACAATATTTTAAAAAAGGTTTAAAATGTTTTAAAACGTTTTTAAATCCTTTTCAAAAACTTGTAAAGCATTTTAAAACGTTTTAAAAGTGTATCCAAATATGCTCTCAGATTTCAAAACCGAAAAGTTCAGCCTCTGATATCTGTGTTCATTCATTTTTCACAAATCGTCTGAAATGAATCCCGAAATCAATTCGTCACTTTGTGCATCCAGGGCCACACTTGCATCTCCAAAATAGCTATCCAAATATGCTCTCGGATTTTAAAACCGAAAAGTTTAGACCTCGATATTCGCGTGCGTTTGTTTTTCACGGATCAGCCGAAATGAGGTCCGAACTCAATTCGTCACTTTGTGCATCTGGGGCCGCACTTGCATCTCCAAAATGGGTATCCAAATATGCTCTCGGATATCAAAACCGAAAAGTTTAAACCCATCTTCCACGTCTGTTCTTTTTTCACGAACCATCCGAAATGAGTCCCGAAATCAATTTGTCACTTTGTGCATGTGGGGCCACGCTTGCATCTCCAAAATGGGTATCCAAATATGCTCTCAGATTTCAAAACCGAAACAATGGCCCCTGATGTCCACGTCTTTAATTTTTCATGTATCGTTCGAATTGAGTCCTGAAAGCCACTGTCACTTTTTTCATCTGGGCCACGCTTTGTATCTCCAAATGGGTATCCAAATATGCTCTCGTATCAAAACCCAGAGTTGGAAATTCCCGATATTCGCGTCCGTTCGTTTTTCACGGATCGTCCAAAATGAGGTCCAAACTCAATTTGTCACTTTTTGCATCCGAGGCCACGCTTTCATCTCCAAAATGGGTATCCAAATATGCTCTCATATTTCAAAATCGAAAATTTCAGCCCCCGTTATCTGCGTCTATTCGTTTTTGACGGATCATCCGAAATGAGTCCCTAAATCAATTCGTCACTTTGTGCATGTGAGGCCACGCTTGCATCTCCAAAATGGTTATCCAAATATGCTCTCGGATTTCAAAACTGAAAAGTTTAGCCCCCGATATCCACGTATGTTCGTTTTTCACGGATCGTCCGAAATGAGTCCTGAAATCAAGTTGTCACTT